>CM045445.1:38149326-38502166 GCA_024666655.1 Dascyllus trimaculatus | reverse complement strand
ATAAGTTGCTTTCTGGTAATTAAGAATGTCTCTGTGGTCATTTTGTGTCTCTTTCTGTTGCTTTTGAATGTCTTTCTGGTTGTTTTGCATCACTTTGCGGTCATTTTAGTTGTTTCTGTGGTCTCTTTAATTCCCTCTGTGCTTGTTTTGAGTGTCTTTGTGGTCATTTTGGGTCTGTTTCTAGTTGTTTTGATTCCTTTTGTGGTCATTTTGCAATTCTTTGTGATCGCAACTGACCTTTTAGTGCCAACCCCGCGTCACTTTGTGGTTGTTTTGTGTCTCTGTGTTCATTTTAAGCGTCTCTGTGGTCATTTTAGGTGTTTCTGTGGTCTGTTCGAGTCCATCTGTGCTTGTTTTGAGTCTCTCTGTGGTCGTTTTGAGTCTCTTTCTCAAGATTATGGGTCTTTTTCTGGTCATTAAGAATCTCTTTGTGGTTGTTTTGTGTTTCTGTGTTCATTTTGAGTCTATTGCATCCCTTTCTGGTTGTTTTTTTTCCATTCAGTGGTCATTTTGTGTCTCTTTGTGATATCTTTGAATGTCTTTCTGGTTGCTTTGCATCTCTTTGTGGTCTGTTTCAGTCCCTCTGTGCTTATTTTGAGTCTCTTTCTGGTCACTGTGAGTCTATTTCTCAATGTTATGAGTCTTTTTCTGGTCATTTTGAGTCTCTTTGCGGTCATTTTGGGTCTATTCCTCAATGTTAAGAGTCTTTTCTGGCCATTTTATGTCTTTTTGTGGTAATTTTAGGTGTTTTTCTGGTCTGTCCGAGTTCCTCTGCGCTTGTTTTGAGTCTCTTTGTGGTCATTCTGGTTCTCTTTTGCGCTCACTTCGAAAATATGCTCATTAGTGACTCACAATGTGGTCCTTTTAAATCTTTTTCTGGTCATTGAAAGTCTCTTTCTCAATATTACAAGTCTTTTTCTGGTCTCTTTGTGGTCATTTTGAGTCTATTTCTGGTTGTTTTTTTCTTTTCAGTGGTCATTTTGTGTTTTTTTCTGATCTTTTTTGCAGTCGTTTTGCCTTTGTTTATGGTTATATTGCATCTCTTTGTGGTCATTTTGAGTCTCTTTGTGGTCACTTTGAGTCTCTTCCTGGTATTTCTGAATGTCTTTGTGGTTGTTTTGTGTCTCTTTGTGGTGTTTTTGTGTATTTTTCTGGTCTTTTTCAGTCATTCAGCCTCTTTCTGTGGTTTCATTGCATCTCTTTGAGGTCATTTTATGTCCCCTTGTCGTCGTTTCAAGTCTTATCTGTGGTCGTTTTGAGTCTAATTTGGTTCTTCTGATTATTTTGCATCTCTCTGACGTCTTTTTAGTCATTTTAAAGCTCATTTTTCTTCTCTTTCTGTCTGTCACAGTGCCCCTTGACACTTTATTCCTTTTGGCCTGAGCCCTGTAGGCCTGTTCAGTCACCTCTCTTTGCACCACGAAGAAGTGATAAACGCTTCTGATCATTTCCTGGAGCCAAGTATTACACAGCTGGAGCCTGGAAAGTTCCCGCATTTTTTCCCCAATAAGCTGATTATCAAAATAATCCCCTGTTAATTTTCTGCTGATCCACAAATCAATACACTGAAATTGTCCACCAATAATCTCCGGCTCCAGTTCAGCCAAGCTCTTCCACAACAAACCATTTCTTTTGTTCGTGGGGGCGTTGTCATGTTGGAACAGGAGACCAACAAACAAAGTTAGAAGAAATACAACTGTTCTGTTCTGCTGCTGCATTACAGAGAAGGTTTTCCTTCACTGGAACTAAAGCTACCAGAAGAAACCAGAAAAAGGCACAGCTATGAAGACAAAAGTGTCCAATATAGTCACCCTAGAAGTGAATTACTCCAGGTGATTGATTAAATTGAGGTAAAATGGGGTTGAGTTTGGATATCAGGGGGTTTTGTCCTTCCACCTCCAGCTGCACATTCAGCGGCTGTCAGCTCTCCCCTGCAGCCGACTTGGAGCGACCGTCCGCGGCTACACAAGCAGCGGAGCCTCGCCAAACTGATGCGTTCAAGAGGCGTCAACGTGCACAAAAACCCGCGGACGTCTGCGCTCCAACACACACCAAACTGCTCCACAAACCGTTTGAAGTTGCTGCAGCAGCCTTGACAGCACAAACGCTCTCCGGCTGCCGTGACTCACACCGTTAAAAAAATAATCAGCGTTTTAAACCGGTCCTACCTTTGGAGCCGGAGCCGGAGCCGCCGTGCGTCCTGGCCGGTGCTGGGTGCGGAGTCTCCAGCTGCTGGCTCGCCGGCGTCTCCGCGGCTGGTGTAGCGGGCTCAGAGCCGCTTCTCCCCGGCTCGCTCGGCGAATCCTGCGGGGACGACTCCATCCATGAACCGGAGAAACAGAAACTCCCCGCAAAACGAAGCAAATATCCCTCCGAGCGGTCAGTGGGCGTCTTTAACGGGAGAAGAGGTGGAGAGGAGCGGTTGGACAGCGGGAGGAGCGCGGCTGCAGGTCGCTGCTGGGAGCGCCGTGTGGAGGAGAAGAAGCCCGGCTGAGAGAGAGGGAGGGCGGCGCTGTGGAGAGCTCGGCAGCCCTCCCTGGAGGCTGAGACCCGGACAGGATCCACACTTCACGGCTGCTTCAAGTCCTGGAGTTAAGTCAGAAGACAAAAAGAAAGTCACCAAAGTGAGTCCAGGTGTTTCTGGTGGAGGACACCTGGAGCTGCAAAGGAACCTGGGTAACTGAGAGATGGATCTGCCATGTGCACACTGTGGAAGTTTAAGGGTACTGTCATGAAGTAGGTAGAGTAGTGTTGGAGGAAGCAGAAGGATGGATAGATGGATGGATGGATGGATGGATGGATGATGGATGAATGGATGGATGGATGGATGATGATAGATGGTTTGACTAGATGGATGGATGGATGGATGGATGGATGGATGATGATAGATGGTTTGACTAGATGGATGGATGGATGGATGATGGATGATGGATGAATGATGGATGGATGGATGGATGGATGGATAGATGGATGGATGGATGGATGGATGGATGATGGATGGATGGATGGATGGATGGATGGATGGATGGATGGATGGATGGATGGATGGATGGATGGATGGATGATGGATGATGGATGGATGATGATGATGGATGGATGGGTGGATGGATGGATGGATGGATGGATGGATGGATGGATGGATGGATGGATGGTTTGACTAGATGGATGGATGATGGATGGATGGATGATGATAGATGGTTTGACTAGATGGATGGATGGATGATGGATGATGGATGATGGATGAATGATGGATGGATGGATGGATGGATGGATGGATGGATGGATGGATGGATGGATGGATGGATAAATGGTTTGACTAGATGGATGGATGGATGGATGGATGGATGGATGGATGGATGATGGATAGATGGTTTGACTAGATGGATGGATGGATGGATGATGGATAGATGGTTTGACTAGATGGATGGATGGATGGATGGATGATGGATGGGTGGATGGATGGATGGATGGATGGATGGATGGATGGATGGATGGTTTGACTAGATGGATGGATGGATGGATGGATGGATGGATGATGGATGGGTGGATGGATGGATGGATGGATGGATGGATGGATGGATGGATGGATGGATGGTTTGACTAGATGGATGGATGATGGATGGATGGATGATGATAGATGGTTTGACTAGATGGATGGATGGATGATGGATGATGGATGATGGATGAATGATGGATGGATGGATGGATGGATGGATGGATGGATGGATGGATGGATGGATGGATGGATGGATAGATGGTTTGACTAGATGGATGGATGGATGGATGGATGGATGGATGATGGATAGATGGTTTGACTAGATGGATGGATGGATGGATGATGGATAGATGGTTTGACTAGATGGATGGATGGATGATGGATAGATGGTTTGACTAGATGGATGGATGGATGGATGGATGATGGATGGGTGGATGGATGGATGGATGGATGGATGGATGGATGGATGGATGGATGGTTTGACTAGATGGATGGATGGATGGATGGATGGATGGATGATGGATGGGTGGATGGATGGATGGATGGATGGATGGTTTGACTAGATGGATGGATGATGGATGGATGGATGATGATAGATGGTTTGACTAGATGGATGGATGGATGATGGATGAATGATGGATGGATGGATGGATGGATGGATGGATGGATGGATGGATGATGGATAGATGGTTTGACTAGATGGATGGATGGATGGATGGATGGATGGATGGATGGATGGATGGATGGATGGATGGATGATGGATAGATGGTTTGACTAGATGGATGGATGGATGATGGATAGATGGTTTGACTAGATGGATGGATGATGGATGGATGGATGATGGATGGATGGATGGATGGATGGATGGATGGATGATGGATGGATGGATGGATGGATGGATGGATGATGGATGGGTGGATGGATGGATGGATGGATGGATGGATGGATGGATGGATGGATGGTTTGACTAGATGGATGGATGATGGATGGATGGATGATGATAGATGGTTTGACTAGATGGATGGATGGATGATGGATGATGGATGATGGATGAATGATGGATGGATGGATGGATGGATGGATGGATGGATGATGGATAGATGGTTTGACTAGATGGATGGATGGATGGATGGATGGATGGATGGATGGATGGATGATGGATAGATGGTTTGACTAGATGGATGGATGGATGATGGATAGATGGTTTGACTAGATGGATGGATGATGGATGGATGGATGGATGATGGATGGATGGATGGATGGATGGATGATGGATGGATGGATGGATGGATGGATGGATGGATGGATGATGGATGGGCGGATGGATGGATGGATGGATGGATGGATGGATGGATGGATGGATGGATGGATGGATGGATGGTTTGACTAGATGGATGGATGATGGATGGATGGATGATGATAGATGGTTTGACTAGATGGATGGATGGATGATGGATGATGGATGATGGATGAATGATGGATGGATGGATGGATGGATGGATGGATGGATGGATAGATGGTTTGACTAGATGGATGGATGGATGGATGGATGGATGGATGGATGGATGGATGGATGATGGATAGATGGTTTGACTAGATGGATGGATGGATGATTGATGATGGATGAATGATGGATGGATGGATAGATGGTTTGACTAGATGGATGGATGGATGATGGATGATGGATGATGGATGAATGATGGATGGATGGATGGATGGATGGATGGATGGATGGATGATGGATGGATGGATGGATGGATGGATGGATGGATGGATGGTTTGACTAGATGGATGGATGATGGATGGATGGATGATGATAGATGGTTTGACTAGATGGATGGATGGATGATGGATGATGGATGAATGATGGATGGATGGATGGATGGATGGATGGATGGATGGATGATGGATAGATGGTTTGACTAGATGGATGGATGGATGATGGATAGATGGTTTGACTAGATGGATGGATGATGGATGGATGGATGGATGATGGATGGATGGATGGATGGATGGATGGATGATGGATGGATGGATGGATGGATGGATGGATGGATGGATGGATGGATGGATGGATGGATGGATGGATGGATGGATGGTTTGACTAGAGAGATGGATGGATGGATGGATGGATGGATGATGGATGGATAGATGGATAGATGGTTTGACTAGATGGATGGATGGATGGATGGATGGATGGATGGATAGATGGTTTGACTAGATGGATGGATGGATGGATGGATGATGGATGAATGATGGATGGATGGATGGATGGATGGATGGATAGATAGATGGATGATGGATGGATGGATGGATGGATGATGGATGGATGGATGGATGGATAGATGGTTTGACTAGATGGATGGATGGATGGATGATGGATGGATGGATGGATGGATGGATGGATGGATGGATGGATGGATGGATGGATGGATGGACAGATGGATGATGGTTAGATTGATGGTTGGACTAGATGGATGGATGGATGGATGGATGGATGGATGATGGATTATATGTGATAGATGGATGATGGATGATGGTTGGATTGATGGTTGGACTAGATGGATGGATGGATGGATGATGGATTATATGTGATAGATGGATGAATGATGAATGATGGATGGATGGATGGATGGATGAATAGATAGATAGATAGATACTTTATTCATCCCCTTGGGAGAAATTCAAAGTATCCAGTAGCTCACACGTTACATACAGATAAAGAACAATGTACAAGAGAGCTACATGGGATGGATATGGATGAATATGACCACTATGACATCCACTAGAACTATTTTTGATGAGCAAACTGCACAAAAACTGAAATATAATATTTTATTTAAGAAACGCAGTCCAGTTTAGGTATTATTACATTATCAGCTGCAGTTACTACATTTCAAAGGACTTTTTTAATGCTAGGCTGTTAACATAATAACTAATTACTTTATTGGTTGCTATAAGGTGTTATAGTGCCTGGTGGCTGTGGGGATTTACACACATTTCACTGTTGTAAAAGGACAAAAAAATTACACCGTAAAATCATTCAGAAAAAAACCTACTTCCTTTTAATGTTTAGTCAGTGTTTCATATTATATCACAATGACTGGTTCTATAACTGTGTCTTTGATTTAGTCTGATTTATGATGTTTTGCAGCTGAACTCATACGTAAAGATAAAGAGATAAATGTTAGCGAACCACTGAGCTACACCAGATTTAGCTACAAGCTCCAACGACAGCCAGAGCTGTGGTCTGAATAATGATGATTTACAGCTATGATCATATTTAATGCTGTGTCTTGTGGCAAAAGCTGGAAAACCACGAGGCTGAACCAGAGTTGCCAGTTATGTATATGAAAGTCACCGCTAAAGACTGTTCCCTTTAGCATTCCAGCTACGTAGACCCTTACCACCCGACTTCCTCTTTTATTGTGCTGTATGTTTTATTTTTCTGTATTTTACCGTGTTTGTAATCAGATTTGTCTCTTTAGTCATTGTGCTCATGCCTTACGGGTGGCTGATTTACAAATTTACAACAATTCCGATGAAGGAAAATGTTTTCAAAATCACCAGCTAGCTAAGTTAGCTAGCATACGACCACTTCCTGTTAATAAATTAAGCTTTATGTGTGTGAGAGAGAGAGTTTGTGTTAGTGTGCATGTCTGTATTTATATGAATATATAAGAAGCTAACATGAACTGTGTCAGTTTATTCTATGTGTGTGTGAGACGGCTAAAGTTAGCATAAAGTTAGCAACTGCTAGCAGCTCCGATTATCTAAGCTAATAAGAGATTTGTTTAGCCTTTATTAACAAATTTAATTCAATATTATGAAACTGTGTTATTTTTGCCTAAATATATCATGGTGTTAAAGAAATAGCTAGATTTAATGCTAAAAATATCACATAAAGTCGTGATACTTACTTTTACCCCGGGATAAGAAGCACACCTGGGAGGTGTGCTAACAGGGCTAACGCTAACGGTAGTCCTCTTAAAGGGACAGTAACCCAAACAGGAGCCTAAACGCCTCAACCCAAAATCACTAGAGTGTGTGTCTGTTAGCTAGAAGTAAAACATTTTTAACATCTACCACAGATTTATAACTTAATTTATAATAATTTAGGCCACGGATCCCTATATGTGTAATATTAAAATCTGTCAAATAACTTTGTATATTTCATGATATTGTTGACTCTCAACCCGTGTGTGTATATATATCATTATGAAACAATACACAGTCCTAGTTATCATTTATAGCTTACACTTTAAAATATATATATGTCTATATGTGTAATTTACCAGTAGTGTAAAATAAGGATTTAAAAATGGCACATAATTTTTATTAAGATCTACTTAAAACAGATGTTACCTGTTTTGTTAATGTACAGAAAATGACTTTTAAAATCACATAAAAAAATATTAATTCACATTTTGATTATAAACAAAACAATGGCAAACATGTCCACATCAAAAATCTGCATTTTTACAAATATTAATGACCAGAAATTGAATTAAATGTTGTTATTTTGCAGATATTTGCTATTAATTGAAATAAAAATTATGCACATAAGGGACTAAGCAATGGTAAATCATTTATACACAGTTATTTTGTACATTTTCCTTGTTTTGGTAATAAAATCATAGAAAATAGCTACTAATTTGCATGTTAACCTTTGAAAAGTTAGAATATTTTATCTTTTTTCAACATTTTCTTGGTTGTTTTTAAGATTTTTTTTATTGTAAGATGGTTTTCCTTTGCGGTATTACAGAATCCCGACTCAACAGCTTCTCTCTGACATGTAAACCTGACATATGTATGGATGTTGCACAGGACAGTAAATTAAAACTGGTTTCCATCTGGTTCTGGACTCTCCCTGCAGTCCTGCTGTCTTGCCGCCTTCCCTTCCACCTTTTCATCATCACCGGCTTCCTTTTGGCCAAAACGCCTCACAATGCCTGGAACAGTTTAAAAGGAGGGATATTGCTCCAGATTTCATCACTTTAATTAGTTCCGATGAAATAAAAGAGCTGAATATTATGATTATTTAGAGGGCTGAGGCGGCTGGCAGCCTTCTGTAGCCTGCAGTGGAAGGGCCTCAGGAAGGATCACGCGTTTTACTCATTTCCATCTCGCTGCGGGGTGAAGAAGTCGTCCAACTGGGTCTTCTCTTTCTAAACTGTGCTCAGATTGGAGAAGCCGCACTCTGCATTTTAAGCGCCGGTCCTGGATCTTCACCCGTGAAGTCCGAGCTCAACACGTCAGGATGTAGCTGGCGTTTGAAGCCGTCTGAGGGGAACTCGAGCGTTCTAAACATCAACATTGTGGATTGTTAGCGCAGCAGCAGCTTTTCAAGGCTCATTTAATGTTGTGGGGATTAGCGCCTCCACCCTCTGGAGGCCACTTATAGAGGAGGTTGGGGTGGATGGATGGGTCACACAGGAAAGCGCTGTTTGTTTTCCTATGTTACGCTACTGTTTGCTAGCTTTAAATTGATATTTTAAGTGGTTGCTCAGTGGTTAAGGCTCTGGGCTACTGCTGGGCCCTTAACCCTGTCTGACCTAACAAGCTTGAGTACGCTAAGACTCCTTTTTGTTGAATGAATGAAGGATCTCTAACCTGCAGGGTCTGTGCAGTTACATAACCGCTAAAAGCTTTTTCGCTCGCCAGTGGAAATGAGATATAAAGCGTGCAAATGTGACAAATTATTGAGCGTGAGCGTCTCTTGAGACTCAACGTCGTTAGTTCTGCTACTACTTTTAGACCAGTTAAAGTGACGAATGGCAGCGTATCGGCTATCGCTAACTAACTCGATGGCTTAAACCAGTGCTTCTTAATTATTTTCTGTTACGCCCCCCCAAGGAAGAAGAAAATTGTTTGCCCCCCCGCTCCACCGCGACTATAAATAGTACCATATTTTCCGGACTATAAGGCCACTTAAAAGCCTTTAATTTTCTCAAAAAAAACTGTCGGACCATTTCCCGCCGACATAGGTACGTAAAGTACGTACACTAAGTACGTTGGCAGCCATAAACCAAGGTATCTGACTAAGGTATCTGCTTTGACTGTTGTACGAGCTTTAGCGAAAGCCGGCATCATTGCTGAACAGCCACCGACAATGACGAGAGGGAACCCGGCATGATGGATGGAGAAACTGCCCAGCTGTTCAATTCAGATACAGAAGAAGAAGACTTTGAAGGGTTGGTGACAGAAGATTGATCAAAAGATAATGTGAGTGTATTTGTAAATACGGTACGTAGTAGAATAAAGTTCAACAAACTCACTGTTTTACTTCCGTTTCCTTATATTAGCATGCGCCTTTTAACCCGGTGCCCTTATGTATGGCTTAAGAACAGAAATAGACCCGGTAATTGAGACTGTGTCTTATAATCCGGTGCCTTAAGGTGCGGAAAATACAGTATCACTTGTCTATAAAAATAGTATAAGTACACCAGTCTGCATAACATTGTATCCTTATTGACATTAAAGAATACAAAAAAGAAAAAAGAAAGAAATATAGATCAACTTACAACAAAGAATAACTTTATTAACATTGTTTTGTTCACTGCCAACATTTTTAGACAAAGTAAACATTAGAGCTAGTCCCAAATACTCGTTCGTTGTGGTGGTATTCCGATAATAATTTTGATATTCGAATAGTCATGCGCCGCCGCCGAGCACCGCCAAGTGCCGCCGAGCGCCGCCGAGTGCCACCGAGTGTCTCTGAATGCTGCCGAGCGTCGCCGAGGCTCTAGAACGTCGCTGTGGTTCTAGTACGCAGACCTGCCGACTCCGGTGTCACCCCGCCCTCCCGGCTGACACCGCAGCACGAACCAAATATTTGAATTTTCGCTGATTATTGGCTCCAAATATCCGGAGCACAGATATTGCTATTCGGACCAGCTCTAGTAAACACACTGGTCTTTCCTCGTCTCCCACCGTAGTTACAGTGAAGCCAAGCGCTGCATATTTGTCATATTTCCTCGTCTTGGCTTTCGGGAGACTTTCGTTTGTCTCGTTATCTCCGTCTCCTTTCTTTTCATCCCTGTTAAATATTCTTCCATGGTGTCTCTTGAGGGTTTGAACACTGCACTTCATATCTCCTGCTCTGTGCAAAAAACCCCATACACCATAGAGCTAATACTCCCTGCGCACACTCTGACAATGAGAGCGCCGCTGCCACCTACTGTAGCTGATGTGCAATTACACTGTATTCTAGTACGGCAAAAAAAAAAAGCATATTCCCCGGGTCACAGGCGCCCCCCCGGCATCGCACCACGTCCCCCCAGGTGGAAGTGCCCCACTATTTGAGAAGCACTACCTTAAACTGACGATGGCGCAGCGTTAAATTAGGGTTCATGTGATGACGGGCAAAGAAACGTCAACACAATGCAGCTGTCGGACTTTTAACTAGCACAGAGAGAGGTCTGGCTCCTTTGCATCGACCACCAGTGAAATACAGAGTCGAGGTGTGTCATTTGTTTTGAAGTCCCTCCAATGAAAATCCAGTTTTTTAGCTTGTTAGCATGTCCACGTGATGATTTTATATGCCGGAACACACATAATGAGCATTTCCACCTTGAAACTGCAGCTGCAAGATGACGACAGAAAAATTACTTGACTTGACAAACCTTTACCACAGGTTGTCACATCATATACGATTAGTTTGATTAAACTTTATTGTGATTGCACAGAGTACTAAGACAATAAGATGCAGTTTAGCATCTAACCAGAAGGGGAAAATAAGCAGTAAAGTGCATTGTATAGATTCTGGGTATATACAGTAAGTTTTAACAGTTTATCGATGACCTGATTTAATGGGCAACATCGAACTGTTTCTATGAATATTGATATATGCCTGTCTTTCGGTTACGCTTCTGGCTTTTTGTTTGCACTGCCTGATTCTTTGAGTTTTGACATGAACCTATCACATGGGTGGGCTCTTTCAGCGGCGCAGTCCTATTGGCTGATGAGTTTTTAAGCATCACGGCTGTGACCCGGATGTTGTTCTCATCACTGCACGTGACAAAAATAAAAACACCACGCAGGGAGGGGAAGCACAGGGGAACAGACAACCAACAGCTTCAAGATTAAAGTAAGTATTGATCACTGTGTGTTGTTTTTCCCATGTAGACGTTTTTTTTGTGTGATCTTAGATGTAAAACGAAACGCTGCTTTGCAAACTAGCTTGTGGCTAACTTTGCTAATAGCAGCGCTAGTTTTTTGATGTGAGCTAACATTGTCAGAAGAATGAGTAATTTTTTTTCTCTTTCTCTAGGACAGTGTAAATGCAGTCCCAGGTAGGCTAATGTAGCATTTCCATATACAGTCGTCCCTCGCCATATCGCGGTTCACTTTTCACGGTCTTGCTGTATCACGGATTGTATATAAAACACGTAGCGTACAGCAGATGAGTAGACGCACGTATGGAAAACTCAGCTACAGCCGCTTCCTCTTGAGCTAGTCGGTCCCTGATTGATTGGCAGTGATAAAGCCAGTGTTTATAAGAGTGTGGGAAAGGTAAATAACAGTGTGGGGAGGGTTTATAAAGCCTTAATATATGTATAAATAAGTATAAATAATAATGTAATTTATCCTGAGCTCATCTGTTGTGAAGTTGGGTTTAATCAAACTCATCTCACAATTATTTCCATTACTTAAGAATCTGCCATTTAATTATCTATTTAATTAATAATTTGATGCGACGGATGTCCAAAACCAGTTGTTAAATAAAGGCCTCTGGAGTTTCCTCTGTGTTTTTTATGCAGTATTCATGACTGTAAACAATCAGTGAGTAAACAGACCCGGAGACGACACGTTCTACAGAAAATAAATATTTCAACAAGCCACGACAACAGAAGGTGTCACTAAAATAATAATGCACATCCATTTTTGATGTCTTCAATTGTTTGGTCCGACTCCCGGCCCAGAATCTTTAATATATTCAATGTACGCAGTAAATCAACACATGGGCAGACACTGGGAGCAGTAGATAACGTCTTAAATCAGGAATCAATCACCAAAACAGCTGCAGCCGTCAATTAATCAGTTAAAATTGCTTCTTTTTTCTAATCTGTCCAATAATAAGCGCACGTTTCAGCAACATTTCAGCTCCACAGTGCCGTGCAGGAGGTTTACCTGCCGAAAACAAACTTAATATTCACAACCTTGGTCGTATTTTCATAGTTTCTCCATTAATATTGCTGATTTTTGACTCACTGGCTCAACAGAAGACTCATAATGACAGAAAATCAACACCGTCTTGAACTGGCCATCATTCCTGCACCCACAAACCCAAACAAGATCATTTCACCGACTAAAACTGCAAGTAAATCTATTAAATTCACCATTTTAGACGGATAAATGACAACTTTTGCAGAAATTCTTGACATTTTGTAGAAAAAAAAACACACAAAGCAAAGCGATAAAGAAGAAATGTGCTTATATTTTAAAGAGATCACATATTTCTAAAATGTGGAGCATCTACTGCAAATTATTTTTTAAATTAAGAGCCAGATATTGACCTATCACAGATATTAGGGATGCACGATAATATCGGCGTCTGATAATTATCGGCAATAACTTTGGCAACTATGACGTCATACCGATAATTGTGATAATAAAAAAACGACCCGATAATAATAAAGACTTGGAATCTTGGTTTCTGCCGTTGGTCTGTGTGTTGTGGTTTGTCCTCATGCCTGGCTCCTTAACCCCTCCCCTCCCTGATGGTACTGTCACATGTGTGTGATGTCATAAGACGGCGCGGGCAGAGAAAAACAAGCAGCATGGTGGCACTGACCAGTGTGGACTTTGTTTACCGTGTCAGAAGAAGAAATTTGACTAGGGCTGGTCCAGAATATTGGAATATGGGAATATTAGTTGGTTGTGGAGGTATTGGGATAATAATTTTGATATTCGAATAGTTGTGTGCGCCACCGCCAAGCGTTGCTGAGCGTTGCCAAGGCCGTAGTACATTGCCGAGTGTTGCCGAGTGTCGCCGAGCGCTGCCAAGCGCTGCTGAGCTTCGCCAAGGCTGTAGTGTGCCGCTGAGGCTCCAGCACGCTGCCGTGGTTGTAGTACGTGGACCTGCGATTGACTTAGACACCCAAATAAACATTGTCCCACAACAAACACACTCCCTCATGCTGATGGAAATCCCAAATGTCACTGGATGAAAATGCACCCCACCACATGGAAACAACACCAACCAATCAGGAACATGTGGAGGAACATGACAATGGTCCAACATGTTGATGTGACCTCCAGACTTCCTACAGCCCATTCTGATCAAGCATCAACAGGATGCAGTGGAACCAGTTGGATTGACAGAGGCCCCACTGCACAAGCCAGAGCACCCAAAGGATCCAGTGGTTCCAGACCCCATAGGACCCCCTGAGAGGTCCTCTGGTCCATGATTCCCAATGGTTTGGACCACATAAGGGGGACCAACACCATTCCAGGCAGGTGATCATGATGTTAGGCCTGATCGGCGTATATTCCTGCATCAGTCCAAGTGATTTCCACTACTGTGTTGAGTCATTTTCATGCTCTGTGAATCAGATAAGTTACTTAATCAGACCTGTGTGTTTGAGGAGAACGTTATTTTTAAAAAATATTACCAGAACTTCACCATCGATCAGATCCAGAAACTGGAAAAACTGGAAAAAAAGGGGATTTTCAACTTTCTGATGGTCCTTGAACTAATCATCCGTGAGGCGCCGTTCCAGTCGGAAAATTAAAAAGTTATCTGATTCACAGCTGGCAGGAAAAAACAACTTCCGCATCATCAGCAGCCTCAGGAACGTCTTCAACTACAGAAACAACAAACCAAGCGAACACATCCCTCCGTCATCGAGTTCAGACATTAGTTTGGTCAAATATAAAACCACGAACGGACAAAGATCTAAAAGTGTGACTAAAACGAAGCCTTTGTTTTTCTTTTATGGTCCCATATAAGCAGTAGTTTTCCATCGGACACGGCTACTAAACACTGAACAGATCTTTCAAGGACCGACCGTCGTCCTCGTTCCTTCCCACCTCCTCCTCACATGCCGTCCACGTTCCGGCGCTCCGAGTGAGAGGAGTTTTGCAGAAAATGCAAATTTATGCAGCCGGAGCGTCTTATTAAAATGCATCTGGCTAAAAAGGAAGAACAGCACATTCGGCGAGCGCTAATGCACGGCATTATAATTTTAAAACCTCCCTTTGTAGTTTGTGTTTCATCAGGGCCGGGTGTGATGAAATGATCGTGACACTTAATTAGTGATTCGTGTGAAGATGGTGGGGGGGAGCTGTGGGCAGACGGTTCGGTTTCATTACGAGCAGCTTTTTGTCTGAGCTTCAGCTGCGTTGACCTGTTGTGGTTCAACAGTAACACGACAAGAGACGCCTCTAAAGCCCAGTTCAGACGCGTTAAAGGTGGAGTCCAGCTTTCAAGCAACGTAAACCCATTCAGAAGACTCTCAGGATGCAGCCTGTCTTTGGCGTCACTATCAGTAGCTTTATCTTGTTAATAGAAACCACCACGATTCCTTTGTACAGCTGATTTAAGTTGCTGCTGTTACTCCGTCCATCATCTTTAAACCACTTAATCCTCTGTAGGGTTGGCTGCACTGCAAAAACTCAACATCTCACCAGTTTATTCGTCTTATTTTTAGTCCAATCGTCTCAACCCACTTGATTTAAGATAAATTCACTTCCCAGGTAACATTTCAGCAGATGGAGGGACGTGTTTTAAGACAACGCATCTTAAATATCTTGTTAAGTCAAACAATCTTGAAATGATCTTGTTTTAGTTGTATTTTACCAGAAACAAGGTTCATTTCATTTCATACATGTTTCAAGCTGAGCTGTTGTTTGAACTAGTTCACGTTCTTTTTTTCCATTTTTTTAAATAGATAAGACAACATGTTACTCAATACACTGGAAACTTACTTCAAGGCACTTTTACTTTGAAATAAGTGTAAAAATCTGCCAATAGAACAAGTGAACATTTGCTTGGTCAGATTTCTTGAAATAATACATGATATTTAGAATATTGAGGTCTTAAAATTAGCAGGGAAAACTTATTTTAAGCTATATTTTAGCAGCATTGTCAAGCTGAGGTGTCTTAGAATAAACCAGACATGATAAAGAATTAAATAGATTTTAGCTTTAATAAGTTTAATGTCAGCTTCTTAATTTGAGATGTATTCAACTTATTTTAGTTGTATTATCGTGGCTCTTCTCTAGATTTAAGACCATCTTGTACTTGAAATAACATCACACAGATTAATTGAAGCATTCTGAGATATAATGTCTTCTCACAGTTGGCTAGAAATCCTAATATTTAGTGGTGTTTGACAGCATTTGAAGGTGTTGTGTTTTAGGTGAAGCCAGCTACGCCCAAAAGGAGGTGTTTTAACTCAAAAGCAGACATTTGCTTTGTTTTTTTAACACATTTTCCACATGCAGCTGTTTTCTGATATGAATTGGTGATTTTCCAATAAAATGCATTTACTTTATTTCTTAAATCCAGATTATTTATCTGATACAAACAACAGCTCAGCTTGAAACATGTATGAAATGAAATGAACCTTGTTTCTGGTAAAATACAACTAAAACAAGATCATTTCAAGATTGTTTGACTTAACAAGATATTTAAGATGCGTTGTCTTAAAACACGTCCCTCCATCTGCTGAAATGTTGCCTGTAAAGTGAATTTATCTTAAATCAAGTGGGTTGAGACAATTGGACTAAAAATAAGACGAATAAACTTGATAAGATGTGGAGTTTTTGCAGCGTCGCGAGAATCCGTTTGCCTGAGACCGTTTCATGACCTGCCGACGTCTAAAAACCGAACTCTCCCCAGAAGCCGATCATCCGAGAGGAGAAAGCTGCTCCCCGATAAGAGGAGGAACATCCAGCCGAGTGGTTTGGACACCGTCTCCAGACTCAATAATTCATCCTTACAGAGGAGCGCTGAATTATTGAACTGAGCTGTTAGCCCGACGACGGCTTCGCTCAGAGCAGCCTCGGCTTCCTCTGATCGCCGGCAGACGTCTGCTCTTCCAGCAGCTCCGCTTTTATTTACCGGACCAAACACAGCGCGGGCGTCTCCACGAGGCTCATACAGTATAGATCAATGCGGCTCGTCGGTCTGGTTGTACAAAAATGAATCTCATCTTTGCTTTATTTATTCATCACTTATCCGAAACAACTGAGAGAATCCAGCGTCTCTGAAGGTCTGGTCGCCATCACAGTCAGATATACTCATCCCAAAGCTTGTGGGAGCGAAGTTTGAGCACAAAAACCAATAAAGAGTGATTTTTTTGAGCAATTTTACACAAAACACAAAGCTGTAGGAAAAATATAGAGATTTTGACAGTCGATGTGAGTCGCAGAGGGGCTGAAAAAAACAGTAAATCGTTGAAATAAGAGCGAACAGAAGAGAGAAATCATGAACAAACCTTCAGTCAAACTGCAGCATCTTGTTCGAGGGAGACGTCATGAATGATTGATCGGTTGATCGGTGTTTTCCAGACAAAGTAGAATAAGCTGCAAACTCACACAGCTGAGAGGATCCCGGCTGAACTCCTCGGACGAATCCTTCAGGGTGAGGACGTCCTGTGTGAGGCGGAGTGGGTGTGATGAATGATTGATCGGGTGATCGGTGTCCTTCAGATAAAAGCGTCACTGGATAAACTTTAAAGCCACAAAAGCTGACATGTATGGAGGTCCTACAAGGTCCTGGAAGAGCCGTGTAGATCTACTATCCAACTCGTGTATCCAGACATGTTTCCTGCATACGTTTTAAATAATTTCAGCTGATTTAGGCTTTTGTTGAGGGGGTTTTGCTAACTCCATGTTAAAGTCGCAGAATGTCAGTCAACAGAAATCTTCTAATACGACCAAGAAACACAGACTAGTTAGATTCAATAAATTACAAGTGAAATACTGGTGAACTCAGGTAATTACAAACAAAAACAAACTTCAACTAGAAAAGCCCTCATAGAGCGCAGACCTCCGCCAAGCAGCTTCAGTCCACCCCAACACAATCTACCAATGACAGAGTATCATAGTGTACAGCTCTATGTGAAAAACAACTACTTAGTTTGAACAAGACGTCCCAATTTACAGCTTTGTGACAAGAAATAAGCAGCAGGAGATGGAATAAGGCTGACCTTAAGGCCAAGTACGGTGTAGTTCCAAGTAGCCTAGAGTGGCTAAGTTAGCTAACCAACAGTATGGTAGCTTAGCTGCTGTACAAACCTAATATTAGGGCTGGTCCCCAATATAGGAATATCTGAATATTGGTTGGTTGTGGTGGGATTCAGATAATAATTTTGATATTCCAATAGTCCTGCACACCGCTGCTGAGTGCTGTTGACGTTGTAGAACGCCGCCGTGGTTCTAGTACGTGGAACTGCCAACTCCGGTGTCAAAAACTCAAAAGGCTTTCCAACAGCACAGAGTTTCAACTTTGGGTGGATAAAAATAAAAGTAGAAAAGCCCTCAGAGATCCAGACCTCCACCAAGCAGCTTCAGTCCACCCCCAACACAATCTACCAATGACTAAGTATCCTTAAAAAAAGTTAATTGTCTGGTAATCTCTCTCACACCGTAGCACTGCTGTCGTTGAGCACGAGCGGCCGACACCCACCATATATGTGCAATACACTTTTCTACCACAAGGCGGCACTGCAAGGCTTTCTAACACTCCCAATGTTTTAAAAAAAACCTGGATCCAGACGGTGATCCGGATCAGTCCCACAATGTCATCATTTCTTCCTTGTCCCATTTCACACATTTCTTGAAAATTTCATCCAAATCCATCCATGAGTTTTCGAGTTATTTTGAAAACAAACAAACAAACCAACGCCGGCAAAAACATAACCTCCTTGGTGGAGGTAATTAAAACTGCGCTGGACGGGTCCTTGCTTCATGCTGGTTAGCGACTGAGACAGGAAATCGCCATATGGCCGTCATCAGTCCGGGACTTTGATCATGCGTGTAAAGTTTGAGGCTAACTGGAGCTTTTACAGCCTAGTTAGACAGCACTTCCTGTTTCTTTCATGGCAAAACGCCTAAACGCAACAGGCCACCACGAGCACACCCTCATACTTTAACAACATACATAATTTTAATAACTTTAGCTATAACTCTAGTATACACCTGCCAAATTTGAAGATCTGTCGGAGTTACCCTTTAGGACAAGTTCGCTCTTGAAAATTGGAAAATTTTCGTCAAAATCGCCAAAAATTTGACAGCAGATTCAAAATGGCGGACTTCCTGTTGCATTCTGGGTATGCGTCCTTGAGGCTTTTTTGTGCCTCTTGTCGTGACGCACATGTGTACCGAATTTCGTGGCTCTAGGTGAAACGTACATCGGGGGCTACATTTTTTAAAATTTTCTAGGGGGCGCTGTCGAGCCATTTTGCCACTCACATGTGTAATTTCCCCAAAATATGATAGCGGTACACCGTCCTGATGTGCGTTCCAATTTATATGTTTTTGCGAGTAGTTTTACGGCCTCAAAATGGTGCGCGATGAGTCGGTAAAACAATAATAATCTGAGGAATAACAATAAGGTTCTACGTACCGTTGGTTCTTGGATCCTAATAAACCAACTCTACATTCCATCTCCTGGCTGCTCGGTTACATATATACAAAAGTTTTTAAACAACCAACAGTCTGAAATCCAGAGATGTTCAGTTTAAAGCACACAGGAAGTCGCTTCTGTATGGTAGGCCTTCAAAGTAAAAGCACAATATAGCGAGAATCTGTTCCCATTATTTCGTCTGTCATGTACAAATTTGCAAAGTGTCTTTCACCGCAGTAAGAACAGCAAATAATAAAAATAAAAAGAGGCAACATTCTGCACATTACATGCTGCTGCTTCACCATTGGTCGGTTTTAGCTCCTGGCCCGCCCCCTGAGAAGCCCGGTCTGCTCTGATTGGTCGACCGGCCAGATGAAAGCAGGAAAACTCATCGTGACCCCAGATACAGATCTAGCAGGACTGCGAGGACAGCTGCTAATTGTTCATCTGAGGATCGAGCTGGCCGCCAGTCAGGCGTCGTAAATGTGAATGTGTGACGCGATGATGTAGATAAGTAACGGAGGAGAAGCCGGGGCCTTCAAATGAGGCGTTTCGGCCAAGCTAGGAGAGAATAACTCTGTTTTGATGTGGACTTTGGGCCTTTCAGATCTTTTATACGCATGAAAACACACAGTAAAGGAAACCCAAACATCATAGCATGAGCTCTTTAAGATTTAAGGCCTGTAGTGACGTTCTGTATTAACAGAGGAGACAATACGCTAAAGTCAAGATCCAAGAAAGAAGAAAACAACCTGCAGAACACTGAGATAAGTCTGATAAGAAACAATAAAGGCCTTCACTAATCTATTAAACCTCTCCACCTACATCCCCAGAGTGCTCCCAGTGATTAACAAACACCTTCATATGTTAATCAGTTAGCAGCTGGGTGATAAATATGTAAACAACAATCACGTTAGCAAACAAACAAACCTCATTCAGATCCTCCATAAAGGGCTTCCAGGTCGTAGAGGAGGAGTTCCCACAGTCTTTAATTGAAATTACATGTATTTATTCTATTTTTTTCATATCTATCAAAGGTCTTGAGTGTTTAATCTGAATAAAAATTAACTTTATGAGGTTTTACAGATTGTTTTTGGTTCCTGTGTTTAGCTTTTAGGTTTTAATCTCAGTTTTACAACTTTAAGTGGTAACTCTGACCTGCAGTGCAAAAACTCCACATCTTACCAAGTTTATTCGTCTTATTTTTAGTCAAATTGTCTCAGCCCACTTGATTTAAGATATCTGAGATCTCTGAGTGCTTTTCTAGTTTAATTAAAAGGTCGTCCCTAAATGGCAAACACTCCTGGGTTGGTGCACTGTAAAGGCAGAATTGAGTCTCTTGCTTAGACTCCTGTAAAAATTAAACTCTACATCTGGGAGCCTGAAGCTGAGGTTGTGAGGGACACATGAAGCAGAGCATCGAACACTTGATTTACTGCATCTCTGTGAACATCTAGGCGGGTATTTGCTTGCGCTCTTGTCCATTTATGATGGAAATACCTTTATTCCGTGCACTACCATCACCTCAATGAGCTCTCACTGTGCATGGGTTGATTTTTAAACCAGGGCGGTGAAGGAACATTATTTTTCTGAAGTTTGCTGAATAACAGGATTACAGAGGGCAGTGTTGCAATTCCCAGTTTGGCCACATGGCGGCAGTGTTGCCTCACCAGTACGAAACACATGAGCTGTTATTTTATGCCTTTTATACACACATAGTTGGTTTTTTTCTGGCAAGGAGGCATTTTAATGTCGAGTCTGCTTCTTCTAGTGTGCAAAAATAAGTTAACAGATGAATATCAGATTAAATTAAAGCAATAAAGTCTAATATTTGGTTGAAAAGCCTTTTAAAGAAACATATAAGGCGCTTTGTGTGGTCTTTGGAAGCTGTTTTAGAGCCTATAAAGCCTTACGTTGGTTTTTGTCTCCTCTCCAGCAGGTTTAAATAATCTACCCAAAGTTGAAACTCTGTGCTGTTGTAAAGCTTTTTGAGTTTTTGACACCAGAGTTGGCAGGTCCAAGTATGAGAACCACACTGTAAAAAAGGCCCCTCCCAAAACAAGAAAACAAACTTATTTCAAGGCACTTTTACTTTGAAATAAGTGAAAAAAAATCTGCCAATAGAACAAGTGAACATTTGCTTGGTCAGATTTCTTGAAATAAGACATGATATTTAGAATATTGAGGTCTTAAAATTAGCAGGGAAAACTTATTTGAAGCTATATTTTAGCAGCATTGTCAAGCTGAGGTGTCTTAGAATAAACCAGACATGCTAAAGAATTAAATAGATTTTAGCTTTAATAAGTTTAATGTCAGCTTCTTAATTTGAGATGTGTTCAACTTATTTTAGTTGTATTATCGTGGCTCTTCTCTAGATTTAAGACCATCTTGTACTTGAAATAAGATCACACAGATTAATTGAGGCATTCTGAGATATAATGTCTTCTCACAGTTGGCTAGAAATCCTAATATTTAGTGGTGTTTGACAGCATTTGAAGGTTTTGTGTTTTAGGTGAAGCCAGCTACGCCCAAAAGGAGGTGTTTTAACTCAAAAGCAGACATTTGCTTTGTTTTTTTTTCACACATTTTACACATGCAGCTGTTTTCTGATATGAATTGGTGATTTTCCAATAAAATGCATTTACTTTATTTCTTAAATCCAGATTATTTATCTGATACAAACAACAGCTCAGCTTGAAACATGTATGAAATGAAATGAACCTTGTTTCTGGTAAAATACGACTAAAACAAGATCATTTCAAGATTGTTTGACTTAACAAGATATTTAAGATGCGTTGTCTTAAAACACGTAACTCCATCTGCTGAAATGTTACCTGGAAAGTGAATTTATCTTAAATCAAGTGGGTTGAGACAATTGGACTAAAAATAAGACGAATAAATTTGGTAAGATGTGGAGTTTTTGCAGCGCCCAGCTGTAAATTGGAATGTCTTGTTTTGTTTTTTGGCTTCTGGCTCCGATAAATGGTGTAATTTTGTGTAGAATAAAGTGATTTTCATAAAATATAGTGGCCCCTCGTCAATGGCGGCCGTTAGGCTCCAGAACCTCCCGCGATCGGCGAAAATCCCTGTAGTAGCGACCTTCTATTGTTTTTTATCTCTATATATGTTAAGGCTTTATAAACCCTCCCCATGCTTGGGTTCCAGAAGCCTTAGAAGGTCCAGAACGTTTGTTCGACATCGTAGAGCTTGAAATAAATCCATCACAACACACAGCGACCAGACGTCCATGTGGAACGGACAAAGCTGGATGCTGAACGCTGCTGTACACGGGAGACAGAGGAGGTTGATGCTACGGTCGCTGAGCCAATCAGAGCCCAGGATGCAGAATGCAGCGCTCTGATTGGTCACCTCCCATCCATCAGCCAATAGCGTGCCGTGTAGCATCTCACGTGGGCAAACTAGCTCAAGAGGAAGTAGCTGAGTTTTCCATGGAGTCTTTGTCGACTCATCTGCTGTACTTTGTGTTTTATTTCCATTTAATATTCTTCTTAATCCGTGATACAAAACTAGATATATACAATTTAAAAAAACGCGATATGACGAGGATATTACGTCTTTAATGTAATTTAAAGCTTAGATTTGATCATTTTCTTGACTGTAACCACATGATAAATGGAAAAGTAAAACAAATCAATGCTTTCTTCTTTGTTTTTACAGTTTTTAGCAGATAAATCGTGTAATTTTTGTCATTTCTTTTAACAAATAACATGCCTTTCAAACACTAAACCAGCTGATTTGGGGGTTTAGAGGGTTAAAATCATAAAAACACCAAACACAATGCAGGAACTGAGCTTCAAATTAGCACTACGAAGAGCGAAATTATATAAAATTACATGATGATCGCTTCACATACTGACATTTCCAGTCAGTGCTCGTAAATGAATCTGACAGGTAAAACATGAGCTGAAGTAATGCATGAGTTAGATGATTAATGGACGATTTATTGAGTCAAAATTAATCCCCAGAAGAGGCTTTATGCAGCAAAGAAAGTGAATATACATATAGTTTAAGCAGCTTTGTTGATGATGGGGTTTAATTTACTCAACCACAAAGAACATTTTGTTTGTTAAATGCTCTGAAATAAGAACATGCCCAGATTGCTATCGAATGAGACAACACCGACTCTTTTCAGCCTCAGGTCTGTGATTTCGAAACACAAACAGAGCTCGAGTAGATGTCAGCATGCTGCGACATGAAATGTGAGATTTCCAACCCCATCGCTGGGTTTCCTTCGTCACTCCCTGGTTAAACAAGTCAAGCAATCCCACTGTACTGAAAGGAGACATGACGGATGGCTGCATGGGTGTGAAAGCTGCGGCTGCATTCCTGCCGTGAGACATTGACACATGAAGCAACAAACAGCTCCACAATTCACACATTTGTCACGACGTTGTACACAACTCATGTGGGCAATCTAAACATAGGGTTTATTTGATTAACAGGTGCCAGAACACAAACATTACATCCATATCCCAAATGTCACTGGATGAAAATGCACCCCACCACATGGAAACAACACCAACCAATCAGGAACATGTGGAGGAACATGACAATGGTCCAACATGTTGATGTGACCTCCAGACTTCCTACAGCCCATTCTGATCAAGCATCAACAGGATGCAGTGGAACCAGTTGGATTGACAGAGGCCCCACTGGACAAGCCAGAGCAACCCCGTAGGGTTTAATATGGAGTTGTTCCACCCTTTGCAGCTATAACAGCCTCAACTCTTCTGGGAAGGTTTTCCACAAGGTTTAGGAGTGTGTTCATGGGAATCTTTGACCATTTGTGAGGTCAGACACTGATGTTGGACCAGAAGGCCTGGCTCTCAGTCTCCACTCTAATCCATCCCAAAGGTGTTCTATCAGGTTGAGGTCAGGACTCTGATCAGGCCAGTCCAGTTCCTCCACACCAGACTGGATCATCCATGTCTTTACTGACCTTGCTTTGTGGTCTGGTGGCAGCCATGTTGGAACAGGAAGGGGTCATCCCCAAACTGTTCCCACAAAGTTGGGAGCATCAAATAGTCCAGAATGTCTTGGTCTGCTGAAGCATTAAGAGTTCCTTTCACTGGAACTAAGGGGCCAAGCCCAACCCCTGAAGAACACCCCCACACCATAACCCCCCTCCACCAAACTTTACACTTGGAACAATGCAGTCAGGAAGTACCGTTGTCCTGGCAACCTCCAAACCCAGACTGGTCCATGGGATGTCCAGACAGAGAAGTGTGATTGGTCCCTCCAGAGAACTGGTCTCCACTGCTCTAGAGTCCAGTGGCGGCTGCTTTACACCACTGCATCAACGCTTTGCATTGACCTTGGTGATGTGAGGCTTGGATGCAGCTGCTGGGCCATGGAAACCCATTAATGAAGCTCTACCACTGTTCTAGAGCTGATCTGAAGGACACACCAAGTCTGGAGGTCTGGAGCTGTTGACTCTTGATTTTACATGGCCCATAATTTCATTCCTGAGTTGCTGTTGTTCCCAGTTGCTTCCACTTTGTTATAAAACCACTAACAGTTGACTGTGGAATATTTAGTATGGAGGAAATTTCACCAGTGGACTTATTGCTCAGGTATCAACCTATCATGGTACCACCTTGAATCCACTGAGCTCCTGACAGCGACCCATTCTTTCACTAATGTCTGTAGAAGCAGTCTGCATGTCTAGGGGCTGGATTTATACACCTGTGGTCATGGAAGTGATTGGAACACCTGAGTTCAATTATTTGGAGCGGTGTCCCAATACTTTTGGTAATATGGTGTATATCTGTACAGTCAATGCAGCTGAATCACATATAATTAGTTTAATTCTGACTATATCCACAATTTTAGTGCAACATGTATTCAATTCCCGTCAGTTCAACACATCTACACTGTCCTTTTTAGATTCTTAAGTTAAGTTGGAGCTTGTCAGAATGATCTCAAATTGGAATTCTACAGAGCTCCTGAATCAGAGTTTTAATTAGTGTCAGTTACCTGGATTTGGAAACGGCTTTGTTTTCAAACACACTTTGGCGCTGCCAGGCGCCGCGACCTGTTTTACAGCCTGAAGGAAGTTCTAGTGAACTGCAACCACAAGTCTTTGAACCGACATGTTGTTCTCCACACAGTCCTCGCTGATAAGTTCTTTCTGTTCCGCTGCTTTTTCTAACCACCTTATCAACCCCAGCAGCCGCTATCGCTTCTGCGGCGCCGCTCAAACGCTTAGCCGGACCGATATGAATTAGAAGGTTTGCATTTGCAACGATATGCACCACAGTTGAAACCAGTCCTGGGGACATTTGAGGTATTTGAGATAAACTGAACCACAGATATTTTTAGCTGCTGGTCTGAATGGTGTTATAGATTAAGATAGATCAGTTCTGACTGACGTTTCTTTCTAACTGTAAATGAGTTTAGTCGCATCAGAAGGTACATTGTAGGAGACAGGGTTGGCGTTTACTGTGTTATGGGATGCAGCTCTGACCTTAGAGGTGTTTTATGAAGGGATTTCAGTATGAAATTGGATTCTCACGTCAACTAAAGCGAGGATTTAAAAGAGAATGTGTTGAAATAGAGTATATAACTTCCCACCCACTACACCTTCACTGTTTTTACCTCTGCTGTCAGTTCTTTAAGTACAGACTAACATCTATCCTGAAGTTTGCTGACGACACAGTCATACTGAGCCTGTTACAGGGAGAGGACACAGCCCCGGCGCCAGTTGGATGATTTTATTCATTGGTGTGACGACTCATTTTTAACCCCTTAACGCCGGTTGTCGCAAATTTGCAACTGAGATAGCGTGTGCATTCCCTCAAGGCTGGTTCCTGCATATTCAATACATACCTAGGAACCTTTTGCAAGCAGTGGTTTCTCTTAGGATCAGTTTGAACGGCATTTGCGACATCAATTAAAAAAAATTTACCATTAATGCCTGTCGCATTACACCTTTATATCTACTATATGTACTATAGACAAATTAACAATCTCCACTTCATTTAACATCAACTTGAAATCAAAAACACATAAAATAGTTGTTTTTATATAATTGTAAATAAACTCAGGTGTCAAGGGGCTATACTGTAAATGTGACAAAAACCAAAGACATGTGTATAGATTTTGAAGGAGATCAAACCCAACTGTGATTAAGGGGGAGACAGTGGAGCGCGTTGCCAGTTTAAAGTACCTCGGTGTCGTCGTAGACAGTAAACTTTCTTTTAATTGAAATACAGAAGTTGTGTGTAAAACATCCCAGCAGCGACTGCACTTCCTCCAGATGCTTAACCGGTTCGGGGTGTGCAGGAAACTACTGATGCTCGATAATGCCAATTCAATTTCAACCGATTCCGATAACCGATAATTTTATCCTTCTTGCAGCCGATAACCGATAATGTCAACCGATTGCACAACAGAGCGTGACTCCAGAGTTGTCAGGTCTGCTACTACAACCACCGCGGCGTTCTAGAGCCTCAGCAGCGTACTACAGCCTTGGCGACGCTCCATGGCGTTTGGCGGCGTGCAGGACTATTTGAGTATCAAAATTATTATCCCAATACCACCACAACGAACAAATATTCGGAAATTCCAATATTCCGGACCAGCCCTAGTCAAATGTCTTCTTCAGACACGGTAAAGAAAGTCCACACTGGTCAGTGCCACGCCATGCTACTTGTTTTTCTCTGCCCGCGCAGTCTGATGACATCACACACATGTGACAGTACCATCGGGGAGGGGAGGGGTTGAGGAGCCAGGCATGAGGACAAACCACAACACACAGACCAACGGCAAAAACCAAGATTCCAAGTCTTTATTATTATCAGGTCGTTTTATCAGCTGATTTTTTTAATTATCGGAATGAGCCGCGGCTCGGTCGGCTCACCGGGGATGAACTCCCCTTGGCCTGGGGGTGAACGAGCGGCTCATGGTCTCCTCCAGTGCTCCTCTGACTTCGGAAAAAGTTCACGTATCAACCATAAAATGTCGCCATTGGACTTTCAACCGTATCACCAGATGCGGTTAAAAGCTCTGTATACCGTCACTGATATCACTGTTTTGGTGCATAAAAAAAACTATTTAAAATATATAAACAAGTGACGCTTAGCCTGGCGGGGGGAGCAAAATAGCTTGGCGGCCGACCAGGCTTATAAAGCATTGTGGGAGACCCTGATATACATGTACATATATGAGCACAGGGAGTAGGAGAGAAGATGTAAACAGATGTAAATTGACACCAGAAGAAAGTAAATAATGACCTATCACTCAAAAACACATTGTGATATTTGTTGTTTGTTTGTTTTTAGATTTCTTGTGGATAAATTTTATAATTCTGGCAATTTTGTAATAAATAAATATGCCTTTCAAACCCTAAATCACCTGTTTTAGAGGGTTAAAATCATTAAAACACCAAAGAAAACACAAGTACTGAATATTAAATAGTATTATGAGGATCAAAATTATACAAAACTACATAATTACCACTGGACACCATGCTGATACACTACTTCCCAGAGGTCGTGAGTAAATTTATAAGGTATTAAACATGTCCTGAAGTATTGCACAACTGCAGAATTTATCGAGTCAGAATTAATCTGAACGAAATTTCGATTAATTTGATTGTTCATTAAGTGAGCACAGAGAGCAGGAGGGAAGCAAACAGATGTAAAGTGACGCCAGTAGGAAACGTAAATGGAGATCAACCAACCAGCAAAGCCACAAAACAAACCATTCAGAACTGCAAACAGAAAGTCAGGCAGCGCAAACAAAAGAGCTGTAAGCGCAGAGCAGACGGTGGTTTTCCATTAAATATACAACAATATGTGCGTTTTCCAAAACCAGCTAACCTTCCCAAATGTAAACACCTCTGTTTGTTTCATATCGTACTTCCTACTAGTTTTGATTCCAGCTTCTGTTCTTGCTGCTCTGTTTCTTACAGTCATGAATAGTGTAGCCTGCACCACCACCTTCTGCATTATTACTGGTCTCTGCTAATGTTCTATTTCCTTTACGGTTTTATTCAATTTTAAAGTTTCATAAAGCACTTTGCAGCCCCAGTTTTCAAAGGTGCTATCAAAATAAAGTTGTTTGTTGTCCTTTTGAATATTTTTTTTGCAAAGGCTCGCTTCAAATGTGCCTGACAATTGTGCAGAAGTAATGAGGGTAAAAGTCCAAGCAAGGAAGCAAGCAGAGGGAACCGTAAATATATTATCAAAAATTCAAAATATCAGATAACTTGTTGGCCAGTTTGCAAACACAAATCTAACTCCAAATCTACGCAGCCAAGAATAATGAACCAGGAAGTTTTATTTTTGAGACTTCTTTTTGCTCTTCAGTCATCAATACTGTAGCCTAAACCGCCACCTTCTGCATCGCTACTAAAGCTGGTTTATTTGCTTCAAAGCAGGTCATAGAAAGAAGAATAATTTCCATTTTACATGCAAGTCTGCTTCAAAAACGCTTGAAAACTGTATAGAAATATGGCCAGCGAGAGTCTGATCAGTTAGAAAGAAGCAGAGGTAACTGTAAACTAATGGACATGAGTTGTATTTTTGCCTTCCTTTCTTTCAAACTGGTATTTTTGTTTATTTATTAGGTGTGTAACAACACACCGAACCGTTCAGTACAGTCACTTTGGGTTCAATACAGAGGTGAACCGCGGTACAAACATTTTAAGACTATTAAGAATGACCGATGTACAGAATTGTTTTAATTGTGAGCCTTGTAGTGCCCACAGTTGTGGTGGACCTTCTCTGTCTCACAGTTACACAGTCAGTTCCTCCAGGATTTCTTGGGCGTTTTGCCAGATTGTTGCTCCTAAAATGTCTGAATTTGCGGGAGCTTTTCTAAAAAATTGCGATGTTTGAAGCGTATTTGTTGCAATAAAATTGTGGGACGGTAAAAGGTTGCTAAAATGTTGCATTTTTTTCTTTGTTTTGTATAATTCATTAAAAATGTTAAAAGTTTAAAAAGTTAATTCCACATCCTGGCACACGCGTGTTCACACACACACGCTCACAGCTCGTCACGTCAGTTAATGAATCTAACTGACCTTCATTGTTTCAGTGCTGCCACAGATCTGGATGCAACAGCTTCATCACGGTGGTTTGTCTGGTCTGTGGTCCGCTGGTTTCACCCATTCTCCTGATATGTTTACGGTAGAAAAGTGTTTGTCAGTGGATGGTTTTGGTTTGTGTTCCACCTCAATATTCCACGGGGTGAAAACAGTTTAGCTCCGCTTTGGTGAAGAACATCAGGGAATTGTTTTGCAGTAGTTTTTGTTGCATACGTATCTGTATCTTCAAACCATAAACAAGGAAGTGAATCCGGTGACGTACGTGCATTACTGGGGACTGCTGTGATTGTTGGAACTCACGGGAGGCGGGACAAAATAGCAGAAAAGTCACGGTGATTGGACGAAATTGCAAGGTGGCGCAGAATTCATGGAGATTGGTTGAATTTGAGTTAATTGTTACGATCGCAACATCGCAAATTCCTGGAGGGACTGCACAGTATTATGGAACTAAAAACAAGTAGGAGTTTCCAGTCGGACCGTTTATTCTCCTGCTTCTCTGACGTATGGCTAGCTAATGGGATGGCTAATGCTAACAGCTGGAAGACGCTCCGCCGTGGTTAAAACCACCCGTCTGGGATCACTTGGGTTTCGTGGTAAAGAATGAAAAAGGAGTAAAACAAGTGGACCAGACCAAAGCTGTAAGGAGCTCCAAACGTGGAGAAAGTATGGTGTTTATTATCTGTCATAACTCTGGTTTTACTTGGCCGATCAACACGATTCAAAGACTGGTGGATAGTTAGAAATCCACACTTTGGACACAAGTTGAAACGGAGACTCAGCGAGGCGTCTTGCTGCTACGTCATCTTAAATCGGTCATGACATTTTGACGTGCCGGTGTGTCCGTCAACTCCAGAGGGTTCCGAACTGAACTGAACTGTGACTTCCGTACAGAGATAACGTTATTTTTGTGTACCGTTATACCCCTAGTATTTAAGAAGTTTTGTTTGATTATATCGGCACATATCTGACTCCAAAGCTCTGCAGCTACCATGAAAAAGAGGAGATGTCAGAGCAAAACCTGCTTCAGTCCTCTTTAATTTCTATCAAAATGTAAAAGCGAATCTGTCCCTCCTAATCCTTGGAGTGTCGGTAAAAAGCAACTGGGTAAAACGTCTTAAAACCTAAAAGAGAGCTGCTGTCTACTGAAGCTTCTCATCTTGACGTGACCCAGACGACTGAGGACATAATGACAAACTATCTGCTCCAGTCTCGCTGCTCATGCAGAGCAACAATGCCGGTCTTTCAGAAGGCTGAGACGAGTGTGAACTCGTCTTCTGGACTGGAATCAGAAGAGAGTTGTTCTTCCCTTGGTTGGTGCCAAAATAATAAAACGACTTAACAACCTGGAAGAAATCATTCAGCTGGAGGGTGTTAAGGAGTGGCAGATACACATTGCAAGGTTTACTGTTACTTGAAAAGGTTCATCTGCACTGGCCAATTATTAGCTGAGTGATACCAGATAAATCAGAATGAACACAAACATCAAACACTGGACTGCTGCAGAGCTTCAGTGTAAAACCCCCGTTCTGTAAACATGATTAGGGATGGCTGTGTGTTTCACGTATGTACGAATGAGGGCGGTGCAGTAATCCGAGAACACAGAACAGAGCTGGCTTGCGAGCCTCTTACAGCAGGGTGTGACTGGGCCTTTAGTCGAACATTATTTGGAATGAAACTCGTCAAATTCCAGGCCCGAGAAACTCTAACTTAGGCCAAGCTGTGAACTACAATCCTCTTAACAACACATGAGCTCCTGAAACACTCACTTCAACTCAAAAATCAGAGAAACACTAAGATTTTTGATGCCACCCACCAGACCGAACCCTCCATGGTGCTAAAAAAAAAGGCAACAGCAGCTACTTTACATCTCTTTACCAATTATTTATACTAAACGAGGGACAAAATATGGATACAGTGATACATCGTTGTCCCTCCTTGTGCGATATGAGTATCGATACGCTGGCTCCAAATAGCGATACTTTAATTCATATAATAAGGCGCTCTAAACCCTCCACATTCCTCTGCCAGTTGCCGTTTCCCCAGCGTCACTACTTAATGTCTCCACACGGTGGCGTTTATCTCATGAATGATGCAGACTGGAGCGGAAATGAATCGGCCCAACAACAGTTAGTACAGGTATAATGGAGGACAGCAACGCTACCGTAAGAGACGCCCCATCCACGTTTAAGTCCAAAGAGTGGACCCATTTGGGCTTTGAGGGAACAAGCAAGCTGGACAAAGACTATGACATATGCAGGAAGTGCCTGGTAAAAGTAAAGCACACAGGAAACACCACCAACATGCAAACCCACCTGCAACGCCACCATCCTGAACTCCTGGCCCAGAAAGCGGCTGATGCAGCAACGTTTCAAGTCAGCCTGCAGCCGTTAGCACGACGTTTAAAGCAAAGATGGCCGCCAGCATTACAACGTCCATCACTGGGTTCATTTGAAGGACCTCCACCCGTACAGTGTGGTGGAAAATGAAGGGTTTGGAAAAATGCTACACCCTGGAACCAAGGTATGAATATATCCAAGTTATAGATATGGTGATGGATCGTTATGGGATTGTCTTCCAATATATCGATTATCGCTGTATCGTGATAGTATCGGTATCGTGAGCCATGTATCACGTATCGTATCGTGAGGTACCCTGTGATCCCCACCCCTAATTTATACTCTTGTAAGCAAGAATAATAATGAATAAAAGCCAAATAAAGTGCTTTGGAAATGTCTCAGGCTGTAACTCGATTCATCTGTCCATTATTGTCTTGATTATTCAACTAGTTGTTTGGTCAATAAAATGCAGTTCCGCTTCACGACAGGTAAACAAGGTAAAAATGATTAATAACTTGGAGATATCAGCTCTCCAACATAAGACAATGATCTTTTTGTATTACAAGTTTAAAAACAATTATAGTAAAGTATGATAATGAGGTCATATCTGCCTAAAAATGCCATAATTTGCACCAATTTCCAGAACAGAAATCTAAAAAGTGGCTTTAAAATGTTAAACTTTTTAAAGTAAAAGGTCTCACAGAGGGCATTTCTGTTTCCGTCGCTCCGTAAATCAGAAAATACCATCAACAGGCAAATTAAATGTCATTTTCACCATGTTTTTACCTTCAGAATGTAGATCAGCATGAAACAGGAGATCGGTGCTAATATCAGGAAAAAATCATGTAGATGTAATAAAGATCTTTAATTGTAATCTACAGACGTAAACAGACAACATAAAGACCTAACTGTGTATTTTAGATGTTTTCTTTCTACTAGTTGGAAAGAAAAACCAAATATAAACTCATAACTGAGTAGCAGTGTCTCATCTTAAATGATACCTATCAGCTCATCTTGTTTTATCAATGCATTAACTGTTAGGGAGCGCAGACGATCAATAATTTATGCCTTGTTGATGAATCTGTTGAATTATCAATCAGTTGCTTGGTCTGAAAAATGGTGAAAATGCCAAGATGGCGTCTGGTTTCATCCACAAACCAAAGATGTTCAGTTTACTGTCATAGAGGAGAGAATAAACAAGACCAGTGGCTCTCAACTGGTGGGTCGGGACCCAAAAGTGGGTCGCGAAGCATGGTGACACCACTACTAGGAACCTCTAGATTGGGCTCTGCCAGATTATTGGAGAAATTTACGCTAAAAAGTGCCAAAAATGAACCAAAATGTGCTCAGAATCGGTCAAAATGGACCAAAATACACCCAAAACTTGGCAAAAACGTCTAAATCTACCAAAATGAGCAAAAAATAAGCCAAAATTTCCCCAAGCTGTATCAAAGTGAGTTGAGACTACACCCAAATAATACTTAATTTGCTAAAAGGAACAGCAAACTTCTACAGCTTGTGGCTCAGGTGGTAGAGCGGGTTGTCCACTGATTGCAAGGTTGGCGGTTCGATCCCCGGCCCCTCCGCATGCCGAAGTGTCCTCGGGCAAGAAACTGAACCCCACATTGCTCCCAATGGTAGATCAGCGCCTTGCATGGCAGCTCTGTCAGGAAATCAACAGATTTGTTTAATGTTGTGACAATAATCACCTGATGCTGAATGTTATGAAAACAAAAGAAATGGTGTTTGACCCTCGGGGAATGAGCGAGAACAGGCCTGTGATCATCCACAACCAGGCAACAGCCCAGGTGGACTCTTACAAGTACTTAGGTGTCTTTATAGACGGCACTTTAACACGGACCACACAGGTTGACTAACTCTGCGGCAGACTGCAACAACGCTTGTACTTTTTGCGACGCTTGAGAGCCCACAGGGTGAACAAAGACATTATTCTTATCTGTTATCATGCAGTGCTGGAGAGTTTGGTGAGATAAAGCATCACAGCCTGGTATGGTGGTCTTACTGTTCACTTTTAAAGACATTGTATTAGTGCAGCGGTTCTCAAATGGGGGTACGCGTACCCCTGGGGGTACTTGAAGGTATGCCAGGGGGTACTTGAGATTATTAAAAAAATATATTTCAAAAATAGCAACAAATCAAAAATCCTTTATAAAATATATTTATTCAAAAATACTTCAACAAAATATGAATGAAAGTTCATAAACTGAATTTAATATCAAATAGGCTATTCCATTTTATTACCATAAAGCCAGAGTTCCCCCATTTCCATGATGGTTTGACCCTACCTGGCACGTGCCACACGGCATCAACTGTCAATCAACTGTCAAAGTAGAAAACAATGGAGTCATGGTTAAAGCGTAGCAGAAATGCAGCTGAAAACACGGAGGAACAGGTACCAAAGAAGTCCAAACCTGAGCCGGCAAAATTCAGACAGTATTCAGAAGAATATGTGTTAATGGGATTTACGGCCACGAGCTGTAACCCTCCCAAGGCACTGTGTTTTTTCTGTGGGGAAAAGTTAGCTAACAGTGGTATGAAACCCGCACACCTTCAGCGGCATCTCCGGACAAAACACGCCAATCATATCGGTAAGCCACCTGAGTTTTTTAAGAGGAAACTAAATGAATTCAAGTCATCTCAAAACACAATGCGGAAGGCCTCCACAACATCAGCCAAGGCCCTGGAGGCTTCTTACGCGGTGTCTCTGCTGGTTGCTAAAGCCAAAAAGCCGTTCACTGTCGCTGAAGAGCTGCTTCTTCCAGCCACTGCTGTGCTAGCCGAGACGATGCTGGACAAAAAGGCAGCCGAGAAATTAAAGACTGTGCCTTTATCAAATGACTCTGTTTGTCGGAAGATTTCTACACAGAAATACTGTGTAGAAATCTTTATCTATAATTGAATGAGTTATTTATTTTTCAGCCACTTTTTAGTTATTTTTTTTCCAAATAGTTCAAGAAAGACCACTACAAATTAACATTTTTTTCACTGTTATGAAATTTAATAAATCAGAAACTGATGACGTAGTGCTGTATTTTATGTCTTTGTCTATTTTTTTAGCCAAAAGTGCTTTACCTTGGTTGGGGGGTACTTGAATGAAAAAATAGTTTGCAGGGGGTACGTCACTGAAAAAAGGTTGAGAACCACTGTATTAGTGGACTGAATTTGTTGTTATGCTTTTTGTTATTTATTTGTAATCGTGGAGTGTGATGTACGATGTGTTGGCTGCAGCATGAGTGAACAGCCCAAGACAAATTTCTCACCTGTGAGACAATGAAGCTTATCTAATCTTATCTGTCGCCGTTGGTGTGTGAATGAGTGAATGAGAAACACACTGTAAAGCGCTTTGGATACCACTAAGGTATAAAACCACTATATAAGTGCAGACCATTTACCATTAATAGAGACATAGCGGGTCCTGAGGCTGGACCGGTTGAGAACCACTAAACTAGACAATATTCACATTTAATAACAATGAAATTGGTTATCAATTAATTTATTAATTAACAACCAGCCCATTAACTGAATATTGGTTATGGGTAGAGGTGGCACAACTGTTAAGTCCCTGGGCTGCCAATCAGAAGGTCAGAATGTTGGGCCCTTGAGCGAGGCCCTTACTTAACCCTTCCTGCTCGAGGGGCCGTACCATGGCTGACCCTGACCCCAACTGGGATACAAGAAAAACAACATTTCACAAAAAAATGTATTCATGACAGTAAAAGTTTCTTCCTCTTGTTGCAGTTCTACTTCTGAGTAGCTCCCCCAAAAGTAACGGTGCTCACTTCATCCAGCAGCTGTTAAAGAACAATAAATTACACTTGATGGGTGGGATATTATTTATTATTGTTCTCTAGTGCAAAATCTGGCAGGTAACCCTCCGTTCTGTGCCCTGGTTAACACTTTACATTTAAAAAGGAGGCAGTAAACAGACACTTCCTATGATCGCAAGAGGTAAACATCATAAAAAATAGAATAACTGAGGTAAGTGGGGCTGAGAAAATTCAGCCGTGCTTCTTTTTAATATATTACTCTTTAAATTAAGTGGTTTTCAGCAGTACCACCCCGATCTTTTGAAGTCTTTCCAAACCCAAACTCGATCGGTGTCCCGCTGAGTTGTGGTCACCACTATCCTAGAATAAGCACAGCGGCTGTATTGCACGGGAAACACGTTGAAGTAGCCCCAGCTGGGCGGGTTGGTCGGAGGGATGCCCAGGTGCTGCATGCACAACCCCAAGTACACGTCTTCAATGTAAAGAGCTTTCACGTGTCTGGAAGCTTCGATCAGCTTCTTGGGGAGGTCTAAAGACAGAACGTAGCCCAAGCCCAGAGCATAGCGAGGGTAGTGGGCCGGAGGGTAAAGCTCCACAGGGAGGAACCACTTGGACGACGGATCCCTCAGGACTTGAGCTCCTTCCGCCACCAGTCCGGTCATGTAGTTGGTCTTGGGAGCCTTCAGGAGCATGCCGACCAGGTGGGGCACGTTTAGAAACACGTCCGAGTCGACCTTCATGGCGTACGAGGCGCCGGAGCAGTGATCGTCCAGCCACTCCAGCATCACCATGGTCTTGATGGTGAGGTTCTTGTAGCAGTCGATGAAGTCGGCCTGGATCAGGTCGCGATGCTCTCCGCTCTCCCGCAGCAGCTGATCCCGGAGCTGCTCGTCTCCGGCCGGCAGCCCCAGGATAAAGAACAGCCTCACCGCCTGGCCCGACACCGAGCTCTCGCTCCCCCACGTGCTCCGGATGACGTCTCGGTGCGGCCGGTTGCCGGGCGCCACGGGAACCATGAGGACCACGAACGGCTTCTCCTGCTCGCATTTCTGGGGCTCGTTTATGGTGAAGCGGTACTCGTAAGGGTACTCCACCACGTAGGGTCCAGGGGAAACGTAAGGAACCGGTATGGGCGGCACCGAGGCAGCAGTGATGAGGCTTTGTGCTGTCGCGTTTGTTGTTGTGATGTTATCAGTCTGATGGAATGCAGATAAGTTGGCGGCGGGTTCGGCTGCAGGTCTGGTGTCGCCCCTCATCCGCGGGACTCCACTTTCACCTTTAAATGGAATCCACCACGTCGAGGAGTTCTGCATCCACAACTTGGGGTTCCAGTCAGTCGTGGTTATGTTTGTGTTGTAGAAAAAGAGGACCACCACAAACACCAGAACAACGAAGACACAGTGGCGCGGCGACCACCGACATCTTCTGCCGTCCGCCGGTTTCCCACCATTCGGCATTTCCTGCCTGAGGGGAGAGAGGAGATGCTTTCAACTAGAATAGTAAATTCGACTAAAAGCAAGTCATTAAAATGCTTTTACATCCCGCAGCCTGGAAACGTTACGCCTTATTTTACATTAAACATTAACCCTGACCCTCCTAGCAGGGTTAAAACGCATGTTATCTTTAAAAAAAATGTGCCAGGACGACACAATTTATCAGTCAGAAACCATAAAAACAGGAAGAAATGTTGGACTTTCAACTTTACAACACCCGTGACGTGCCCTCCCATCAATCCTAAGCTTTAAATTATGATTTTTCATCAACAATCGCTGCATTTCAAGAGGTCTCCTTTAAGAAATAAACTGTTTGCACCAGATTCTGTTAATAAAACTAAAAATTCTGCAAAGTCAAACTCTAAAAACAGAAAGAAGCGCTTGATTTTCAACTTTCAACATCATTTTTTGCATCTGTAACACCGGGTTCCGTCGGAAAATTCAACCAAATCCACGCTTTAAGTTGTGATACGTCATTAAAATTACTTTATTCCACATGTTTAGTGTTTTTAAAAATGACTGGGAATGCACTGGATTCTGCAAAAACAACTAAAAATTCTCCCCAACAGTCGCAGGACCAGATATGTACAGGTAAATAAGGAACACAATAAAATGTAAATATTAAAATATCTATAGCTTGTAGACGAACCTTTTTTTATTATTGGTAATAACTGTGGGGAAAATCAAGCACATTCCAGGTTTTTTCAGTTTTTACAGAATAATTAATCAAAGAAATTCAACTTTTATTATATTATTATTTTAATTTATGGCAGTAGAGCTGCGTCGTGCTGCACAGAATACATTTTTTAGTTCTCTCTACTTCTAGTCAGGGTTGTGCTGCTTCCATAGAGGTGCAGGACTTTATGTTGTCGTAAAATAACAGCCCATAGCAAGGTAAAATGTGACGAAACGCACAGAAACTGCCTTGAAGCTCAGGTGGTAATCCCTTTAACTCCTGTCTAAATAAATGCTCTCTTAACCTTTAACTGCACCGAGCTTCGTCAAATGCAAAACAGCATTCAAAGCGCCCACGACGTACCTGTGGTCTCCCTTCGCGAAGGAACTCTCCAGCATGTTGACGCTCCCCGCCGGTCTACAGATGCCGGGTTCGCTCCTCTTCCATATGAGAAATAACGAGATGCTGCTCGGCTGTAAAACTCATGACGGAGGCTTCCAGGTGTGAGCCTCACCTGTCTGTTATTAACTGAACTGAGCTCCTGCTGCCTCTCCGCTCCACTGCCTGTCAGCAACCTCGGGACTGCGAGCCTCCTCTTACCTGCGGGAGAGCCACACCTTAGTTTGCTCGACCCCAAGGGCTGTTTTGCCTCGAAGCCAATGGAAAGCTGGAAATCCTCTGGAGGCTCTGGGCCCGCCTCCTCTTACCTCATGCGTGACGCCTCAATAATTAGTGTGTGTGTGTGTGTGAAAACAAAAATGCGTCGTTGCTTGTATTTACTGCACAAGCTTTGGGTGGGTTGTTGGAGTCGCTGCACCTCCACGGTGGATAAAAACCCACAAGATCAGCGGTTAGGAAGCACTAAGATCCCTGAAGTCAGTGGATGTGTGGAGGAATTACCTGCAAAATAGGTTTAAGGCTTAAAGGTTTAAAATGTCTACAACACCGAACATATAACAAACTGCTAGTACATATTGTTTTATTTCAGTGTTTGCATTTGCATGAAAAATTAGCCCGTCATAGTCAAGCAAACATTATTTATGTACCATTTAGCAGTGTTGTTTAAATAAGATTATTGTAAGACTGGGGTTGCACATTCTTCTGCTATGTTTACATATCAAGGTTAAGAGCCCACATTATTATTTAGTATGTAAACCTGCCTGAGTAGTTTTAATATTATAGTCAAGACCCTACAAACTTACCTGACAAATACAAGAAGCTGCAGTGTTATATGTAAATGTATCTGTCTAATCAAAATATTAAGGTTAAGGCCCAACAATATTAGATATAAATACTAACTCACCGGACTAATTTAAATATAAACATTAAGTTTACAAACTTACCTGATACAAATATCCAGTCCCTCCAGGATTTTCTTGGGTGTTTTTCCAGATCGTTGCTCCTAAAATGTCTGAATTTGCGGCAGCTTTTCTAAAAAGTTGCGATGTTTTAAGCGTATTTGTTGCGATGAAATTGCGGGAGACGGTAAAAAAATTGCTAAAAAAAAGTTGCATACGCGATCTCGGCTGCAGCGGTGCGTTGCAAATCTGCGACAACCGCTGTTAAGGGGTTAAGTCCCTAGAATATTATGTATAGCACAAATTTACCTGAATAATAGTCAATATCCCCTTTTATGTAAACACACCTGAGTAGTTTAAACATTAAAATTAAGATGCAAAAATATTATATATCATGCAAATTTACCGGACTAATATAAATATTAACATCAAGGCTCTACAATATTATGGATATTACCAAATTAACTGAATAATATACTGTAAATATGAGTGTTTGGACCCTACAAAATACTCTATATACATGTATTCTTCTTGTTCCTCTATTATAAATTGACAATGTGGAAGCCCACATATATGTACACTGACCTCCTGTCTTTATTCTATAATAGGTCAGATGTTTCCAGTAGTCCCTGACCAGGTTTATCCCCACTGCAGCAGGGATTCTGGTCTACTCCCCCGTACAGATCTTCTTCAGATCTTTCCGGTTTCGGGGCTGGGCAACACGGAGTTTCAGCTCCCTCCAAAGACTCTCTGTTGACTTCAGGTCTGGGGACTTGCTAGACCACTCCAGGAACCTGAATTGCTTCTTCTTCCGGAGCCGCTCCTTAGTTGCCCTGGATGTGTTGCAGAAAAGCCCCAAACCATGATGTTTCCACCGCCATGCTTCACGGTTGGGATGGTGTTCTTGGGGTTGTACTCACCCTTATTCTTCCTCCAAACAACAAGAGGAGTTCAAACCAAAACGCTTTATTTTGGTCTCATCTGACCACGACCTTCTATCGATCGATCTATCTATCCATCTGCTGACCCTACAGTACCATATATGTGTGTCTATATACAAACATATATATATATACAGGGCCGTCAACAGACTTGCTGGGGTCATATGCAGGATGTTCATGATAAAATGCAGATTAAATGTTGAGATAAAAGATGTTGACTGTCCAAGAAAATACAGCAACAAGTTCTCTACCAGCTGGAGAAACTGATCCATGAAGCTGAGAAAAGACTGGAACAGGAACAAGCCTTCTTCTTCTTCTTGCATAACAATGACCCGAAACACAGCCAGGGCAACTAAGGAATGGCAAATTTCAAGTTCCTGTAGTGGCCTGGCCAGTCCCCAGACCTGACCCAAGAGGAAATCTTTGGAGGGAGCTGAAACTCCTTGTTGGCCAGCGACAGCCCCGAAACCTGAGAGATCTGGAGAAGATCCCCACTGTACCTCCAAGTTCTGACGTCTGGATTCATTGAGTTTTTCTATTTAGTTCTGTTGGGTCAACCTTAACTTTTAAAACCAGCCAGGTAAATTCATATAATAATGAATATCACTGGGTCTCAACCTAAATATTTGTGTATTTGTATTTTATAAAATAATGTTACGTCTTAACCTTAATGTTTACATTAGTCAGTTAAATGTATATAATAAATAATGGATTCTCACGTTATTATTTAAACTAGTCACGTTATTTATGTACAGTATATAATATTGGAGAGTCTTAATGTGCTTTAAACATGCTTTCTATAATTTTATACTTCTTGCAGCCGATAACCGATAATGGTTGGGGGACCGGAGTTGGGTCCATGTACGTCGCGGCCATTCGTTTTCTTATTTGGAGATTTCAAAATAAAAACGAAACATAAACGTTTTTTTCAGTGATAATACAAAATGAAGCACGGAAAACGGGCCCTAATTCATTATCCATTATCCATTATCTGATTTAATTAGATGTGTTTGTAAATGGAAATTAAAATTAAAATACACCCGTGGAAAACTTATTTCTCCCCACCAGTGTGGGGTTTATTTGTCTCTTTGGAGGGACCTTGTGGTGCCATTAGCTCTGCCGCTAGCGCTACATCGCTAGCGTCCGGCTGCTTTTCGGGCCTTTTTACGGGAGGTTTGGAGGTTTTCTGTTACTTTGGCTGGTGAAAAGTCCACTGTGAAATAGTGAACAATGTGAGCCAAGCAACGTTTGGACCCCACAGTGGGTCTTCATCAGGCCACGGCACACAGCAAGGTCTGCTAACAGTGAGCTAACACTGGAGCTTTAGATACCAGATCCTTCCTCATCAGAAGTCAGACGGGTGTGTTTTAATTTTAATTTCCATTTACAAACACATCTAATTAAATTGGATAACAGATAATGGATAATGAATTACGGCTCATTTTCCGTTCTTCATTTTGTATTATCACTGAAAAAAACGGGAAACGGTTTATTTTTCGCTTTTATTTTGAAATCTCCAAATAAGAAAACGAATGGCTGCGACGTACACGGACCGGAGTTGGCAGGTCTACGTACTACAACCACGGCACTCTAGAGCCTCAGCAGCATACTAGAGCCTTGCCGACCCTCGGCGGCGCTCGGCGGCGTACTACAGCCTCGACAACGGTGGGCAGCGTTTGGCGACATTCTGCAAAGTTAAGCAAAGCTTGGTGGCGCCCAGTGGCGGCAACACACACGACTATTCCAAAATCAAAATTATTATCCCAATACCACCACAACCAACCAATATTCCGACATTCCCGACCAGCCCTAGTCAAATGTCTTCTTCTGACAAGGTAAAGGAAGTCCACACTGGTGAGTTCCACGCCATGCTGCTTGTTTTTCTCTGCCCGAAGACATTTCACTAGGGCTGCTCCAAAGTAAAGCACACAGGAAACACCACCAACATGCAAACCCACCTGCAACGCCTCCATCCTGAACTCCTGGCCCAGAAAGCGGCTGATGCAGCAACGTTTCAAGTCAGCCTGCAGCCGTTAGCACGACGTTTAAAGCAAAGATGGCCGCCAGCATTACAACGTCCATCACTGGGTTCATTTGAAGGACCTCCACCCGTACAGTGTGGTGGAAAATGAAGGGTTTGGAAAAATGCTACACCCTGGAACCAAGGTATGAATATATCCAAGTTATAGATATGGTGATGGATCGTTATGGGATTGTCTTCCAATATATCGATTATCGCTGTATCGTGAGCCATGTATAGAATTTGTTTAAATACATCTGAGAGTTAATACAGCATCTGGAGTAAAAACGACTCAGCGACTGGGGTGCAGTTTACAGTGTTGGTATAAGGAAGTAGAAGTGGAGGAGGCACAGGTCAGTGAGCCGTGAGCGGTCGTTAGACTCAAGTTTCATTTTAACTCGGCGCTCTTCTTTATGGTTTGGGTTAAAATACAACCTTTCACATGTTCGAAGCTTCTCCTCCATTTTCTGGATTATCAGGGTGACAGGTGCTGCCTCATCTAAGAAATGTTGTGATGGCTGTAAAGGAACGACAAAGCAATAAAGGATTCGTAAAATTATGTTGATTTGTGATTCATTTCTCCCAAAACGCAACTGAGAATGCAGTGTAGCTGTACTGGACTATTCGTTAATGATTCCTGTATTATAACTTGGACATTTTTGAGTTTTCTCTGCTTCTAGGTGTGGTTGTGCCGTTTGTTTGGTGCAAGACTTTATCTTTCAGTGAAAAATTAGCCCAGAGTAAATAGAAATGTGACAAAAGCACGAAAAAAAAGACTGCTTGCAGTTCAAAGGGTCAAACGTAGAAATGTTGAAGTAATGACACCAGCCGATATAGTAAGTATATTCATATAAGTGTACCTATATATATATAGTAAGTATATTTATGGTTTTCACAAACATGTTCATTAGTTTAACATTGCATCTTTGCTTTGCATCAAGACTAACCACGTTTGTAAATGCCATTTGTTGGAGGGAGGCGTACTCACTGCTCTTAAATTGAGCATTGCATCCAGTAAATGCATCAGATATATATTTGTTTAGACAAAATACTTGACACAGGAAATACATTACTCCAGTACTTAATGTTGCATCTCCTAAACGGGCCTGGGTCAGTTGAACGTGGCAGTGCTGGTTGAATTAGCAGTTAGCATTAGCATTTAGCAGCTAGTTAAATGGTAGCATCGGCACTGGTCACTACCTGAAGCATCTCCTAAACGGGCCTGGGTCAGTTGAATGTGGCAGTGCTGGTTGAATTAGCAGTTAGCATTAGCATTTAACAGCTCGCTAAATGGTAGCATCAGCACTGGTCACTACCTGGAGCCTCTCCTAAACAGGCCTGGGTCAGTTGAACGTGGCAGTGCTGGTTGAATTAGCAGTTAGCATTAGCATTTAGCAGCTAGCTAAATGGTAGCATCGGCACTGGTCACTACCTGGAGCATCTCCTAAACGGGCCTGGGTCAGTTGAACGTGGCAGTGCTGGTTGGATTAGCAGTTAGCTTTAGCATTTAGCAGCTAGTTAAATGGTAGCATCAGCACTGGTCACTACCTGGAGCATCTCTTAAACAGGCCTGGGTCAGTTGAACGTGGCAGTGCTGGTTGAATTAGCAGTTAGCGTTAGCATTTAGCATTTAGCTAAATGGTAGCATCGGCACTGGTCACTCCCTGGAGCATCTCCTAAACAGGCCTGGGTCAGTTGAACGTGACAGTGCTGGCTGAATTAGCAGTTATGACTTTGGGGGTAAAAGAGCTGCACCTGGAATGGCTTTAATGGTTATAACTTGTCAGACTTGTACCACCAAACTTCTCTGTGCAGTGTTTTGCATATCATGTCAGTTAAAAAAAATCTTCCGCCTCCTGGACCTGATTTAAATTTGCCTGCCAACCTTTTCTAAGTGGCTTCCTTGTGCAGCGACTCTCTGCTCCCGGTGCTCCTGCGACGCTTGTAACATTCCCTCAAAGGTCCTTCATGCAAACTGGATTTCCTCCACTGTGTCAAAGCGGTGACCCTTCAAACTTGAATTAAAATTATGGGAAGAGCAAGAAGGCACAAGGGGTCAAATCCAGCAAGTGAGGCGGGTGGAAGCAACGACTTTTTAGAAAAAACACATGTGCCTTTACAGAACTTTGGCGTTGACTTGTTACAGAAGTCTCAGCTCTTCTGACATGTCTTGATTGTAGCTTCCTGGAATGCTAAGCTACTGCTTCTCAGATCCTTCACTCGTGTCCTACTGCATTTTTATTGATCAGATCAGTTTATTGATATGCTAATTGCTGGATGAAGCTCAGACTGAATTTTGAGCAAAGTGCTTCAAGAACTGTGCATTTAACTTGTAGCAGGTTTGAAAATACTGATTTAAGCAAGTTACTGCAGCAGGAATAAGGTTTGCAAATGTTTTAACAATTTCCTGATTAAACATTGGACTTAATTAAATACATGGGCGTTTTTCCACACGCTAATAAACTTGTTTTTAACCGCTGACAGTTAATGTTTACTTATAAATCAACTCGGTCAACATTAGGAACTTCAAGAACAGATAAAGTCAACATCCATCCATCTTCTGCTGCTTATCCGGGGTCGGGTCGCGGGGTCAGCAGTCTAAGCAGAGATGCCCAGACTTCCTTTGCCCCAGACTCCTCCTCCAGTTCTTCCAGTGGGACCCCGAGGCGTTCCCAGGCCAGCAGAGAGACATAGTCCCTCCAGTGTGTCCTAGGTCTACCCCGAGGTCTCCTCCTGGTGGGACATGCCTGGAACACCTCCCCAGGGATGTTTCCCAAAGGCATCCGGAACAGATGTCCAAGATACCTCAGCTGACCCCTTGATGTGGAGAAGTAGCGGCTCTACTCCGACCTCCTCCCTGGTGACTGAGCTCCTCACCTGATCTCTAAGGGTGCACCCAGCCACCCTGAGGAGGAAACTCATTTCAGCCGCTTGTATCCAGGACCTCATTCTTTCGGTCACGACCCAAAGTTCATGACCATAGGTGAGAGTCAGAACATAGATTGACCGGTAAATACAGAGCCTCACCTTTTGGCTTAGCTCCTTCTTCACCACGATGGACCGGTACAGCGACCGCATGACTGCAGACGCTGCGCCGATCCTCCTGTCAACCTCACGCTCCATCCTCCCCTCACTCGTAAACAAGACCCTGATATACCTAAACTCCTCCACTTGAGGTAAAGACTCTCAACCGACCCGGAAAGGGCAAGCCACCTTTTTCCGGTCGAGAACCACGGCCTCGGATTTGGAGGTAAAGTAAAAAAAATAATAAAGTAAACATCAGGAACTGAATTATAAATTAAACATCAAAGAATAATGATTTGATCGAACATTTTTTCAGCAATTAGCCTGACAAAATCTACTTCATGAGTCCATCAATAATTTTGAGTATTTACTGCCATCTCTAAACTGTATAGAGCAGTGGTTCTCAACTGGTGGGTCGGGACCCAAAAGTGGGTCGCGAAGCCATTTTTAGAGGGTCGCAGAAGCGTGCCCCCTCCAAAAAAAGTAGTGGTATGAAGTCTTTTATTTTAAAGGATGTGTTTCTTATGACCGTTTGCTTTCAGTAACAGGATATTTAGTGGTGGTAACACCAGTAGTTGCCCACTATTAACCTCTAGATCTGTCTGTGCCAGCTTATTGGAGAAATTTATGCTAAAACGTCCCAAAAATGAACCAAAATGTGCTCAGAATCTGTCAAAATGGGCCAAAATATGCCCAAAAACTTGGCAAAAGCGTCCAAATATCCCAAAATTAGCAAAAAAAATAAGCCAAAATTTTCCCAAGCTGTATCAAAACGCGTTGAGACTCCACCCAAATAAACCTTAATTTGTTAAACAGGAACAGCAAACTTCAAAAATTTGGGTCGCTCCATTATTAATGGAGACATAGTGGGTCCTGAAGCTGGACCAGTTGAGAACCACTGGTATAGAGCAGAATGTGACTGATACACTTCTTCACTTTAGTTTGAATGTTGTTGGAAGCTGGCAATCAGAGTCCTGCTGCTGTCAGACACTCAGCCCCCAGCCTGTTAGCATTTGACAATCCTAGCTTAGCATTAGCATGAGCCTCAGGTAGCTAGCTAATCCAGTCAGCCACCGGGCAGCTGTTTGCTGCAGAACTCATCAACACGACTGCGACAGTTAGCAGTTTGACAGCGTGAGGGAGCGCTCAGCAAACACCCCTGTTACCATAGACATATATACGTAGACGCCGCGTTGACTGCCGCTGCCGATTGGAGCCGACGTGCCTACGCGGCGGCCATCTTGGTACAGTGCCACTCGCCCCTACAGTGCATTACGTCTATAGAGGAATGACATGTCTGCACTATAAAAGTGATCATAAATCCATCAGTTGTCAACATATATTGTTTGTTACAAACGTCAGACATGGAGGACGGACAGGCAGACATAAATAGAACAAAAGCATCCAAGCATCCTGTGACAAAGCTAAATGTGTGACGTTTTTAACAAACCAAACCGTTTGGAAATCGGTCGAAAATTCAGTGAATAATTCTACTTTAAGATTGTGGAGTACCTCTTACCTCCATAGACTTACATTCACTCCCCCCTCTGCTAGCCCTGTACCAAGATGGCGGAGCTTTAGGCACGTCCCTCCACAGTCAATGCGGCGTCTATATGTCTATGCCTGTAACTCCATCTCATTAAACAGAAAGAGGCTCCACCTGGTTACTACAGCACACCTACAATACGTTTTCTACCATATTTGTTCATATAGTGTTTGCAAACAAATTATTAACGGCAACTAATCAATTAACAATGAATCATTCACAGTTATTGAACCTTATAAGTAAATTTTAAATTTTGCCTGCAAAGTAAAAGCCATATTTAGGCTTTGAATGCATCAAACTGGTGGATCATTCAGGTTACGGCTGAACAATGAACTGAAAAATTACTGAAACTGCACATGCACAATATTTAAATTGCAGGAAGTATAATTTTTTGGGATAAAGATTTTTAAAAAGTCGCAACAATAGTCAATACTAACCATGATGACTGGATGTTTTTTTTGCATATCGTTCACACCAACTACCAGTAATAGAGAGCTGAGGAAGTCTATTTATGAATCCATGACTTTGTAGATTCATCACATGTCAGAACACTCACACAGCTGACTGAATTGTGGAGCTAAAACTTTGCTAGGTTCACATTTTAGCCCTAACATGAACACGAGGACAACAGGAGACAACACGCTCCTCATGTTATTTTCCTGCTAATCCGCCCGGACAGCACACCTGACTGCATCTGAGCGGCCGGTTGACGCTGCACCGCTCTGCAGTTGGGTGGATCCATGTTTGGCACAGAGCAAACACCAGCGACACCAGCTCCTAAAACAACAGCATCTAAAAGAAGGCAGCACGTTCACCTGATTTGCCTCTGAAGGGCCCACTGACTGGTCCGATTACAGCTCTGGGATCAGGCAGCTTCTGTTTACCTGCTCAGTAAAGCTAACAGGAGGATACCTGAGCCAAACATCAGGGCAGGTATTAAACACCAGAATCATCCACAGAACCTGAACCTGAACACATGTGACCTCTGACATGAGCTGGATTATGTTTCACAGGTGGGCTTGACGTCACAGGTGACATGGATGCTTCTAGAGTGCACAGACAGAGAGGTCTAAACCTACTTCAGCTGCTCGGGCTCTTTGATTTTTATTCATGATTGGAATATTGTTTAAAAGCGAGCTCTGTGAAGTCTGCAGCCGTTGACATTCGTGCAATGGTTTTCCATGCAAATACATTTAAATGCCATGAACACAAACCTGTCCTGACCAGTGATCAGGCTCACCAGGACGTATACAACATGATTGTAGAGTTGTTTGCATTTCCAGTCAAATGCCTGCATATGTTTTACATTTGTGCAAAGCTCTGATGACTCTAATGACTAATCTATTTTTTTAATCGTAGTTGCTTCCGAGCGACACGTGCCGCCACAACACAGCCCTCTTGTTTATGCCATTTCCAGAACTCGTGAACTCAAACTGAAGCGCTGCAGGTGATGTCATGAAAGTCTGCAAGTGTTTTTAGCGCTTCATCCTGAGTTTGGGCTAATAAGTTACAGGCTTCAGGGATCTTTCGTTAATGATTCCTGTATTATAACTTGGACATTTTTGAGTTTTCTCTGCTTCTAGGTGTGGTTGTGCTGTTTGTTTGGTGCAAGACTTTATCTTTCAGTGAAAAATGAGCCCAGAGTAAATAGAAATGGGACAAAAGCACAAAAAAAACAGACTGTTTGCAGTTCAAAGGGTCAAACGTAGAAATGTTGCAGTAATGACACCAGCCAATATAGTAAGTATATCTATGGTATTCACAAACATGTTCATTAGTTTAACATTGCATCTTTGCTTTGCATCAAGACTAACCACGTGTTTGTAAATGCCATTTGTTGGAGGGAGGCGTACTCACTGCTCTTAAATTGAGCATTGCATCCAGTAAATGCATGATATATATTTGTTTAGACAAAATACTTGACACAGGAAATACATTAGTCCAGTACTTAATGTAGCATCTCCGAAATGTTCCTGGGTCAGTTGAACGTGGCAGTGCTGGTTGAATTAGAAGTTAGCATTAGCATTTAGCAGTTAGCTTAATGGTAGCATCGGCACTGGTCACTACCTGGAGCATCTCCTAAACAGGCCTGGGTCAGCTGAACGTGGCAGTGCTGGTTGGATTGTGTAGCAGCAGTGTGAACTGGCACTAGGGGGGTGACTCTGGGACTCCAGAGTTCACCTCCTAGCCTCCTGGAGGTGTCGTGGGACTAAGTAGGAGAAACAGCGTTGAAGGGAGGTTTCCACCTGATGACCCCCAGAGACGTGTTAGGAATCACTGCTACTGGTACGTTTTGTTGACTTTTTTATTCCTTTTTTATGTTTTATTGTTGCACTTTGTTTTGTACTGAGAGCAGTAAATAACAGTTGAAGCTCAGAACTCTCTGTGGGCTTTTCCTCTCTCGTTTCTCAGCCGTTGTTTAAATGTTTATTACAAATAACTGAGCCAACAAATGTCCTCAACTCCCTCATTGCTCGGCGTAACTTGTACTCACCATTGCGTGAGCTCACCTTAGTCCACGTCCTCAGTAGCATCATCAGGAGACGGTGAAGGATCTGCTGCTGCTCTGATCTCTGTGGCTGTTTCTGAAAATGAAAACCATGTGGTTCATGATGTTAAACTTTGCAAGGTAATACTGATCAGTAAAGTCAATACTATTATGCTGATTAATTCTACCCTGTTTGGCTATGTGCAGCCTGCATAGTGATATTAGTTTCCACCATTATTACACAGAGTCAGCAAGATGCGCCCACAGAATTAACATGATCTCTGAACCTGTTAATAACATTATGGACAATTTGACTGTAAACTAAATATCTTTGGGTAGTGAACAAAACAAGACATTTGAAGACGTCATCCTTAACTTTGGGACACAGTGATAGACATTTTTCCCAATTTATATATCTATATCGTAATAAGGTAAATTAAAAAGTTCATAAAAGTGAAAAATAGAACTGCAGGTAATATTTTAATGAGCTGTATTCTTTCTTATTGATCACCAAAGTGCATTTATAGTATTATAGTAACACCACTGTCTTTTAAGGGACACTGCTGGCTCAGTTTTCAAGCTAGTGAAGCCTTGGTGGTATTATATGAATCTGGAGGCTCCACTAAATCCATCGGTACAAAATAAATCCTGTTAGCTTACGTGAAAAGAGGCTAAACATCGCTGTAAAGCTGAACAGTCTTTACCATAGAGACACCTCCATGTCAGATTTAATGAGCTTGGTTGCTACTTAATGAGCTCATCTTGTTTCACATCCTCAGTAATAGAGGAGGAAGCTGCTGCTGCTGTTCTTCTCCTCTCTAGTAGGTGTTTCTGACATAAAATAATATTTAGAGACATGTGAAATTAAATAATTCATGCCATACAATGCTAACCTCTTGGCTAACTGCGTTCAAGCTAGCTAGCTAGCTAAATAGCTGCTAACGTTAGCTTAAACTGTCTTGAACTTTGTTAGCTGTGCTCACCTTTCTTTGGAAATAAACTAGCTGTTGTTTTTCCTCAGTTTGCTTTCTTTCTCTTGTTTTTGGGTATTTTTTTCTATTTTTCTTGGGTAAAAACATGATTTCACCTCTTATCACTGCCGCTCCGGCATCAACAGGCGCTCAACTAATTAGCTGCGTTTTAAGGGAAGTCCGCGGCGGACTAAACCATTTCATGCCCTTTGTGAGGGGTGAGCGGGATCTCCGAGAGCCTTTTACTGGCATAAAGTTAGCCTCTCGACTACTTTATTCAGACAGTTTTAACCTAATTACTTAAATGTAAAAAGAATTTAAATAAAAAGGTACATTTTGGAGGGACAGGATAGCCAGATTTTTGGGGCGCCTAAGCAGAAAATCCCTGGTTTAATTCCTGGACCCTCACCGTCCTCCTTCCCCACACTTCCTATTTCCACAGTCTCTAGCTAATAAAGGCAGAAACAAAAACATTCAGTACAGGCTTCTGTAGATATCAGCTAATTAAAGAAATGTACAGATTTTTACCCAATAATTAGCCTGAGTACATACACATAAAGTCATATGGATTATTTTTATAAATACATAAATAAAAATAACGTGTGGTAAAGGTTCTGATCTGATTCAGGACCAGTAAATGTCATCCAGTGTATCTGACTCTGTCTTATATGTATATATCTCTAATGCAGTTTCCATCTTAGAGGTTCCTTTTTTCATCATACTGACCAGACACTGCCACTCTTAACTACACAAGAGCTGCTTGCAGAGACAATAAGGTTGAAAGTATTTCATTATCAATGTTGAATTAACCTCTAGCAGTCAAAGCCAATGTCATGTGGTAGAAGCATGAGGAAACAAGACGTTGCGACTGTAAAGCCCAATCCAAAAGCAAACATAGAAGTCTTGCCTGTTTGTCAGTTTTAAGCTAACAGTAAAATCAAAATGCGTTAGTGTGGATGTGGCCTCAAAGCTCCATCTGCTCGTTACCCCAGGCTGCACGGATGTTTGAATAAATTTGAGATAACATGAAAAGTTTAAGGAAATTCTGAGGTATCTTTATGCTTCTGCTCCAGTAGCAACCGAGGTTGGAGGTATTATGTTTCCAGGTTGTTCATCCTTTTCTCGTGACTGCAAAGCTTTACTTTGGCTCGACGATGAAGTGATTTGAATTTAGAGCTAACTCAACAATATATCGACTAAAAAAAAAAGTCCAGTGGGATAAAATGATGGTCAAAATGTCAAAGGTCAAGTCTGGACAGATGTAGATGTAAACTGCAGCTATACTGGTTAGATAAGGAGCACGATCACAAGGCTGTAATTCTAGTTTTCTTTCATTTCTACAAAGGTTTCGGAGGCGTGTCCACCAATTTTTTTTTTTTTTTTTAATGGAGTTAAAAAGTCCGGTAAGGTGACAAAGCAATGAGCGTCTATTTCCGGCTGTTGAGTCTTAAAACTTTCTGCTTTGAATAAAAAAAAAAAATCCTCTACACTGTCACTGTTTAATTAACCGTCCAATCAGAATGAAGGAGGGGCGGGCCAAACATCACACCAACCAATCACCACATTCTATTTAACTAATCATCTTATTTTCTATTACCTCTTTCTTAAACACCAACTAGGAAGATGAGAAACTGGAAAAATGCCATTTTGGACAACTGATTTTAAATGTTTCATAAGGTAGCAAAATTTACAGACATGTATACTCAGAGTATCTTTTATTATGAGAAGAAATGGTGTTGAAAGGAACGTTTTCCTCACTGTGGCTCTACAGGGAAAGCAGAAGTCAGCTGGTCGGTAATTTAAGAAGCAGTTACTTCTGTGGATATTCCGGATCATAGTAACTAAATCATCTAACCTAACAAAAACATGCATCATACGCTTCTTCAGAAAAGTGAGTGATAATATTCCCCGGAGGCCACGCTGTCTGAAAATATGTGTATCATGTGGGCGGTGGAAAGAAAGAAGGTTGTTTTTCTAAGACCTCGAGTGGACGATCCGTGACTGCAAACAGACCAGCGAAGAGCAGCACTGTCGGCTGTTTTTAGTGCAACCGTTGTCCAAATGTTTGCAGGTCTGACGGTGATGAGTGGAGGTAAATGCAGTCCAGTTTCAAGCCGTGAGAAGACAGCAGGTGTGGCGCCACCTGAACCTCCAACCAGGAAGTAGTTCACCACAGAAAACCACAGTGTATCTGATCTCACTGTTAACAGCTGAAACAATAGCTGCCTTATACTCTGTGCAGGTTTGACAAGGAAAAACACAACATTGCATCAGTCTTTTTGAGTTAAGATGGTGGCGCAACAGGCTCAGAAGGTCAGAGGATCGAACCCCAGTGCTGCTATTGTTGGGCCCTTGAGGAAGGCCCTTAACCCTTCCTGCTCCACCATGACTGACCCAGAGCTCTGACCCCAACTGGGATATGAGAAATCAACATTTAGCAATGCTGTAAAAATGAATTTGTGACAGATAAAGGTTTCTTTCTTTCTGTTCAGCCAACAAACTACACAGCAGTAGTGGAATCAGCTTTTTGTTCTATGTTTTTATGCATAATCGTACATTTTTTAGTTAGTTTTTGAGTTGATTACTCATAAAAGTGAAGTTCTTGAAACAACCATGTTAATTAAATGAATTTATAAGTGTTATTTAGTTAATTGCCATAATTATGAAGACACGATTTTTAAGTTGAGAAACATAAAAAAGTTGTTTCAGTTAAATTTCCTTCAACACAAAAAGATCAATCAATCAATCAGTTTTTTAAAAAAAAATGAAATGAAAACAAAGCTTGTTGATCAGGGAGGTCTTGGATTTGATTAGTCAGTTAAATTAGTTTGAATTGAAATATAAACTTCGGCTGCAGCTGATATGAAGCTAACCCTGACAAACGTGGAGCTGAACTTTCATTTTACACTGAAATCTCTCCCAGAGTGGATCCATGTGCAGCCAGAATGAGCAGCAGGACCGACCGATGAACCAGAGACGTTCTGGTGTGCAGCAGCAGCACCTGGTGGTTTTCCTCTGTCTGCTGGTTCACTTGTTCTTTGTGCAGTTTATCGCCTGTTATTTGTCATTTTCACCCTGTTACTTTTTCATATTTATAATGTAATATTTTCTGTTTCAGCTTGTTTCTGTGCTTTGTGATGTTTTCTCTATTTGCAGCTTATGTCGTTTTATTTTTTGTATTATTTTTTGTATTTTCAGGTAATAGATTTTGTAGCTTCTTGTCATGTTCTCTGTATGTGCAGATCTCAAATCCTTTTGTAATATTATTATTATTATTATCATGTTTCTTTTTACTTTTCCTGTTTTCTGTATTTTAGCTCATTTATTTTTGTGACGTTTTCTGTAATTGCAGATTGTTTTCTTTATTTTTTGATAATATTTCTAATATTTTCCATTTGATTCTTTTTTATTTTTTTGTAATACTTCCCATGTTTTCATATATATTCTGCATTTTTGGTTTTGCTACCACTTTGTAACGTTTTCTGTACGTGCAGCTTATGTCATTTTATTTTTTGTATTTTTTCTTTTGTAATTTAAGGTCATGGATTTTTAGTTTCGCGTCATGTTTTCTGTATCAGTTTTTTTTTTTTTTGTAATATTAGTAATTTCTTTTCTGGACTGTTTTCCAATATTTCCAATATTTTCCAATTGATTGTTTTTAATTTTTTTGTAATACTTTCTGCAGTTACAGCCCATGTCTTTGCAATGTTTTCTGTATTTGCATCTTATGTCATTTTGTTTGTTGTATTATATTATATGCACTATGTCTTTTGTATTTTCAGGTAATAGATTTTTAGTTTCTTGTTATGCTCTCTGAATGTGCAGATCTCTATTTTTTGTAATATTAACCTTTTTCAGCTTGTTTCTTTTTATTTTTCCGAACTGTTTTCTGTATTTTAGCTCTTTTATTTTTGGTAATGTTTTCTGTAATTGCAGATTGTTTTCTGTATTGTTTTGTAATATTTTCTGCATTTACAGCCCACTTTTTTGTACGTTTTCTGCATTTTCAGCTTGCTACCATTTTGTCATGTTTTCCTTATTTGTCGCTTGTTCATCATTTCCTGTAATATTTTCTGTATTTTGAAATATTATGTATATTATAAATTATAATTTATTTATTTAGATATTTTTGTCATGTTTAAAATATTTGAAGATTATTTTTCATAATATTTGCATGTTATTTACATTTTCATTGTGTTGCTTTGTGTGATGTTTTCTGTATTTGCAGCCTATGTCATTTTGTTTTGTGTATTCCTTTGTATTATTTTAAAAAAAAAATTTTCAGGTCATGGGTTTTTTGTTTCCTGTCACGTTCTCTGTATGTGCAGATTTCCATTTTTTCTCTATTTTGTAACATTATCATTTTTTTAGCGTGCTTCTTTGTATATTTTTCATGGATATATTCTATAATTTAGCTAATTTATTTTTGTAATATACTTTCTGTGATTGCAGTTTTTTTTCTTTATATATATTTTTTATAATATTTCCAAAATTTTCCAGCTGATTCTTTTAATTTTTTGTAATGCTGTCTGCATTTGCAGCTTGTTCATCATTTTTTTGTAATATTTTCTTGTATTTTCAGTTCATTTATTTATATTTTTGTAATGTTTACAATATTTGAAGATTATTTTTTATATTATTTTGCATGTCTTTACATTTTCATTGTGCTACTTGTCGTGATATTTTCTGTATTTGTAGCTTGTTTCTGTGTTTTGTAGACGATTTAGGTATTTAGGTTTAGATTTTATTTTATCAAATTAATTTAATTACTTTATTTTCGTTTATTTTGTAAATTTCTAGAAATCAAATGTGACATAAAATAAATATACAGTCTTTTAAAATATTTCCTATAATTATAAATAACGGCTTTACAGGCTCCTCCCTTCCTCCACGCTCCCGTCTCTCTTCCGGTTTTACGTAATGACGCAGGAGGAACGCCAAGCACGTCCTTCCCGGCGTAACGCGTCATATCTTCCAACTCAACCGCCGCTTCCTGGCCGGCCCAGGCAGCCGCCTCAGGCCCCGCTCCTCAGCGATCCGCTACCCGCCTGTTATCACCGTCTCTCCCCGACAGAAGAAGCCCCAGCCCGGCTCCGGGAGAGAGGAGCAGCCGCCGGCATGAGTGAATGAAGCGGCTGAAGCCCGCAGATCCTCCGCTGAAGTCCCGGGACTCGCTGCTCGGTGGGTGTCTGAGTGAGTTGATGGAGTTAAACTGAAACCCTGAACTGATTTGTTTCGTCTCCTGCTGGGAAACTCTGCTGGCTGCTGCCGAGAGGTGAAATTTAAAATGAAACTCGGTCATTTTCTGTGTTTATGAGCAAACAGGAGCCGGATCGTTGCTGTGGAGGAGGTTTGTTGTTGTCCAGCTTCACCTGCTGCCTCTCATTTATCCACCCTGATCTAATTAAAGCCTCATTCTCCTTCTCCTACACTCCCTGCAGCCAAACGGCCATTCATGGACATGGAAAAGGCAGAAATCCTGATTAACCTGCTTAATAAATGAGTTTAAGGATTATTGACACAGCAGCCAAGAGGAGAAAGTGATCAGTAGTGTTAGTTAGTAGAGATAAACCTATGTGGAGAATACTGGGTTGTTCCATGTCAACTCAGAGAAGCTGGTTTCTTTTTAATATTTATTTTGGGGGGGAGTTTTTCCATTTTTAATGATGGGGGAGAGACATGCAGCAAAGGGCCGTGAGCCGGACTCGAACCCACGACCACTGCTGGCGACCTGCGCCCACGTGGTAACACCCGAACTCGTTGAATTATACGGCAGCCTTGACCATCTCAGAGTCTGTTGAAGCTTTCTAGTGATGATCTTTGGCGTCTGAAACTGACATCTGCCCATTTTGTAGCTGAAATTCCAACATTTTCATCATTTTCCACCCAATAGAAATGTCCAATAAACCCCTCGCCAGTTGGAAATTGAAGGAGACGCCACTTTCAGACGTCCATATCTCTTGAAGTCTACGTCCTGGTGTCTTCACATGTTCAGGAGATGTTCAGAAGGTTCTGGTGGATGGAGAGAACGCAGCAGATTCTGGAAATCAAGACTCAGTTTTTCGCTTAAGACCTCTGAAATTCAGGATTTGTTCAAAAACCGCAAATAAAGTGTATTTTCCAAACATATCTCTACTCCGTAGGATCTATTTGATAAATGTTACTGTGAGAATAACATCTGAATGACATCATTAATGCTGAGAAAGCTTTCATATGTTAGTAGAAATGGGAGTTATGGCCGATCAAAGCTGACTCAGGTAAAAACGGTCATTAATTTCCAAATGTCCAGATGGACGTGTTGAATCATGGGTAGGTTGATGAAATTTAGGATGGTAAGAGATGGAAGTATCATCTACTGGTGTGCCAAGTTTCAACATCCTTCCATGTCGTCTTCATGCTAAAATGTTTCATCTATTGTTTTACACACATGCATTAAAGCTGCATTCTCACTTTCGGCCAGCAGGGGGCGAATCCTCTGGTGGAGTCTGATTGTATAGAAGTCTATGAGAAAATATGATGAAACATTTTAGCATGAAGACGACATGGAAGGATGTTGAAACTTGGCACACCAGTAGACGATACTTCCATCTCTTATCATCCTAAATTTCATCAGCCTACCCATGATTCAAGACGTCCATCTGGTCATTTACCTGTGTCAAATCTGATTGGCCGTAACTCCCATTTCTACTAACACATGAAAGCTTTCTAAGCATTAATGACGTCATTCAGATGTTACTCTCACAGTAACATTGATCAGATAGATCCTATGTAGTAGAGAAATGTTTTCCTAATCCACTTTATTTGAACAAATCCTGAATTTTAGAGGTTTCAAGCAACAAACTGAGTCTTGATTTCCAGAATGTGCTGCGTTCTCTCCATCCACCAGAACCTCCTGAACACCTCCTGAATATGTGAAGACTCCAGGACGTAGACTTCAAGAGATGTGGACGTCTGAAAGTGGCGTCTCCTTCAATTTCCAACTCTCAAATGATTTATTGGACATTTCCATTGAGTGAAAAATGATGAAAATGTTGGAATCTCAGCTAGAAAATGTTCAGACGTCAAAGATCTTTCCTAAAAAGCTTCAACAGATTCTGAGATGTGTTTTTTTTAAAAATGCATTTGTGGCAAATATGTTCATGAAAAAACTTGAAATTGACAAAAGTAATAATAAATAAAAATTTACTGAAAATCAACGAAAGGAAATCAGACGTTGCTTTTGAATTGTGGTTCAACAGAATCATTTTAAAAACCAGACTAATGAAGCCGACCTGTGGGAAAATGATGGGAAAAGAAGACCACAGGGATGTTAGACTGAGGTGTCTGCATGTTGATGATTTTCATGAGTTAATCTTCAGTACATTTTTATTTATTATCACTTTAGTCAGTTTCAGGTTATTTCCGTGTCCATGTCGGGTTTTTCTTTCTTTAACAGGAGGGGAGGTTCTGTCCCCCTGTGTCCATTCTGAGACTAGATCAGCTGAACAGAGGTGATAAAGTATCATAAATAAAACCCCAGACCAGGACCAGGTTTCTACCAGCTGCTGTGTAAATATTTCGACTAGTTGATTGAGTGATTTTAGCGCTGAGAGGTGAGTAAGTGAGCCGACCTGATGGACGCTGGTTGTGTTGCAGTGCGAGGCCGGAGCGAGGAGCAGCCTGAGGCGCCGAGGTGATGGTGTTGGACTCGGGTGAAGTCTTCATGGATCAGGTTGAGGGTGAAAGCGTCGGGGGTCGGTTGGAGCCGGATGTCCGAGCAGATCCGCCCAAAGCCTCCGGCAGCTCCTCCACCAAGCCCAGAGCTCCGGTTAAGAGGAGCACAAAGCGGGAGAAGGTTTCCCACAACGGACTGCCGGCCCAGACGACCAGCAGCAGCAGCAGCATCCAGGCGGTGGAGAGGAGGTCGTCGTCTCTGAGATGTTCTGCTACGCCCAGACCGCCGCTCCGCCGCCCCCTCAGCCTGGAGGTGACCCCTCAGCGCCTGCGAGGCTCTCAGGACCTCACGGCCGACCGGAGGATCCTGCAGCCCCCGTGGCGCAGCGGTTCGGCCGCCCCGTCGCCGCCGGCCCGCAGCCTGACCAGCCCCAGCCTGGGAGCCGGCGGCTGGATGCGGCGCAGCGAGAGCACCTGCTCCGTCAACTACTCCCTGGGGCTGCGGGGCGGCCGGGGCCAGATGCGACCCGCCACCTCCCTGCCCCACATAGCGAAAGGCATCAGCAGCTCGTCGCTCGCCTCGCCGGCCAGGCCCTGTCTGCTGGTCGCCCTCAGACCGCTGAACCTGGAGCAGGAGAAGCAGGCGTTCTTCCAGTCCGACTACAAGTACGAGCCCCAGTTCGAGTACGCCCAGCCGGAGCCCCGGAGCGTCCTGGACAAGTACAGGGAGGGGTCGGGCCTCTTCCTGGAGCAGGTACGTCTGCAGAGCTCACCTTAAGAAGCAGGGTTAACGTGTCAGAGTCAGAGTCCCAACCTGCTGCATCACCATGGTAACTGATGCTGCACTGTTACCATGGTGATGCAGCATCCGTTAGGGATTTAATTCAGCTGTAAGATGATGAGGGAACATGTCGCATCTGCAAACCTGTGGAGCCTCGTGAAAGTTATTAAATAAAATAAAGTCGAGCTGTGATGCAGAGAATCAGATGTTCTCAAGTTGCTGCAGCTGATAGAGCACAGATTAGAAAACAGTCACATTCAATCGATCACTTTAACCACACGTCCCTCTATTATGGGATGGTGTCAGACCTTATGCACTCCTTCAGCATCACGTCTGAACAGGGCGTCTGCGGGTTGTAGGAAAATCAAGGCCCTTAAAAAGTCTTAAAAAGTCTTAATCGGGATTTTATGAGGTGTTAAATTTTATTTGTATTCAAGCTTTGACTCCAAAAAGTATCCATGAGTATTTATTTTCCTCCACACAACTATTACAAACAACGTTGTGTCGGTGTCGTACTCGGAGCTAGATCGACTCGGGGTCGGGCGTACAGGTGCGACGTCATCTCTCTGTGGTCCACCTTCAACACGACCACCTGGTGACGTGGCAGCTGAGCTAGCCAACACAGCTACAACCTCAACCTCATCGTCTGCTGACATCAGGGTGGCGACGGGCGACACACCAACACTGTTCGAGGTTATCTGGTGTCCAAACACAGCGGTGAATCATAGGGTGACATATTTAGATTACCGAAAACCAGATACTCAAATGATACTAGAAGTTTGCTGTAAGATGCCTCATGCCTCCTCTGTATGGATAGAAAACTGCTCTATTACTAAATACCATCCATAACCAGAGACGCAGCTTCAGACAGGCTTCTCAGACGTTACTCAACATGTTTTATTCTGACAAGTCAACGAAATGAAATAACGAACGAAATAATGTCTCCTCTGTATTATAAGAAAATCCCTCTGCTATGTTAACATCCAACTTTAACATAAACAGCTCTCACAGACTTACAGAAACTAACAGAAACATCTGCATCTTTAGTTTTCTTCTTCCAAACAATGAAAACCACTTTATAAAAACAACCAGGACAGGACGTTTGGTCTCCTTACGAAGGCATTTCTGATGTTTTTAAGTCGATGTTTCTGGATTCGGACATTTCTAAAACGTTCACCTGTGGCAGGGACCAAACTGGATGCGTCATGAGGTTGAGGTTGGGGTTAGCGCCGAGCTTTAAGCAGCAGCTTCCCACAAGTTGAATAACTGTTGTTTCCTGTTGTGACCTGAGGGGAACGTCCATAAAGCTGCCTTTAGTTTCATTTATTATTTCCTTCTCAGCTCAACTCGTTTCTGTTCAGTTGCTAACAACAGCTTAAAGTGGCGATGAGGTCTTGAATTTTCTTAAAAAGGTGTTGAAATGAACCTCAAGAAAGAGTCACTAAGAGGTCGTTTAAACACTGTTCTGCTGCTGTTCTCTCCACCAGCGTTCCTCTGCATCGTTTGCAGTCGCAGCGCTTTTTTATAACAGCTGGCCGCACGTGATTGGTCCGTTTTGTGCAGAAGAAGAGTCGCATGATGAGTTAAACAGTTAAACGCCCCTCTAGTCTGATCCAGGTCCGTCTGTGCTGAGCTTCTTGGTGTCTGACTGCAGGCGGTGGGCATCATGGAGTGCGTCCTCAGGAAGTTCGACTCCTATGAGAACTTCGAGGAGGTGACCGGCGGCAGCGTCCTGCCCAAGAGCCAGGTTTGGGCGGCTGTACGTAAATACCTGCAGAAGGAGGGCTGCGTGGGGGAGGTGAGTGCTGTGACTGTGTTCTCCTGGTTCATGTCGGGTTCATGTGGTGCTTCATGCTGTCTGTGGTGGTCCTCAGGTGGTGGTGCGTCTGTCCGACGAGCTGCTGTCTCAGGCCGTGATGGTGGTGGAGAGCTGCCGCCCCACTCTGACCATCAACCTGTCCGGAGCTCGGCAGTACTGGCTGGAGGGGATGCTGAGGCACGAGATCGGTACGCCGCAGATCAAACACTTCACTTAGAGGAGCTTATTAAACACGTGTAGCTCAGGAATGAGAGGAAGCAGGAGCAGCAGAGTAGAAGAGCTGGATGTTTGTATTTAGCTGCAGGAAAAGCAAAAGTCTGAGGAGTTTCTGATGGTTTAACTGGATGTTTTCACACATGCAGGACGAAACCTTTCTAATGGAACCCAATGAGGAAACACAGCTGTAGTCAGATGAGCCATGAGCAGCATGTTAGCGCTGATTTAGCTTAATTAGATTCATTATTGTGCTGTTAGATGAACTTTTTTCCATTTTACACACTCTGCAGCGTCTCCAACTCCCAGGTTACAAGAAGCAGAGCTGAAACAATCAGTGTTAAATAATTGTTGTGATAATCAAATAATTAATATTATTATTACTAATTATTTAAGAGATAAAAGTCAAAATTATTATTTATGTGTACATATTTACTGTATTATTTATATATATTATTTACATAATAATCATATTATTTAATTATTTTTATTTTATTTTATTTTTCTGTTTTATTACTTAATTATTGTTATTTTTCACACATTTCTTATATATTTTTTGGTGCTGCTGTCACAGTTGAGAAAGAACAAGAAAGTGAAAAAATAAATAAATAAATAAAATAAACAAATGGAGGTTAAAACCATGAGCACAACTCTAAAACAGATACAAAATAGTACAATTTAATAAGTAAAATAAATACATAAATAAGTAAATAAACAAAGGTTAGAAGAGAATAAAATGAACAATGAAATAAAAAAAGTTAAAAAATATCAATATATGATAAATAAAAATAATAATGCTAAAAAATAAAAGCCTGTGACAACAAGGCATGAAAACTAGACGGCAAAACGTAACTAAAAAGAAAAACTAACATGAAAATGGCTGAAAGATCTTTGTCTTCTTTTCTTTTTAGTCTTTTATCAAGTGATGTGAAGATAAATACAGTCAGCTCCCCTGTTCTGCTGTTCTAATGGAACAACAAAATGAAAATAGTGGAAAAGCGTTTTGTAGGGTTGTAATATGGTTTGGAATTGTAGTGAGTTGCTTCTTCAAGAGATTTTCCAAAAGTAACGTCAAAGAAAACTGAGGTAACGCCGGTTCTAGGATCACTGCTGTTAAATATTAACAGTAATTCCATAAAGCTCTGATACTCTGAAGCAGAAACACTCATACCTCTTTTCCACCGAGCTGGTTCCAGGTCTAGTTCGGAGCCAGAGCCTGACTTAGCTCCACTTCTTTGTGTTTCCACCACCTAAGCACCGACTCCAGGTTCTAAAAACTGGAGCTCAGCAAGCACCAACTCTTTGCTGGTCCAGAGCTAAGCACCGAGTACGTCAGGGGCTGGGGGCGGGGTTATGGTGACCAACCATCAACGGTGGAAAGGGACACACAAGCGCTAATTAGTGTCCTTGTTCTCCAGGACGTCCCTGGTCCCATCACACATGTATTGGAATGACTCCTGGAAGTTTACCACAAACTGTTGACCTGAAATCCGCTACAGTTGTGTCCCACCAGTAGCGTGATCACGGATGTGTCCAGGCAACAGGAGGACCTCCGCCTCACAATCAGCCTTAAGACCATCTATAGAGATAAACATAGATATTATCATCAACTTACTGCTTTTGTTTAACTGCTATGTAATGGATGCTAGCGTAGTGGTTTTATGGTGACCCAATGGCTCCAACTGGACTCAAAGCAAACAGGTTCTTAGGAGGAACCAGATTAGAACCAGGTAAGAACCAGAACTAGAACCTGATTCTTCTTAGGAAGGAAGGAAGGAGAGAAGGAAGCAAGGGGAATGAAGGAAGGAGGGAAGGAAGGAGAGAGGGAGGGGGAAAGGAAGAGAGAAAGCAAGGGGAAGGAAGGAAAGAAAGTGGGAAGAAAGGAAGGGAGGAGGGAAGGAAAGAAGGAAGGAAGGAAAGTGGGAGGGAAGGAAGGAAGGATGGAAAGAAGGAAGGAAGGAAAGAAAGAAAGAAAGAAAGAAAGAAAGAAAGATAGAAGGAGGAGGGAGGGAAGGAAGGAAGAAAGGAAGACACCAAGAAGAAGGAAGGAGGGAGGGAAGGGAAGGAATGAAGGAAAGAAAGAAGGAAGGAGAGAGGGAGGGAGGAAAGGAAGGGAGAAAGCAAGGGGAAGGAAGGAAAGAAGGGGAAAGAAGGAAGATTGGAATCAAAGAAGGAGAGAATCAAGAAAGAAAAGAGGAAAGGAAGGAATGAAGGAGAGAAGGAGGGGGGAAGGGAGGGAAGGAAAAAGGAAGCATGGGGAAGGAAGGAGGGAGGGAATGAAGGAAGGAGGGAAGGAAGGAAAGAAAGAAAGAAGGAAGGAGGGAGGGAGGGAAGGGAGCCTTATTGTGTTTAACTGCTATGTAATGGATGCTAGCGTAGTGGTTTTACGGTGACCCAATGGCTCCAACTGGACTCAAAGCAAACAGGTTCTTAGGAGGAACCAGATTAGAACAACAGAACTAGCACCTGGTTCTTCTGGTAGAAAAGGGGTATGAGTCATTGTTCAGCCTCACAAAGCCACAGAACTGGATGAAGCTCTCGTTTTGAGTCCAGAGGTAACAGATGAAGAACTCCAACAGGTGTGACCAGGTGAGTTCTTCCCCTCCAGGGCTTCATGTTGAACATAACACCTGGTTTCTCCATAACTTCTTACCTTCAGGCACACATTACCTGCGAGGCGTGAACAACAGCCTGCAGCCGTGGGCCACCGCGGACGGCCGGAAGCAGTTTGGCCTCAAGCCGGCCAATCCCACGGAGGAGGGCCTGGCCAGCCTGCACAGCGTGTTGCTACGGAAACAGCCGTACCTGTGGCGCGCCGCCCTTCTCTACTACACGGTGTACCACGCCGCCAGCATGAGCTTCGGCCAGCTCTTCGGCCACATCGCTCGCTTCGTCCAGGACCCCGATGTCCGCTGGGAGTACTGCCTGAGGGCCAAGAGGGGCCAGACGGACACATCGCAGCCCGGTGAGCACAGTCGGCCACTTTGTTAGGTACACCTGTCCAGAACCATGCACCAGGGATGGAGGAAGGACGTCTCACCTCTAATCTAAAGGGATCCGTCCCTTTAGAAAGGTGAGGAGACGTGTCGTATCGCGGTGCAGCTGTTATTTCTAACCCCTCTGTGCGTTTCTGTCTCAGGCTGCTTCAGCAAAGATCAGGTTTATCTGGACGGGATCCTTCGGATTCTTCGCCACCGGAGGAACATCGACTTCAAGATGCTGACTTCTTTAGGAAAGGTCAGTGTGGACGTCTGCTGTCGACAGCCTTTATTAGCAGCACACCGTGTGCTCTCAGGCAGAAATAAGCAGGTTGGTATGAGACCACAGCATGTCGACGCTGATTTATAGGTAATAAAAATATAACAGAACATAGAAACAGATGTGTGATCTATTTACAGCCTCTAGAGGGAGTCGACTGAGGTCGGATCTATCTGTCCAGTATCTATCTATCTAGTGTCTATCTAGTATCTGTCTATCTATCTATCTGTCTAGTGTCTATCTATATCTATAATCTATCTATCTAGTATCTATCTATTATTTATCTATATCTATCTAGTATCTATATCTATATCTATATCTAGTATCTATTTATCTAGTGTCTATCTAGTATCTATCTATCTATATCTATCTATTTCTATCTAGTATCTATCTATCTATATCTATCTAGTATCTATCTATCTAGTGTTTATCTAGTATCTATCTATCTATTTCTATCTAGTATCTATCTATCTATATCTATCTAGTATCTATCTAGTATCTATCTATCTAGTGTTTATCTAGTATCTATCTATCTATATCTATCTAGTATCTATATATATCTATCTATCTAGTATCTATCTATCTATATCTATATCTATCTATCTAGTATCTATCTATCTATTTCTATCTAGTATCTATCTATCTATATCTATCTAGTATCTATATATATCTATCTATCTAGTATCTATCTATCTATATCTATATCTATCTATCTAGTATCTATCTATCTATATCTATCTATATCTATATCTATCTATCTAGTATCTATCTATCTATATCTATCTATATCTATCTAGTATCTATCTATCTAGTATCTATCTATCTAGTATCTATCTATCTATATCTATCTAGTATCTATCTAGTATCTATCTATCTATATCTATTTAGTATCTATATCTATCTAGTATCTATCTATCTAGTATCTATCTATCTATATCTATCTAGTATCTATCTATCTATATCTAGTATCTATCTATCTATATCTAGTATCTATCTATCTAGTATCTATCTATCTATATCTATCTAGTATCTATCTATCTAGTGTCTATCTATATCTATCTAGTATGTATCTGTTATATATCTATCTATTTAGACGCCGTCGCTTTAAGACTGATAAAGTTCTCTAGTGTTACGGATCCATTGTCTGCTTCAAACCATGTGACGTGTGACTTTGACTTTTACCTCCACAGGTGTCTTTCGAAGACGTGGAGCGGCTGCGGCATCTGGCGGTTCTGCCCCGGACCAGGATCCCTCACTTCATGCGCGACCAGGTGCGCTACCTGCAGCACCTGGACCACATCGTCGCCGTCAACGAGCTGGACGACGCGACGCTCCAGCACCTGCTGCCCTGATGAACCGAACCGTCCCCCGACCCCGACCCCGACCCCTGCACCACCCCGAAGCCAAGAAGAAGAACCGGAGGAAGCCAGACTGTGTCGTGTGGTGCCCCGATTGTCAAACATCAGTGTTGTTGCTCTCACTGCTTTATCCGAGCGATTGTTTTGTAAAACTTGAACGATGCGAACAAAAAGGGACGCACACACTAACACCTCTACCTACATTCTCACTTCTGTCCGATGCATGTTGATGTGGCTTCTCCACGGAGCCGAGTACGGTCCACGTGCGCCCGCTTCCCTCGCCTTTAATCCCACTATGAAGTTACCTCAATACTGCAGCTCTGCGATGTAACCGACATTATACATGTAGACTCATAACCACAGATTCATAACCACGTGCTTAATTTATGCAATTATTTAAGTTTTTTACTTTGACGGAACAGACTGAATGTCTCTGGTTTTAGCTTTATATCCTGTTTTGTTTTTATAGACGACGTTCATTTATGCCTTAGATTGTTTTGAAAAGGACACCAAGGACACGACGTCTCCACACCTCCGGGGGAATCGGCTGCTGAGGCCATGAATCTTTAAAATATCAAGTGCCAGCGGACTCGGCCGAGCGTTCAGATTTAAACCCCGGGTGGAGTATTTTTAAAATATCAGTGTTGTTAGGAGGATAATCAGCTGTGTTGTCTTACCAGTGTCCTTGGTGGTCTTTGAGTATGGATGTGCTACTGTGATGTGACCCGAGCTCCCCCCTGCTGCGCAGCAACCAAACTTTCCTTTAAAGGAGCAGTGCAACATTTTGGGAAAAGGGCGTTCCTTGCAGAGTTGGATTCATATCGACTAGGGGTGCACGATGATGCCAATTTCAACCGATAATCGATAATTTTATACTTCTTGTAGCCGATAACCGATAATGTCAACCGATATTTCTTTACTTAATTAACTCTAATTTGAGTACAAATCCACTTCCTACTGTAATTATGACCCACACAAATAAGTAGAACCATTGAGTAGAGCATAAAGCGCGAGTGAAATATAGGGCCGGTCCGAATGGCAATATCTGCTCCGGATCCAATAATCACCGAGTATTTGAATATTGGGTTCGTGTCGCGGTGTCGGCCGGTGGGGGGGCACCAGAGCGGGACACCGGGGTTGGCAGGTCCGCGTACTACAACCACGGTGGGGTTCTAGAGCCTCGGCGGCGTACTACAGACTTGGCAACGCTCAGCAGCACTTGGCAACGCTCGGCAGCGCCCGGTAGCGTACTGCAGCCTCGGCAACGCTCGACAGCGCCCACTGGCATACTACAGCCTTGGCAACACTCGGCGGCGCCTGGTGGCGTATTACAGCCTCGGCAACGCTTGACAGCACTTGGTGGCGTACTACAGCCTCGGTGACGCTCGGCAGCGCCCGGTAGCGTACTACAGTCTCGGTGACGCTCGGCAGCGCCCGGTAGCGTACTACAGCCTCGGTGACGCTCGGCAGCACCCGGTAGCGTACTACAGCCTCGGCAACGCTTGACAACACTTGGTGCCGTACTACAGCCTCGGTGACGCTCGGCAGCGCCCGGTGGCATACTATAGCCTTGGCAACGCTCGGAGACGCTCATGACTATTATATTCCCACACACAATATTCCCATATTCAAATATTCGGGACCAGCCCTAGTCAAACGTCTTCTTCTGACACAGTAAAGAAAGTCCACACTGGTCAGTGCCACGCCATGCTGCTTGTTTTTCTCTGCCCGCGCAGTCTGATGACATCACACACATGCGACAGTACCGTCAGGGAGGGGAGGGGTTGAGGAGCCAGGCATGAGCACAAACCACAACACACAGACCAACAGCAAAAACCAAGATGCCAAGTCTTTATTATTATCGGCTCATTTTTTATTATCGGAATGACGTCATAATTGCCAATATTGACCGATTATCGTGCATCCCTAATATCGACTGTAACGTCTGTTCTGATTAATATGTAGCCAGAGAAAAGATTAGAAAAGGAGGGAACTGGACTGTGCCTGAAATGTAAAAAGAGGTTTGGTGGACTCAGAGTGAAGCCACAGCTGGTTCAGAAGTGTACGAAGTGGTATTAGCTCACCAGCCGTGTCTCCGGCAACGTATTTTGAAATATCACACTACAAAAGGTCGATGGAAATGCTTGCTTAAAGTGGTTTCTCATTTTTTCTAACCGTTAATGTGAATAATTTCAGATAGAAAACACAACAAGCTCTGACGTAGCGAACATTTAACTCAGATGACTGAAGGCCTGTTTCTGCTTCCGTCGTCTTCGGACAGCGTGAAAAATGGCCGACACCAGCTGACCTCAAAGAATAATTCCGATTCCTGAAGGCTTCGTTCAGTTTTTCTTGCCTAAGATTCAGCCAAAGATTTGTTTTTTTCTTCTTCCTGTTTAAGGTTATTTAGAAATTGGCAAACAACTGGTTTTGTTTGTTTCCAGCTTCTTCTACTCTGTTTATTACAGCCATGTAGCCGATACTGCCACCTACTGACGACACCACACGGTCTTAAGTTATTAGCTAAAAAGCATTTGCGCCAAACATTTTGCGACGTTTCAAAACTTTGCTTTAAATCTAAAACTCGGCTTTTGTTATTTAATTTACCTCCAAAGCCAAGGAGCAAGTCATGAACCAGCTCCACAACTTTACAATTAAAAAACCCAAACCCACTGCTGGATGCTAGCAAAGTCTCGGCTAACGTTAGCGTCTCTGTCAAGCCCTGTATTCCCGATGTTGTTTGAGCTAGCATTGTTAATGTAAAACACACCCTGAGTTTTTCCCGTGTAGCGTTACAAGCTAAATCACACTGTTGTGAAAACCTAAACACCCAAACAGGGGTTATGTTTATAATAGCGTTAGCCTTTTAGCCTGATAGCATGTATGTAGCCGTCAAGTGCTTTAACCCTTTTTTTATAAGCGTTCTTTGATAACATGGAGTCAGACTGAAGCAAATAAACTGGAAACAGTTTCTAAACAGTTTATGGAACTTGCCTTAGCTTCGCTAGCTAACTAGCTAACTAGAGCTAGCGATGTAATTCCAGCAAAAAAATTGCAGATAGTCGCTGAACAGATACAAGAAGCTGCTTTTGTTTAATCGTCTTAAACGTGGGACTCGTCGTTTGACAAATTACAAATAAAATAGCTGTGAATCTGCCGTCATTGTCATTTTAAGCTACGTTATGTGCTAGCAGCAGTAGCGGCCTTCAAAGGAACTTTGTGATTATGACACGGGAAGTCGTGTACATTATATGCTTGGTGTTTAAGTTTTAACCTCTGCCGTAAGTCATGAAAGCACGACTATTAGACAACAGAAGTGTAGAAGTCGGTGTTTAAAAGCCAAAGAGGCTAACCATTTAGCAAGCTAGCAAGCAGGTAACCTATTGTAAACCCAAAATTGAGGTTTATAATAAAAGTTGGCGCACCAGGAGTTTACATAGGCGTATTTTATGGTTTAAAAATGTCAAATGGATTCAGCATCCTCAATAATCCAGAAATACCTTCCATTAGCCTATATATTGGCAAAGCAGTTTCTGAAATATCGTCTGTATATGCGATTATGCTAATTATGCATCCAACAAGTTAGCATCTGGCAGTTCGTAATTGTCAAATCTAAACTCTGAACTATTTAACATCTCTGGGTTATTCCCCGACACATTTGTACGATAATTTCTCAGCCAAGTAATATTCCCAAACAACAAACCTTGTTTTTACAGTTCAGGCTAACCGTCTCCCTGTTTACAGTGTTTATGCTAAGCTAAGCCAAGTGTTTGCTGCTTTATATTTACTAAAACTACAATGAAGTGATGCCTCGTGTAAAACTCTGCAAGATGTCAGACGACTGCGTTTCCCAAAGCGTTGAGCTGCTCCTCTGTTAGATTAAAGTGCCGAAGCGGCATCTTAAACTGCTTTTAGTGAAGCGGCCAGACGGAGCCTCTGGCCGAGGAGGAGGCGGCGTGTTGTGGGCGTGCCTTCGATGGGTGTTAGCGCTCATCTGCTGTAGCTAGCTGTGTGTTCGTAGGCTGCTTTTTACTGTGTTCGACACCTAAAACTCCAGATGTCAGTCAGGGCATTCATTTCGGGCCAAGCTGTCCGCGACAGACTGAAAGAACAAGACTGTGGGCTAAACGGCGTCACAGCAGTAGTCCTAGTTTTTAACCTAAAACACTTGACCAAAATGTGAACTCTACTCCTGTGATGCATTTTGAATACTTGGATTTGGAGATTAACATGTAATCGAGATTCATTCTGCTGTGTTTACACTTTTAGCCACTCTGTAAGCAGATAGCGTTTTAAATTTGAGCAGGTGGTCGTCTGCCGAAGCCTGGATTCTCCCAAACGAATGCACCTATTTGTAATGCACGAATGTTGCACAAGTGTTTTATGTTCTGGGAAACACCTTGAATTTCCAGTTTATTTATTAAAATGTACACACACACACTGAACGAGCTCTCTGGTGTGTTTCATGATGCAACAGAACAAGCCTGAGAATCGTGATGTTTGACCGGACAGGAAGTAAGACCTCAGTTCTTCCAACCTTCAGATAGATATCTGCCCTTTAGCTGCTCCAGAACTTTTAGCTGTCGCAGCTGAAACCCAGGAACTTTCCGAGGGACTTCCATTGTGGTCTACAGCCCTGCCAGATGAGGCCGACTTACTACACAGATTTCGTAGAAGACGACGTTGACGAAATTTTACGGTAGACCTCCAGATTGTAGCTCGCCGTCTTAGAAGTCTTCGTTATCATCTATCCCAGATTTCCCAACTTATTTTAACACAACTGTTTTAATTCCCGTTTCTTTTTTAAAGTTCAGCTTTTGTTTTCAACACCAACGTTTACTTTTCAATAACAAACTCTGTCAATTTGCTCAGACAGTCGGCGAGCACGAAAGATGAAGCCGTCCTTCGCCATGTAGCGGTTCACTTTTCGCGGTCTCACTGTATCGCAGATTTTAAAATTGTATATGTCTAATTCTGTATCAGGGATTAAGAAGAATATTAAATAGAAACTAGAAAAGCCCTCAGAGAGCTCATACCTCCACCAAGGAGCTTCAGTTCACCCCAACACAATCTCCCAATTCACATATTTTCTATGGAACGTTACAGATACAAATGTAATTACATACAGTTCAAATGTCCTACCAACAATGCGGCCTTCACCCCATCCGACCTAATGAACAGGCGCGGCCTCTAGCGCGGCAGCTCCTAACAGCCTCCCAGCTTCTTAGACAACCGGAGATAAGAATGCCGGCCCAACCGTGCGTATGTCGCTCAGGAAGGAAAGAGAAGTCCGTCACTGTCACTGTCTGTTGCGTGGAGACCCAAAATGTCATGTGGTCACAGGGGGTTACCCCAAAAACAAGAGTGCCCTCTGGTGGCTTTTAGAGTAAACCGCATTTAATTGTCCACCTGGTTACACTTACATTAAAAAAAATTCCTGGATCCTGACAGTGATCCAGATCAGTCCCAAAATGTCATCATTTGTTCCTTGTTCCATTTCACACATTTTCTGAAAATTTCATCCAAATCTATCCATAAATTTTCGAGTTATTTTGAACACAAACAAACAAACGCCAGCCATCACATAACCTCTTTGGCGGAGGTAATAAAATACGTAGCATACAGCAGATGAGCAGACAAAAACTGTAAAACTCAGCTACTTCCTCTTGAGCTAGTTTGCCCACGTGAGATGCTACACGGCACGCTATTGGCTGATGGATGGGAGGCGACTAATCAGACCGCTGCGTTCTGCATCCTGGGCTCTGATTGGCTCAGCGACCGTAGTATCAGTCGCCCAAACGTTCTGCGCCTTCTGGAACCCAAGCATGGGGAGGGTTTATAAAGCCTTAAAATATATAAACAATAAAATAAATATAAGGTCGCTACTTTGCAGATTTTCGTCTACCACGGGGGGTTCTGGAACCTAACCGCCCCCATAGACGAGGGACCACTGTACTAAGGAGGCATTATACAAAGAATTCTTGATTTGCATGTCACGTTGAAGCGGCACATTTTGGGGAGACTCGACTTCACCTGGCAGACAATCGGTTTGCCAGAGACCCCGGTTGTTGGTGGTAATTCATCAATCAGACACCCATTCATATATTGGATCTGACATCTAGTTCAGGCTGGGGACCAATAATTTAGATTCTGAACCGTCCTACTTTATATATATAAATGCTCACACCGGTCCTTTGCCGGTCAGAAAGCCCTAAAAGACTCGAGTCTGGGTTCTTCTGACTCATGGTTTGACTGAGGGGGCAGCCTGGAAAGCTACATATGAGCTTGTAACCGGTGGGTCGCCGGTTCAATTCCCTGGACTGGCAAGAGGATGAAGTGGGAAAGTGAGAGTGACCGCTGGTCCCAGTCATCACCACTGTGGGCCCTTGAGCAAGACCCTTAACCCCTGACTGCTCCTAGTATGTATAGTTAAGGTTAACCATGAATAGGATGGGTCAATGCAGACAAGGATTTTCCCCAAAGGGATCAATAAAGGCTAGATTATTGATTATTGGCTGCTCCGAACGATAGAGACCAATAACTGAACTATTGCGATGCCTATTTGGAAGCAAACTTCCGATCATTCCTGAAGCAATAAGAGTCCAAGACGAGCCTTTAAATAAAAATGGTTTATTCTCTTTCAATATAGCTTTTGTTCTATCCATAGCAGAAAAGAGCCTCCACGCCACTCAGTGCTAAAACCTGGAACTGATCTCAGGTCGCCACAGCGTCGCAATGACGGACAAACGTCTTTACAGCAACAACACCGGCTGGGTGCCGATCCAACAACTGTCACTTTACTCGTTTTGAAAACAGGTGGAGGGTGTTGGGAGGAGGAGGAGGAGGAGGAGGAAGGGGAGGGTACGGGGAGGGGGGTCGGATCTGGTTTCAGATCGGATTTGTTTGTGACTCAGACCAAGCAGCGCAGATTCCTCAGGCTTTGTTGGGAGAAGTTTAATCCGTGCGTGTTTGTGTGTGCTGCAAAATTGACATCTTGCTCCAGTATGGCTGTTGATGTGGAGGCAGAGGTTTCTGCCACGAAAAGGTCACAAGTTGAGGTAACAAAGATTCTTCCTGAAGAGACGGAGACAAAACAGACCGACGTCAAACACTTTGTTTTCAGAAATTACCTGGACTGTGTTACTCAGCCCTCCCCTGTTGATGTAAATGGGGTGGACAAAATAACAGAAACAGTCTCAGCAAAAACACATGAAGACCATCTGAAGGACGGCCGCTGGTAGAATGCATTAGCTGGAGGAAGAGTCCTGCAACAGGTGGGAAAACCGTTGTTGAATGCAGCAGTCCTGAACCACCGGGCCGCACAGAAAGAATAAAAACGTTTTATTTTATTTCCAGCGGAGTCCGCAGGGTGTTTTATTTTGAAAAATGACTACATCGTCTTCCTGCCATTTCCATCTGTGCTTGTGTCCCACCAAAAATAATAAAAAACAAACGTCTCTGGAGAGCTTCTTTAAAAAGGAGAGACTTGAAAAAGTAAACAAACATTTAGCAATGAAAAGTAAGTTTATTCATTTAGGACACTTTTTTAAATTTAAAAAAACGTTTTAAAGAAGTTGAAACCTTTTCTGCACCACGGACCAGTTCGTAGAAAATTGTTTTGCTTAAAACTGGTCCGCTTGAAACAGATGATTCTCCAACATGTGAACACTGTGTGCTAAGCTAGGCTAACAGTTTCCCTCTGCTTCCATCCTTTGTGCTAAGCTAGGCTAACCTAGGTTAACAGTTTCCCTCTGCTTCCATCCTTTGTGCTAAGCTAGGCTAACAGTTTATTGTCTGTTTCCAGTCTTTGTACTAAGCTAGGCTAACAGTGTCCCGTCTGCTTCCAGTCTTTGTGCTAAGCTAGGGTAACAGTTTCCCTCTGCTTCCAGTCTCTGTGCTAAGCTAGGCTAACAGCTTCCCTCTGCTTCCATCCTTTGTGCTAAGCTAGACTAACAGTTTCCCTCTGCTTCCATCCTTTGTGCTAAGCTAGGCTAACCTAGGCTAACAGTTTCCCCTTTGCTTCCATCCTTTGTGCTAAGCTAGGCTAACAGTTTCCCATCTGCTTCCAGTCTTTGTGCTAAGCTAGGCTAAAAGTTTCTTTCTGCTCCCAGTCTTTGTGCTAAGCTAGGCTCCCTCTGCTTCCAGTCTTTGTGCTAAGCTAGGCTAACAGTTGCCGATAACTGGTCCCTGGTGCAAAAAAGGCTGCAGACTTCTGGTTTAACGAGTAAAAATGAACATAAATTCAAGCGGAAAACAAAACAAATGGAAAAAATAAAATATAAAACTTTGTAAAATTAGCATTGCCGTAATCTTAATATCTAAAATAACCAATAATATTAAGCCACATCAGCCAAGCGTACACCAGAGACAGCGGGCGATAGTCTTTTTCTAAATTTAAATTGAAGATGTGTGCCGTGCGCCTTACCTGCTCTCTGGTTATCATGTTGCATTGGAGCTGCTTATTGCCTTTGTGCCGTCTGTGTTGGCGTTCTCCTTCACCACAGGATCTGAGGGATGAAAACACACCGACAGTCCATCAACACAGCAACACAACACACAGCTCTACAATGCTGGTTCATCCCGGTCCCCTCGGGGCTCGGCCGGTACTTACAGAAGTATGGGTGCTGCATGGCCTCGGCGGCCGTCAGCCTCTGCTGGTGGTCGTAGCGCAGCAGCTTGTCCAGCAGGTCCAGAGCCTCCGGACTCACCAGGTGCTGGTTCTCTGACTGGATGAACTGCTCCCAGCGCTTCCGTGTTTGTCTGGAAACATACGACAGATGTGTAGCGTGACCGAACCGACATCAATGTGATAAAAATGAAGCCCAGTTTGCATGAATGGAAGCAGAGGGAAACTGTTAGCCTAGCTTAGCACAAAGGATGGGAGCAGAAAGAAACTGTTAGCTTAGCATAGCCCAAAGACTGGAAGCAGAATGAATCTGTTAGCCTAGCTTAGCACAAAGGATGAAAGCAGAGGGGAAACTGTTAGCCTAGTTTAGCGCAATGGATGGAAGCAGAGGGAAATTGTTAGCCTAGTTTAGCACAATGGATAGAAGCAGAGGGAAACTGTTAGCCTAGTTTAGCACAAAGGATGGGAGCAGAAAGAAACTGTTAGCCTAGCTTAGCACAAAGACTGGAAGCAGAGGGAAACTGTTAGCCTAGCTTAGCACAAAGGATGGGAGCAGAAAGAAACTGTTAGCCTAGCATAGCCCAAAGACTGGAAGCAGAATGAATCTGTTAGCCTAGCTTAGCACAAAGGATGAAGCAGAGGGGAAATTATTAGCCTAGTTTAGCACAATGGATGGAAGCAGAGGGAAACTGTTAGCCTAGTTTAGCACAAAGGATGGGAGCAGAAAGAAACTGTTAGCCCAGCTTAGCACAAAGACTGGAATCAGAGGGAAACTGTTAGCCTAGCTTAGCACAAAAGATGGAAGCAGAGGGAAACTGTTAGGCTAGTTTAGCACAAAGGATGGGAGCAGAAAGAAACTGTTAGCCTAGCTTAGCACAAAGACTGGAAGCAGAGGGAAACTGTTTGCCTAGCTTAGCACAAAGACTGGAAGCAGAGGGAAACTGTTAGCCTAGCTTAGCACAAAGACTGGAAGCAGAGGGAAACTGTTAGCCTAGTTTAGCACAAAGGATGGGAGCAGAAAGAAACTGTTAGCCTAGCTTAGCACAAAGACTGGAATCAGAGGGAAACTGTTAGCCTAGCTTAGCTCAAAAGATGGAAGCAGATGGAAACTGTTAGCCTAGCTTAGCACAAAGACTGGAAGCAGAGAGGAAACTGATAGCCTAGGTTAGCCTATCTTAGCACAAAGGATGGGACCGACATCAATGTGATAAAAATGAAGCCCAGTTTTCATGCTTTTCATTCAGGCGCTCTGCAGGCTGTTCTTAGAGGAGAAAAAATGGCTGCTACGGCGTCACATGACACCCCCAGCTGATGAACGCCTCTGCAGACGCCCGAGTGCGATCACGTCTCATCATTTCAGGAGAAAACGGCTCGTACTCACTGTCCCAGCAGGTCTTTGAAGCGAGTGTCCAGTTCTATGTGGTATTTGTGCAGGTAGCCAAAGAGCTCATCGGTGCCGAGGACCTTGGCGATACGGACCAGCTGGAAAACAAGACGCAGGAACAGTCAGAACCAAACGGGTCTCGTGTGAGCGTCGTCACCTTTACGCCGTCTTACCTGGTCGTAGTTGTCCTGGCCGTGGAAAAACGGTTCCTTCAGGAAGATCATGCTGGCCAACATGCAGCCCAGACTCCACATGTCCAAACTATAGTCGTACATCTGAAACGAAAACAAACACCGTGACTTCAAGGACGACAGCGGATGATCGTGGTTTCCTCTAGACGAGTAGCCGTACCTGATAGTCCACTAGCAGCTCGGGGCCTTTGAAATAGCGAGAGGCCACCCTGACGTTGTATTCCTGAGCGGGATGGTAGAATTCAGCCAAACCCCAGTCTATTAGACGCAGCTGGGACGCAAACACAAAACACACACCCATCAGCATTTACTACATCCTAAACTCTTAGCAATGGATAAAACACCGAAGCGTCCACTCACCTTCCTCAGCTGGTGGTCGATCATCACGTTGTGGGGCTTCACGTCCCGGTGCATGATCCCCATACTGTGACAGTAGTCCAGAGCCTGACGGAACACACATTCACAAACCATTAGTACTCCTATGATGTAAAATATTAATAAAAAATAAAACTGCAGCCATACTGGTTAAAGAATGACAAAATTATTAGTTACACTGCCTGCAGTTCAATCGAATAGCCGCTGAATTTTTCTCATGTAACTGTCGGTTGCAGCAGAAGTCAGTCATGGTTTCTCAGTTACACCCAGGAACACAGATCTTTTTTGTTTATTTACAGTCTTTACTGGTGCAGAAGGTTTATTTTGGGACATTTTTGATGAAATTTCACACATTTTAAGCCTAATTTTCCAGACAAAACAGCAGGTGACAGACGATTAGGTCAGGAGTCGTTAAATATCCAACTATTTTTGGTGTTTTTACGGTTTCTGGTGTAGTTTTTGGCCATTTATTTTTACAGATAATAAGCCTTTTTGTGCTGTTTTGTGGTTGAGAGGTTGCTGTACCGTAAAACTGGTAAAAAGGCCTCATGTAATTTTACCAACAAACATATGAAAAGTGATAGTACGCTTCCTAATTGCTTCATTTGCGACTTACCTGGATCCAGATAAGATATTAGGAAGCGTATATCACTTTTCACATGTTTTTGGTAAAATTACATGAGGCCTTTTTACCAGTTTTACGGTACAGCAACCTTTCAATCACAAAACGGCACAAAAAGACGTATTATCTGTAAAAATAAATGGCCAAAAACTACACCAGAAACCGTAAAAACACCAAAAGTAGTTGGATATCTAACGACCCTTGACCTAATCGTCTGTCACCTGTTGTTTTGTCTGGAAAATTAGGCTTAAAACGTGTGAAATTTCATCAAAAATTTCCCAAAATAAACCTTCTGCACCAGTAAAGACTGTAAAAAAACTAAAAAATCTGTGTTCCTGGGCGTAACCTATAAGCCATGACTGACTTCTGCTGCAACTGACAGTTACATGAGAAAAATCCACGGCTATTCGGTTGAACTGCAGGCAGTGTAACTATAGAAACATACACAGTTGTCCCTCGCCATGTCGCGGATTTTTAAATTGTGTCTAATTTTGTATCGCGGATTAAGAAGAATATCAAATGGAAATAAAACACGTAGCGCTCAGCAGATGAGTAGACAAAGACTGGAAAACTCAGCTACTTCCTCTTGAGCTAGTTCGCCCACGTGAGATGGTACACGGCACGCTATTGGCTGACGGATGGGAGGCGACCAATCAGAGCGCTGCATTCTGCATCCTGGGCTCTGATTGGCTCAGCGACCGTAGCATCCATAGACAAATATACGTAGACGCCGCATTGACTGTGGAGGGACGTGCCTAAAGCTCCGCCATCTTGGTACAGGGCTAGCAGAGGGGGGAGTGAATGTAAGTCTATGGAGGTAAGAGGTACTCCACAATCTTAAAGTAGAATTATTCACTGAATTTTCGACCGATTTCCAAACGGTTTGATTTGTTGAAAACGTCACACATGTAGCTTTGACACAGGATGATTGGATGCTTTTTTTCTATTTATGTCTGCCTGTCCGTCCTCCATGTCTGACGTTTGTAACAAACAATATATGTTGACAACTGATGGATTTATGATCACTTTTATAGTGTAGACATGTCATTCCTCTGTAGACGTAATGCACTGTAGGGGCGAGTGGCACTGTACCAAGATGGCCGCCACGTAGGCACGTCGGCTCCAATCGGCAGCGGCAGTCAACGCGGCGTCTACGTATATATGTCTATGGTAGCATCAGTCTCCTCTGTCTCCCGTGTACAGCAGCGTTCAGCATCCAGCCTTGTCCGTTCCACATGGACGTCTGGTCGCTGTGCGTAGTGTTGGATTGATTTCAAGCCCTACGATGTCGCCCAAACTTTCTGTGCCTTCTGAGGTTTCTGGCACCGAACCCAAGCGTTCGAAGGGTTTGTACAGCCTTAAAATATATATAAATAACATAAATATAAGGTCGTGGGGGCTTCTGGAACCTAACCCCCGCCATAGACCACTGTACAGTAGGTAGAGCCACCACTTTATCCAGTACTGTTAATACCTGTGGGCACGACATAACCAAGAAATTCAATTTTTATTTTTCCTTTTGTGATCATTTATGGCGTTCTATTTGTGTCGTGCTGTGCAAAAGACGTTTCCGAGTTCTCTCTACTTCCAGTCGTGGCTGTTCTGTCTCCAGAGACGTTACATTGCAGTGAGTAGAAGCGTAAGAGGAGCATAAATTCCTATTAATCACAGACCTTTCAGAATAAAAGTCAAGTCTTGTTCCCAGTAATGTCTTTCATTTTAAAACAATGTAAACAAGATGAAGTTACCTTAAGGAGCTCATACATGTAGTAACGAATATCATAGTCTGTCAGCTTCTGGTAAAGCTCCTGTGGACCAGATGAGAGACGTTCATGTGTAAACAGTTCAGAAGGATCAGTCGTCACACATCATACATGTCCAACATTGACTGGAGGGTTATGCTTGTTATTAATAATGGATATGGTAGTTGTGCACGTCTGCCGGCCAAACTCAAGTACCTTAAAATCTGTGTTATTGATGCACTCAAAGACAAGCGCTGGTGTTCTGGACTGCAAAGAGAGGACAACACACGGCTTAACTGAGGAGAATCAGCAGGTCGGTGGAGATCATTACATCCGAGTTAAAGCATGGCTGGATTACCACGGCTGACCACATGCCCACATGCAGCGGAGCGAGCGCCCAGCCCCAAACTCACCACCGGGTCTTTGACCGTGTCCACCAGCCGGATGATGTTGGTTCCTCCTCGCAGGTTCTCCAGAATTTTGATTTCCCGTTTGATCTTCTTCTTCTTGACGGGCTGGAAGGAGGAGGACAGGTGGTATTATTCTGACACCTGGACACGTAAGACTGAACATTTTGGTGCTTGTTTAGGAGGATTTGGTGAAGAAAATATTACCAACACTCAGTCAGACAGTCAGAATAACTAATAACTTATCTTATAATATGGTAAATTACATTTTGGGGTTTTTTGGCTTGAGGTTGGACAAAAAAAAACTTATTTACTGAGGGGTTTTTCTGCACTTAAGCACATAAAAGAGGTTTTAGCAACAGCAAAAGGATAAGAAGTGAGAATAAAAACATCTATTTCACGCTTTTTATTTATTTTTCATCACTTTTGCTGATGGAGATTTTATTTACTTAAGTAAGTAAATCTGTATTTATAAGGCGTTTTTTAAGACGCATGGTTACAAAGTGCTTCACAAGAGAAATAGATATGAATTAGTGTAAACAACAACAACAACAAGGAAATAATTACAACATGCAGATAGAAAACTTTCCGACACAAGTGGCACACACACACAACACACACATATATCACAACAACCCCTTAGACGGACACATAACCAACACCTCATACACAATATAAGCTCTGCAGTAACTCGACCTGATGAGAACTTTCTCTCTGCTTGGTAGCAAAACTGACGATGATGGAAACTGCCAAAAGTTTTCTGCAATAATCAGAGATTCTGTTGAATGTGCAAATTAAAAACTGATCATTTGTATGATTTACATACACGGATTTTACATTATATATTTCTGGTTTTTATATTTATTTATATGCTATTTTATGTTTTTATATTTATTTCTATAGTATTTTTGAGGTTTTTATATTTCATATTCTATTTTTCTGGATTTTACATTTATTTAAATTAAATTTTTCTAGTTTTTATATTTATTTATTTTCTTTTTTTCTGTTTTTATATTCTATATTTCTGTTTTTTATATTTATTTATTTTCTATTTTTCTGGTTTTTATATTTTATATTCTATTTTTCTACTTTTTACATTTACTGATATTTTATTTTTCTGGTTCTTGTAAGTATTTATATTCAATTTTTTTGGTTTTGATTTTTTATTTATGTTTTATTTTTTTGTTTTTTATATTTATTGATATTTTACTTTTCTTGTTTTTATATTTATTGATTTATATTAAATCTTTCTTGTTTTTATATTAATTTATATTCTATTTTTCTGGTTTTTATATTTATTTATATTCCATTTTTCTAGTTTTTATATTTATTTATATTCTATTTTTCTAGTTTTTATATTTATTTGCATTCTATTTTTGTGTAAACACTTTTTCTATTATTTAATTATTTTTTTGCAAACATACTTAATTTATTATTTAATTATTGCTGTTTTTTCTTGCATTTCTACTTGTATTTTTTTTCTTTGAACGATGCCTTTTCAATTGAATTAAACAGTCAAAAAAAAATAAAGAACGTTCATGGAGGTGCTTGGAGTTCCTTCTGCAGTACTCACATTCGACCAGCAGATGGCGTGAAAGGTTGACAGATTTAAAAAGCCTGGCTGCTCTTATCATTACCTACAAACATTCAGTTATTGTTAATGTGAAGCCTCTAACTTTATTATATAGTAATGCAACAACGCTCATTAAAAGAATCGTATTATTTTCATTATTCTTAGTCGGCTTATTTTTGCCGCAGGTCCCACAATATTACATTTACAGTTTAAGTACTTGCACCTTACTTGAGTGTTTCCAGGTGAGGTATTTGGATAAATAAATACAATTAAAAGCAGCTCGACAGGATTTAGATGGCCGCCAACCAATGAATGAGGAAGAACTACGACGTCTGGGGCTCACCTTGAGGATTTTCACCACCACCTTCTCATTGTTGGTCACATTTATGGCCTCAAATACTTCGCTGTACTTCCCTCTGCCGAGTTTACGCACCAGCTGATAGTTGTCTTGATTGCTGAGAACAAGAGGAAACGTTTGCGCAGCGGTTAAATAAAGCATTTTAACACAACAATCATGGCTGCATGGGATTAAAGGGCCCATATTCTGCATGTCGACAGGTTCATAATTGTAATTCTGGCATTTGTTTACATGCTTTAATGCTCAAAAACACATTATTATCTTTCTCCACATGTCAGTTTCAACACTTGTCTCCTCAAGAACCCTTTCCAGAAAAGCCAAGTCTGCTGTGATTGGTCAGCTGAGAGTGAAGTAAAGTCGGTTATGCACTGTAGAAGCAGATCTCTGACGGGTTATAGTTCCAGCAGAAGCACAGACTGAGAGGAAGCTGCTAGTTCTTTGTTTTAGAGCATAAAAAACGGGTCCGTGTACGTCGCGGCCATTAGTTTTCTTATTTTCAGATTTCAAAATAAAAATGAAAAATAAACCGTTTCCCTTTTTTTTCAGTGATAATACAAAATGAAAAATGGAAAACGGGCCCTAATTCATTATCCGTTATCCAATTTAATTAGATGTGTTGTAAATGGAAATTAAAATTAAAATACACCCTTGGAAAACTTATTTCTCTATTTCCTGTTGGTTTTGGCTCCGTGACCTGTCTGACTTCTGATGAAGAGCTAACGATTTAGCTAGCTCTGCCGCTAGCGCTAAATCGCTACTTTTCTTTCTGGCAAAGCTAAAGTAACAGAAAACCTCCAAACCTCCCCAAAAACGTCCCAAAAAGCAGCCGAACGCTAGCGATTTAGCGCTAGCGGCGGAGCTAGCGGCACCATAAGGTCCCTCCAAAGGGACAAATACACCCCACGCTGGTGAAAAGTCCACTGTGAAATAGTGAACAATGTGTTCCAAGCAACGTTTGGACCCCACAGTGGGTCTTCATCAGGCCACGGCACACAGCAAGGTCTGCTAACAGTGAGCTAACACTGGAGCTTTAGATACCAGATCCTTCCTCATCAGAAGTCAGACGGGTCACGGAGCCAAAACCAACAGGAAGTAGAGAAATAAGTTTTCCACGGGTGTATTTTAATTTTAATTTCCATTTAAAAACACATCTAATTAAATCAGATAACAGATAATGGATAATGAATTAGGGCCCGTTTTCTGTTTTTCATTTTGTATTATCGCTGAAAAAAACGGGAAACGGTTTATTTTTCGCTTTTATTTTGAAATCTCAAAATAAGAAAACGAATGGCCGCGACGTACACGGACCCAATACCAGCTGCTAGTCCGGTGTTATGCAAATGCGTAACATGATGATGTAGATAAGTAACGGAAGAAAAGCCTGGACTTCAAACGAGGCGCTTCAGGGAGGTAATGAGGAAGTTTTACCATCTGTGGTGTGAGCTTCATAAGTTAGCAGAAATTTACAAGCACAAAAAACCTACAAAGCAGAATATGGGCTCTTTAACATGCACCAGTCGGTCGTACCTCCAGTTTGGCACATGTGCATCGTAGTCCCAGTACTCCCTGTTCTTCTGTGTGTTGACGTCGGTGTACACCCGAGCCTTGCTGCTGGCCGGCGTGGATCCGGGCATCGCTAGCTTCGCGGCTCCGTGTCGAGGACCTTCCCCTCCCGCTGAATACTTGTTGGCTCGATACTGGAAGGCGGCGCACCGGCTCTGCAGGACTTGCGGCTCTAAGACCCCCGCGCTGTGCTTAGCATTGGCTTTGGCTGCTTGTGCCCTCTGGCGAAAGGCGTCGGGCCGGTCCGATGGCGCCGCCGCCGTGCAGAACGACAGAGCTACGATGACCGACTGAGTGAAGCCCCTGAGCAGGAAGGTGGGCAGATGGGGATGAAGAGCCGCCAGCTGCAGGGAAACAAGGGAGGAGTGTAACTGTAGCGCTGCAGCTAGCAATTCATGTGGATAAATCACTGAAATCATTCATTATTTAATCAGAAATGTAGGAATAATGAGGAAAAACAAGCCCAAGATCAAGCATAAAGAGGCAAATGGTGATTATTCAGTCCAAATAATTTTTTCCTGTAAAGATTTTGATGATCGATTAATCACTGACAGAGTTTTCAAGCAAAGATCTGATGGTTTCACCTTCACAGATGTCAAAGTTCGCTGCTTTTCTTTGTCTAACATTAAAGTCTATTACATTTAATGAGGGTTTTTTCCTGTATTGCAATATTCTTTGGTGCCTTCCAGGGAGGTTTTAGCAGGAAAAACACAGACATCACATTGTGCTGTAGGTAACTATGATGGGCATCCTTTGATTCATCATTTAATTAAGAAAATAACTGGTAGATTAATTAATAATAAAAATAATCATGTTGTGCAGGTGAATCCGACAATCAGCCCAAACCTCTTGCATTAAACATGTTTATAAAAGACAGAGAAAAGCATCAAGTCCTTGCATCTGTGAAGCTGAAACAGGAGAAACTGTTGCAGGAGCCGCATTTAAAATGCATTTCTAATTACACCGTTTATGGATTTTTCCACGCATGTTTTCGTTTGCAAGCATGCTGCCTCCACAGGGGGCGAGGACTCTGTCCGGCTTACAGCAGACGCCGTCAAAGACCTCAGCCTCAGGCTCATTCCTGCGTCTTTGGGGGAACGGCATCTGTAAGGCTGCAGTTGAAAACATTTTAGGACACTGAGACAACGGCATCCTCCCTGTCTCTGATATTATTATGTTAATCTGCAATAAACTTTAAGCAACAGTGAAGTTTTTTTAGGAGATGTTTCTGGCAAGTAGACTGATACCCCTTTTCCACTGAGCTGGTTCCAGGTCTAGTTCGGAGCCAGAGTCTGACTTAGCTCCACTTCTTTGTGTTTCCACCACCTAAGCACCGACTCCAGGTTCTATAAACTGGAGCTCAGCAAGCACCAACTCTTTGCTGGTCCAGAGCTAAGCACCGAGTACGTCAGGGGCTGGGGGCGGGGTTATGGTGACCAACCATCAACGGTGGAAAGGGACACACAAGCGCTAATTAGTGTCCTTGTTCTCCAGGACGTCCCTGGTCCCATCACACATGTATTGGAATGACTCCTGGAAGTTTAGCACAAACTGTTGACCTGAAATCCGCTACAGTTGTGTCCCACCAGTAGCGTGATCACGGATGTGTCCAGGCAACAGGAGGACCTCCGCCTCACAATCAGCCTTAAGACCATCTATAGAGATAAACATAGATATTATCATCAACTTACTGCTTTTGTTTAACTGCTATGTAATGGATGCTAGCGTAGTGGTTTTATGGTGACCCAATGGCTCCAACTGGACTCAAAGCAAACAGGTTCTTAGGAGGAACCAGATTAGAACCAACTAAGCAGCAGAACTAGGACCTGGTTCTTCTTGGGAAGGAAGGAAGGAAGGAAGGAAGAAAGGAAGGAAGGAAGGAAAGTGGGAGGAAAGGAAGGAAGGAAAGAAAGAAAGAAAGAAGGAAGGAGAGAGGGAGGGGAAAAGGAAGAGAGAAAGCAAGGGGAAGGAAGGAAATTGGGAAGAAAGGAAGGTAGGAAGGAAGGAAAGAAGGAAGGAAGGAAAGTGGGAGAGAAGGAAGGAAGGATGGGAAGAAAGAAGGAAGGAAGGAAAGAAAGATAGAAGGAGGAGGGAGGGAAGGAAGGAAGAAAGGAAGACAGCAAGAGGAAGGAAGGAGGGAGGGAAGGGAAGGAATGAAGGAAAGAAAGAAGGAAGGAGAGAGGGAGGGAGGAAAGGAAGGGAGGAAGGAAGGAAGGAAGGGGAAAGAAGGAAGAATGGAATCAACGAAGGAGGGAATCGAGAAAGGAAAGAGGGAAGAAAGGAATGAAGGAGAGAAGGAGGGAGGGAAGGAAAAAGGAAGCAAGGGGAAGGAAGGAGGGAGGGAATGAAGGAAGGAGGGAAGGAAGGAAGGAAAGAAAGAAAGAAGGAAGGAGAGAGGGAGGGAAGGAAGGAAGGGAGCGTTGACCTTATTGTGTTTAACTGCTATGTAATGGATGCTAGCGTAGTGGTTTTATGGTGACCCAATGGCTCCAACTGGACTCAAAGCAAACAGGTTCTTAGGAGGAACCAGATTAGAACCAACTAAGAACCAGAACTAGGACCTGGTTCTTCTTGGTGGAAAAGGGGTATCTGAGTCTGACACACTTCGCCCACACTCTCTCTGTGGTGAAAACAGGAAACTGAAGCAGAGGTCAAAGAAAATCTGTTTTTGTCACCTCACCATCAAAAACAGTTTCTGATTCATTCTTATCAACTAAACAATCAATTAATTGACGAATCGTTGCAGCTCTCTGGCTTCTTGGTTGGACTAATTTTTCTGAAAGCATTTGTGAAAACTGAATAAACTCACATCAGACCTGATTTACCTGAAAACCCACTGAACACAGATTCGTCAAATGTGGACTGGATCACCGTGGAGACTAAAATACTGTATAAAATCCCATTCAGTCATGTTTTTCTTGCTCATTGGAGTCTGTCAATACTGCTGCAACCTACTAATGAAACAGCAAAATGCACAGCAGTAAATCTAAATAAATATTCTCTTACATAATAAAAGAATAAATTAATAAACAAACACCCATTGAGGTGAATCATTTCGTTAATTAACCGAGCATAAACTACACTGTGCTTCTATTTAACAGCAGCTTGAGTGAAAGAAACAACAATTAATGAAACAGATGAAAACTTATTCACAGTTATTATAATTTGGCTTATTAAATGATGCATACAGGCGGTTTCCTCCAACCCACAGGTGGATTTATCGTAGTTCTCTTTCCGGATTTGATAACAGCTCATTAGAACTCTGTTTAAATCCCAGTCTCACTATATAAATGCATGTATTCAGAGCACACAGGGACAAAAATTAGGGTTTAATCCGTTTTAAACTAGTTTACTATTAAACTCCACGGGCTGCTTTAAGTTAATTTCATTCAAACTTAAACCCTGATTTAAGTGCAAAGCTTAGACGCTGCCTGTGAAAAACAAACAACAGGTTTCGTCTTTCCACACCGAATCAGATCAGCCCTCGCTCGGACCTCGACTCGTTAAACCTGAATTGGCGCGTTCCCGTCGGCACGAGTGAGTTACGAGACACGCCTCCAACACGGGAAGGAACATTAAAACACAGAAAGACGCGGAGAGCAGTGGTTTCAGTGCTGCTGTAGTCTTGGTGGTTGTTTGGGGTCATTTCTGGGGTAGTTTTCTGTCCTCTTGCAGCACTTTAAGGTTGTTTTGTGACTGTTTTTGTGATCATTTAACATCTGTGGCTGTTCTGTGTTCATTTTATGTCTCTCGGTTCAAGTTCCAAATCTCGGTAAAGTCGTTTCAAGTCTATCCGTGGTCATTTTCTGTCTCTTTTTCTGATCGTCAAACACATTTTCGGTGTCGTTTCGAGTCTCTCGGCAGCCGATTTGCCAGTTTCTGTGATCATTTTGTGTCTCGTTTGCGTCTCTGCAGAAGCTTTGGGTCTCCTTGTCGTAGGTTTGTAGCTGCTGCAGTCGTTCGTCTCTTTTGGGTTTCATCTTGGGTCTTTTTACATCTCTTTGGAGTCATTTTCAGTCTCTTTGCGGCAGCTTTGTGGTCATTTTGTGTCTCTTTGTCCATGTTTTGAATCTCTGGGTAGTTGTTAAGACTCCCCTCCATCTTTTTACACCTCTCTTTGAAGCAGTTTTCATATTTGGAGTAGCTTTTTTAATCTCTTTGTGCTGGTTTTGTGGTACTTTGGGGTCCATATTTTGAGTCTCTGTTGTCATTTTGGGTCCCTTTATGGTACTTGATAAAGCTATAACAACACACCAAACCGTTCGGTACAGGCACTTTGGGTTCGGTACAGAAGTGTACCACGGTAGAAACATTTTAAGACGGCCAGTGTACAGAATTGTTTTAATTGTGAACCTCGTAGTGCCCACAGTTGTGTTGGACCTTCTCCGTCTCACAGTTGAACAGTATTGTGGAACTAAAAACAAGTAGGAGTTTCCAGGGGAACACAGGATGTGACGGACCGTTTATTCTCCTGCCTCATGTGACGTATGGCTAATGCTAATGGGATGCTAATGCTAACAGCTGGAAGACACTCCGCCGTGGTTAAAACCACCCGTCTGGGATCACTTGGGTTTCCTGGTAAAGTCTGAAAAAGCAGTAAAACAAGTGGACCAGACCAAAGCTGTAAGGAGCTCCAAACGTGGAGAAAGTATGGTGTTTATTATCTGTCATAACTCTGGTTTTACTTGGCCGATCAACACGATTCAAAGACTGGTAGATAGTTAGAAATCCACACTTTGGACACGAGTTGAAACAAAGACTCAGCGAGGCGTCTTGCTGCTACGTCATCTTAAATCAGTCATGACATTTTGATGCGCCGGTATCGACTCCAAAGGGTTCCGAACTGAACTGTGACTTCTGTAACGAGGTACGCACTGAAACATGACTTTTTTTGTTATTATTTTTTGGGGTGGGGGGAGTTTTTCCTTTTTTAATGTTAGAGAGATGACAGAGAGACATGCAGTAAAGGGTCGTGAGCCGGATTCGAACCCACGACTGCTGCTGGGGACCTGCGTCTACATGGTAACGCCTTAACTCAGCTATACGGCAGATGGCAGGTGTCTGTTTGGGGCTACTTTTGCACCTCTTTGGTCTCTGTGACGTTGTTTGTAATAACTTTTTGAGGTTCTTTGGTGGCATTTTGGGTCTTTTTGTGGATGTATGATCTCTTTTTATTGGTTCTGCATTCTGTGTCTATTTCTAACGGCTTCTAGGCATCAATTTCAGTCTCTTTGTGAAGTTTTGTGGTTATGTTCTGCGTCTCTCGCTCACAAACCTTTGTAATTGTTTTTATAAGTCATCTTTGTAGTCGATTTGAGCGTCTCTGGAGTCATTTTGTGTCTCTTTTTTCAACATTTTGAGTCTCTGTTGTCATTTTGTGGGGTTTTTAGTAGTTTTACATAGTTTCGGAGCTGATTTCTCTCTTTGTGGTGCTTTTGTGGTCATTTTATGTCTCTTTGTGGCCATCTTGCACCTCTTTGTAATTGTTTTGAGCACATTTTGGTGTCATTTTGTATCTATATATATACACACAACAGTCTCTGGGCATCAGTTTCAGTCTCTGTGGTAATTTTGTGGTTATTTTTCCTCTTTGTGGCCATTTTTTGCACCTCTTTGCAGTTGTTTTACGTCTCAGTGGGCGTTTTCAGCACATTTTGTTGTCATTTTGAAGCCGTCTGTGATAATTTCTTTATAATGTCTTTTTGTGGATGTATAATCTCTTTTTAATAGTTTTGCATGTCTTAGTAGCATTCTGGGCATCAATTTCAGTCTCTTTGTGGTGGTTCTGTGGTTATTTTTTGTGTCTCTGGCTCACAAACTTTGAAACTGCTTTCATTTGTCATCTTTGTAGTTGATTTGACATCTCTCCTGCAGCATGTTGAGTCACTTTCTAGTAGTTTTACATCTTCTTGGAGCTCATTCCACTGCTTGTGGTGATTCAGTGGTCATTTTTGTGTCTCTTTGGGCTATTTTTGCACCTCACTGTAACTGTTTTACGTCTCTGAGAGGCCGTTCTGAGCACATTTCGGGTCTCTCTGATGCTGAGTTTCTTCAGTGTGTCATTTTGCGGATGTATAATCTCTTTTAAATAGTTTTGCATTACCTAGTGGCACTTCGGGCATCAATTTCAGTGTCTTTGTGGTGATTTTGTGGCTATTTTTTGTGTCTCTGGGTCACAAACCGTTCTAATATATCGTCTTTGCGGTCGATTTGAGCATCTCTGGAGTCATTTTGTGTCTCTTGAGGGCTGCTTTGCTTATTTTTGTGATCACCACACATCTCATTGTGGTCATTTAGTCTCATCTGCAGTCTCTTTTCTGTAGTTTTATACCTGTTTAAAGCCTTCCTCTTTGCTTGGCATGTTTCTCAGATGTATTCTGCAGGTGAAGGAGGGACCCTCTGAGCAGCAGGCCTGTCCAATAATCCATCCCTGCCTGTTGTGAGCTTCTCCAAAGCCCACCAACCGAATCTAAGATCTAAAAACCTTCATCTGATTTAAAACCCGAAGCTTTCAAAGCAGTCAGAACCACCATTTACAACGTTAGATAAGAGACAAGCCGCGTTAGCATCCAGCCTAGCTGCTCACCACCACAGTATCTGAGGAGTAACTAGCATCACTTGACGCTAACTACCAAGCTAACTAGTTACGGTGACCTAGCTAGCTAAGTTAGCATAAAATGTAAAAATATTAGCTTTAAAGCAGCAGGACGGAAAACACAGGCGGTTATTTAGCGTGTTTTAGTACGTATAACACAAATAGACTGCAGGCTGTGAGTCGGTGTCGACATTTGAGAGACGTGAAATCAATAACGGGGCTAAAGTTAGCCGGCTAACCTCGTCGTAGAAATATCCGAGCTCCGAGGAAGTCCGCCCGACATCAACGGTAGTTAGCCGGTTAGCAGCGGCGGTGCGGCGGTTGCCGGGCACACGGGAGGCTCCGCCGGGGCTGGAGGTGTCGACGAGGCGGGCAGTATCCGCAGTATCGGCGCTTCGGTGACACTGACAGACGGAGGGTGGAGGCGGTGGAGGTTCATCTAGCAGCGGTTCGTTAGCAGAACCGGGAGGCTTTCCGCTCTGCAGTAAACATCACCCGGAACCAGACCGGAAACTCAACCTCCCAGAACACACCGGAGCAGTACAACTACAAGTATTTATACTAGCACTAATAGTCACATAAAATAAAATAAAAAATACCTGGTTACTGTTTTTAAAATTCCTCAACATACTACTACGTGTATTAGTTTGCAATAGTGGACTGGAATTATTTAAAGTATATTTACTCAATTACAAATACAATGTACTTGAGTATTTTATTTTCATGCCATGTGTACTTCTACTAGTTAAATTATTACTATTATATAAATTATTTATAAATTAAAATTTAATATTATTTTTATTTTATTATTGTTTTTTTTTTTTGTTACAGGTATTCCTACCAAAAGATTTGTTAATTAACTAATTAAAACCGGACAGAAAATATATTTTTAATTATTATTATTATTATTATAGATTTAATGTTCCAAATTCTTATAAATAATTACTGATGCTCTGTTTAAGTTATTTGAAGTTAACAAATTAAAGAACTGACAGAAATTTATTTTAAATTTTCTGTCTTACTGATGGTTAAAGAAATATTTATAAATGCAAAAAAAAGAATATATTTTTTTAGATTTTAGATTCCAGCTTTTTATAAATAATTAGTGACATTCAGTTTTAGTTATTTTAAAGGTTATTTTTTTAGTTTTCTCTTGTCTCTATGTATTTATATAGTTGTAGCTTTGCATCTCTTTGAGTCTCTTCTGTAGTATTTTGTGTCTCTAGTAATATTAACAGCTGCAGATACTAAATTATTTTTATATTAAAAATGATTATTATTATTATATTACTGTTGTTATTGTTAGTGATATCCCCACCCAGAGATTTATTAATTAACTAATTAAATAACTAACAGAAATGATTTTAAGTCATCTTACTAATAGTAAAAGAAATATTTATTTATGTAAAAATGCTTAAATATATACATATATTAGATTTTAGATTCCATTTTATGTATTTTAATTTTTTTAGTATTTTTTTTCCTTGTCTCTGTTTTATTCATGTATGTATAGTAGTTTTGCATCTCTCAGTCTCTTCTGTAGTATGTCGTGTTTCTTTTTAGTAATATTACCAGCTGCAGATAACAAATTGTTTGTAGATATAATAATAATTATTATTATTTTTATTGCTATTTTTATTATTATTATCATCTTTATTACTGTTAATATTATTATTATTATTATTATTATTAGTATTGTATTTTGTATCTAAAATACAAAATACAATAACAGGTTGCTGTTATTGCTAGTGGTATTCCCACCCAGAGATTTATTGATTAATTAATTAAAAACTGACAGAAAATTATTTAAAACCTTTTTATTGATGGTTAAAAAAACATTTATACATGTGTTAATGCAAAAATATCTATATATTTTTTTAATTTTAGATTCCAGCTTCTTATAAATAATTACTGACGTTCTGTTTCAGTCATTTTAAGGGTTTTTTAGTATTTTTTTTCTTGACTGTTTTGCATGCATTTATAGTAGTTTTGCATCTCTAAGTCTCTTCTGTAGCATTTAGTGTCTCTTTAATAATACTGACAGCTGCAGCTACTAAATTCTTTAGAGATTAAATTTATTATTATTATCATTGTTGCTATTATTAGTATTATTAATAATATTAATAATAATATAAAATAATTATATTAATAATAATTATATTATAATTAATATAATTGTTCTTATTTATTATTATTATTATTAATTATTATTATTATATTATTGTTGTTGTTTTTATTGTTAGTGGTATCCCCACCCAAAGATTTATTGATTAACTAACTAAACATTGGAGCAGTAAAACTGTATTTTTACTGTATTTTTTCATGTTTTAAGTTTTCTTATTTCATAATATTGTGGATGTTTCTTTGTTGTAAAGCACTTCAAGCTGCAAACCTTGTATGAAAGGAGCTACACAACTAATGTTATTATTATCATTATTATTATTATTAAATAAACCTTCTTACAGATGGTCAAAGAAACACTTTTTCCATGTAAAAATACAAAAACTAGTCGCTGACTTTCCTCAGCAGCATTTCTTTGTCTCTTTCCAGTTATTACATTTTCATTTTAACAGTTTTGCATCTCTGAGTCTCTTCATTTATCTCTTCTATCAGTAAACATCGACGGCTGCAGCTACTAGTTATTTTTTGTAGGGAGATTTTTGCCCCAAACATTATTCCTAATATTATTATTTCTAACCAAGCAGGGAGGAGATGATCTGCTAATCAACCAGATAACTGACTGACAGAAAAACTGAATTTATTCCCAATGTTATGTATTTTTCTCGTAAATATCAGGCCCAAGAGTTCTCTTTAGGATTCATTAAGTTCCGTCTCATCTTAAACGATCACTAGTGTTGAATGTCTGGGGTAAAATACCTAATTGTGAATTTTAGCTCAACATTCACCGTGTCGTAGGTTTAAAACGTGACGGAGACACAATCAAAACAACAGCTGTTCTATATTTTAATGCAAGTTTGAACAATGAGCACTAAAGCTGTGATGATGTCACATTAAACAAATAAGGTAAAACTGACCGTGGGGCGTCTCTGGCTTGGGTTTTAGACGTTTATTGAAAGTGGGCGCGAGTTTTTGTCTTAACTTCAGCCGCAGGATGTTCTGTGAATTCAACATCTGGTGTTTAATGATGGGAGACGCTCATGATCAGTGTTCACAAATGCTAAAAGGTCAGCCGAGGACAGAGGAGACGTGAATTATTATCGAAAAAACTGTCTTAAAACCCTACAAGTGTTTATTTCTGCTCCCCTCCTGAGCTTCGTTGTGACGTTTACAGTGAATAAATGATCCCAGCATGTGAGGAAAACACCGTACAGCCCGGATGTCATAAGGTTGGTTTATTTTAATTGTCTGTATACAGTATGAACAGGAGTCTATATTGATATCCATAAGTGTGAATCAATGCTTCGTCCCACTCGCCCTCCTCCAACAGGAGCTTCTGAAGCACCGGGATTTGAAACCATGGCACGCGGTCCCCCCTCCCCGACCATCCCCGCCCCGTCGCTTCCCTTCGTCCACCATTCCTTCGAAACCCCCTCTTTTAAATATACTGCAAAGATTGTACAGAATATAGAAATCCACACGGTAAACTAAGGTACACACATTTTTTTTCTTTTTAACTTTACCCCTGGTACAAACCAACAACGCAAGTGGCGACTTTGAGGCTACGCGGATTAATCTGCTGAACGTCTGGAGGCTAAAAATCCCGTGAAAAGGCCAATTCTTGGAAAAACAAACCGAGAGAAATAATAACGACAACATTACTTTTGTTAGGTCTAATCGCACGGTGACTAACGCAGCTAGTTCGTGGCAAGTGAGCAACGTGATGCTTTGAAGTCTTGTCGGGTTAAATCCTTCTGGAAATGAAACTAAGGTGCTTGCAAAATACGGCAAGCTCATTCATAGTGAATAAAAAAGCAGGTAACATAAGCACTATACAGTTTTCAATGTTTACATAGCGTATACACACAATCTATAATATAACAGAGTAGACTATGCCATGAATCAGTAGTCATAAATATTACATTGTGCACGTTCTATTGCACATGTCAAGTGTTTGTATGACATGATAGGTACGGGTTAGTTACCTAGATGTCATTTGTTTTAATACAAAGATGCAACAACACAGATTTCATAGGACACTGGCTATACATTTTCACAAATCCACTTTGTTTTTTTTTTCTTCATCTTCTTAGGATGTTTTCCTAAATAAACCAAACCTATAATACAACAGTGATATTAAAGTGTGATAAATATTCATGCACAAACAGATGATACTACCTAAGACCTAGTATGTGAAAAGATACTGCTGCACAAGCCAGCCGCTGGGTGGGAGGGTTTCTCTTTCGGCTATACTGAACATGAAATCAAACACAACGTGAGTGACCGGTTAAAAAACGAACGAAAGAAAAGGCACATGGATTGCGGAGGAGCCTACACATGAGCACACACGGACAACTGTCTGGACGTTCTCGCCATCCTTCTCGACAACAGAACCGACGGTTACACAACAGACGACCACATGCAGCCACAGAACAAGGTCCCACACTCCAAACTAAACCCAGATCTTGCCACATTTCACATCTTTTTCCACTCCGTTCAAGTTTTTCTTGTTCCAAAATAAGACGGGGGGGATGCTAATCCCCACGGTCGATTTGCCTTTTACTCAACGAAGGGTGAGGATAGACTGAGTCTTGAAAATACTAGAAATCATAATTAATGGGAGCATGTTAGAAACTACAAATGGGTGAGCGGAGGCTGGCACACGTTTGCTTTGAATGTCATATTTGTTGCCCCTACATGAGGAGCAGCTCAGTTCATGGGATGCAGGGCGCTTCGGGGAAGCTCTCGCCCTCGGCGGTGTGCTGGACCGTGTGCTCCTGCAGAGCCGTGAGGTCGACAAAGCGCTCGCCGCACCACACACACTTGAACTGCGTCTCCCGCGAGTGCACGCTCTGGTGCTTGGCTAGGTGCTCGCGCTGCTTGAAGCTCTTGTCGCAGCTGGCGCACTTGAAAGGTTTCTCTCCCGTGTGAACCCGGCGATGGCGCTGCAGCTCGGACGAGTACCTGAAGCGCTTTTCGCAGTCGGGACATTTCAGCGGCTTCTCCCGGGTCGGGTCGCATCGGTGCTGAACGAACTCGGAGGATGAAACGAAGCGCTTGTCGCACAGGGAGCACTTCAGCGGCTTCTCCGTGCAGTGAGAGTTTTGGTGGCGTTGCAGCGTCGAATTCTTTTTGTAACCTTTGCCGCACACGTCACACTTGTACGGTTTCTCCACTTCGCCGCCACATTTGTGCCGCAGCAGTTCCCCCGATTGGCTGAAAGACTTCTGGCAGGATGCACACTTAAACAGACTCTCCATCCCGTGAACCTGCTGGTGGTAGAGCAGGTGGGACGGCTGGAGGAAGCCCTTATCGCAGAGGTTGCACTTGAAAGGGCGATCAGCTGGGTTTTTGTGAGTGCGTCGGTGGCGTACGAGAGCGTACTGCTGTTTGAAGCTCATCTGGCACTCCTCACACTGGAACGGTCGCTCCTCGGAGTGGGTGCGTTCGTGCTGCCGCAGGTCGGACGGCCGCTTGAAGCTCTTTCCACACGAACCGCAGCGGAAAGGCCGCTCCCCTTCAGGCTGGCATTGATGGTGCAGGAGCTCGGACGACTCTTTAAAGTGCATCTCGCACAAATTGCACTTGAAAAGGTGCTCGCCCGAATGAGCGTACATGTGCCGCACGAGGTGAGAGCGGTGTTTGAAGCTCTTCTCGCACACCGCACACTTGTACGGCCGCTCGGAGCTGTGTGTACGCTGGTGATGCGCCAGATGTGAGGACTGGCTGAAGCTTTTATCGCATGTGTCACATTTGTATGGCTTTTCACCAGTGTGTATTCTCTCGTGGCGGGTCAGCTCTGACAAATGCCGAAAGGACTTATGGCACACTGAGCACTTGTATGGCCGGTCTGGCGCAGACGCCTCAAACGCAGGAGGAGACGAGGCACTGATGGCGGCGCCGCCACCGGACGTCTCTCCGGTGGAGGGCTGCTGGGGGTTGGCAGCTGACGAGGTCGGGGTGGCGTTTCCAGAACCTGGCCGGTACGTCTTCTCGCAGATGGAGCATTTCATCGGGTTGTTTCCGTTGCCGTGCGAGTTGTGGTGCTGCGCCAGGGAGGTGAGCAGCGAGAAGCCCATCTTACAAACTCCACACACAAAAGGCTTCTGCTCCACCTGCACACACTGATGCTCCAGCAGGTCCGTCGCCTGGCTGAAGATCTTCATGCACTGCGTGCACTGGAAGGACCGGTCTTGGGTCACCATGCACTGGTGCTCGTGGGGGTTGGCCAGGTGAGATATGTCGTGGCCGCAGGCTCCACACTTGTGCCCTCTCTCGCCCCCTACCTGCAAGGAGGGCTGCTGGGCTTGAACGGCGTGCTGCTGGCCGTGCTGGGGCTGCTGCAGGGAGGCATCTGGCTGCAGGACCACTCCGTACACAGCGCAGCCCAGGGGGTTGTCGGTTCCCTGGGGGAGCGTGTGCACAACAGAGGGTGGAGCCACTGCATGTTGCTGCTGCTGCTGCCACGCCTCTGTCATCCTTCCACTTGGCGTTCAAGAGCTCAGAGGATGAGGGAGGTCTCAGCTGAGAGGATGGTGGATGTGGTTTTAGAAATAACCAGCCCGCCGTGAGGAGCTCAGAGCTGCGTCTGTGTCTGCACGCGTCCTGAGAGGCAGAAAACCTGCAGAGGAACAGCACAAAAATGACAAATTATTAGTTTAACACTGATGCACAAGATGTCACTGCAACAAGCACAAACAGTGGAGGATGTGAAAGTGCAGGACTCTAGAGCTGTCACAGTTTACAGCATGATTTCCTATAAACAGGAGAGTCAGTGACAGCAGCACCAACCTACAGTCCTCCTGTTTGAACACATGCAGAGAAACGAGCTTTAATCAGTGGAGAAGAATGTGAGCTGCCTCAATTTCAGTTCTTAGTTTGTGATGAGAATAAACCAGCTAGCTTAGGAGGCCTAAAACTTCTTAGCCGGCTATTTAACAAAACAAATAATAAAGTACTGTGTAAATATCACTTTCTGTAAGTCCCATAATGTGGTGGCATCTACACACCGGCAGCGTTTACCTTAAAGAAAACCCACAAACTAACAGTTCTTTAAGCTAGCTCTCACCAAACCAGTATCACCCGGCTCTGTCTATTTCCTGAAAATCGGGAACGTAATGAGCCAAAAATTCGACTAAATATGTTTGATTTAAATGTTCGGTGCTAAATTAATTAATAAAACGCGGCTTGTCTGCTTCAGTCAGCGCGTTTTATTGTGTTTTTGTGATATTTAAAACAAGATATGCCCTGAAACCGTTTCTCTTCCAGGAGCCGACGTTAGCTGCGACAGCTAACGGCTAACGGCTAGTACCAGCTACACAACTGGACTTCCTCCCCGAATAACGCCGGTTATCTCCCGCTAGAAAAACAAACTAATCTCCGGTGTTTCCGTGAGATAACCTGCACCCGGTGGAGGGATTAAAACGAGGGGAAAGCGACAAAAACGCCGCAGCAGACGAGCTACACGGCTCGGCTACGGATGCCGCTTTATGAAAGGCCACAATAACGTTTAGTGGTTTGATACGAGCCTTCACTGCGAACGGACCCCAGATCGGAGTAGGCCTCCCCGGAGCTGCGGGGGAAATCCGCCTCCTGCCGCCGAGCCCCGCACATCTGCAAGAAAAACACCGTTCACGGCCAAACTGCCCACGATAACTCACCGGAGCCGCTTATCAGTGCTTTCCGCTGCCCTCTTCTCTCTGGGGTCGACAGCCGTCGGTGTTTTGGGGACTCGGAGGACCGGCGGTGGAGGGGATGCGGGTGAAGCCGGACGCCATCCTCCTGCAGACGGACGGACACCGGAAACCGCCACGCAGCGAGCTGCCGCCGCTGGAGCCGCCGCCGCTACAGCCGCTCCATCCCGGAGGAGCCCGAACCGAGTCCCGGCGGAGGTAAGGAGCCCTGAGAGTTAGTTTGTGGAGCTTTCAAACAAACACAAAGGTGAATAGGAGCCGGATAAGATAGGATGAGGTCGGTTCTCCGGTGCGACAGTAGGGGGGAGTGTTGAGCCCGGAGAGCGGATGTAAACAGAAACACCTGAGAGGCTCTGCAGAGGATGACAGAACACACACCTGAGATCAGAGAGAGGAGCTCAGCCTCACCTGGTTCGACTCCAACACAGTCAGACTCCTCGTCTGGGATAATGTGCATCATTAATAACACTGCAGAGATTGAACTTAATATTGATTACAGTCAGGTAAAGCTGCATTTAGTAGAAGATAAGATGATGTGACACAGTTTCTCTTGACAACTATTCATGTATGTAACACCGGTCCTTTCTCTGTAGATCATCAATGCAATAACAGAAATGTAAGTACGAGTTTCTTCTGCACATTTCCCTTTTAGTTCAGTATAACCTACCATAACATGATGAGGAGATCTTAACATTCCTGCACCGTGTTTCTGTTCTCATCCTTGTTGCTCTGTTCTTGTGCTTTCATACTGTTGCCTCAGTATGTTAGAGTAGATGTGAGTGAACTTTTTGTTGCTTCATATCACAATAAAGTCTTTAAATCCTTGAATCCTCGTCGTCTTATTCATAACAGCAGTCTTGTATTTCTGCTGGAAAGCACTCTGGCACCATTCAACCTTTCTGTTTTGTAGTTAACTGCATTACATCACCATATAATTTTATTTTCAAGCTTTTTGTACGTGTCGGTTGTGTTTGGTCGCTACTTTTTTCTTCTTAGGATGTTTTTAACGTCTATCCAGGAGCTGCAGATGAAAATAATACCACAACAAATACCAGAATTTAGGTTCTATTGAAGCACAAATAATAAATAAAAATGTCCCCCAAACAACCCTTTTTAACATCACAGCAATGAAAGCCTCACCTGTCGTGGCGAAAGGAGGAAACACTGTAGACGTCCAAAGAGGGAGGAGGTCGGGGCGGATGGACGGGTCGACACAAACATGACTTTTCCGTCTGTTTTCTTCTTGTTTCTTGCCGACGCTGGTTCCTTGTACCTTTTTTTTTTTAACCCAAACCATGTTCTTTTACTATCTAGGTTCTGTGCCTCGTTGTTTTTAACCAGAAAACACTCGATTCCTAATTGTTCGGGAGAAAAATGACACCGTCCGACTGATAAAAATGCTCTGGTGTGTTGTTTTCAACGGCAGTTTTTGTTATTTAATAAATCCATTGAAAGACTTTTAAGGATATTAAACACTTTGTCTTGTCTTTTTGACAGCTGTAACTCTTCGCTAAAGCTCCTGCGGGTTAAACTGGACTAACCAAATACTTCCAAGGTTGACTGACTCTGAAAGACTCCCTATAAAGACACTGGAAATACACTCATGAGTCCATAAACATCCCATAATGCAACACCCGCTGTCGAAGACCATACTACACCGCTCCTTTCTTTTTGAACTCATAAATGTAAAGTCCTCAAATATGAAACAACCCTTAGCGTTTCAAACCTCATCCAAAGACTTCTTCTATCTCTTGCCTCCAGCCTTGGTTGTCTTATATTTGGTCTGTAGTCTAGGAGCCAAACCATGGATTCATACGTTGCCATCAGTCCTGTTATTCGAAGAAACCTTTATTTGTCATGAACACTGTAAAATGTTGTTTTCGCATATCCCAGTTGGGGTCAGAGGTGCCCCTGGAGCGGGAAGGGTTAAGGGCCTTGCTCAATGGCCGCATTGGGGTTCGATCCTTTGACCTTCTGATCAGTAGCCAAGGGACTTAACCGTTGAGCCACCACTGCCCCATTGTCCTTCAGATTGGGTAAACTGCACCTCCTATAGGCCAAAAGGTGCGTATCCTCATGCTATTGGCTGAATCCAACAGTTCGGGGAGGCGCTCAACGCTGCTTAACGTCAGCATGCTATTGGCTTAATTCAACAGTTCGGGGAGGCGCTCATTGCTGCTCAACGTCGGCATGCTATTGGCTGAATCCAACATTTCGGGGAGGCGCTCAAAGTTGCTCAACATCGGTATGCTATTAGCCAAATCCAACAGTTTGGGGAGGCCCTCAACATTGCTCAACGTCGGCATGCTATTGGCTGATTCCAACAGTTCAGGGAGGCGCTCAAAGTTGCTTAACATCGGCATGCTATTGCCTGATTCCAACAGTTCGGGGAGGCGCTCATTGCTGCTCAACGTCGGCATGCTATTGGCTGAATCCAACAGTTCGGGGAGGCGCTCAAAAATGCTCAACATCGGCATGCTATTAGCCAAATCCAACAGTTTGGGGAGGCCCTCAACATTGCTCAACGTTGACATGCTATTGCCTGATTCCAACAGTTCGGTGAGGCGCTCAACGTTGCTCAACATTTCTCAACGTCGGCATGCTATTGCCTGAATCCAACAGTTTGGGGAGGCGCTCATTGCTACTCAACGTTGGCATGCTATTGCGTTAAGCCAACAGTTTGGGGAGGCGCTCAAAGATGCTTAACGTCAGCATGCTATTGGCTGATTCCAACAGTTTGGGTATGTGCTCAACGCTGCTCAACGTCGGCATGCTATTGGCTGAATCCAACAGTTTGGGGAGGCGCTCAAAGTTGCTCAACGTCGGCATGCTATTGGCTGAATCCAACAGTTCGGGGAGGCGCTCAACGCTGCTCAACGTCGGCATGCTATTGGCTGAATCCAACATTTGATTCCGCCCACAAAATCTGACTCCGCCCAAGGGGACATTGCCGGAAGGGTAAGGGTTAGGGTTAGATTGCCACCAAACTGTTGCAAAATGAAGCAAAGTTGTGTGTAATAAGACTGGACGCGATTGGTTTGTGGAACGTTGTGAAGGGTGGAGCCAAACGTTGAGCGCTGCCCCGAACTGCACACTGCAGTCAGGGGCTTATCGATTACGTTGGCGGGCTCTTGTGGTCGCGTGAATAAGAAACCTAATCTCGCAGTTTGGTGACGAAACCTGACAAAGAAAGGACGTCAAAGGAACCAAACCCAAGTCTCCTTCTGGTTCACGTCGCCTTCAAACTCCTTGCCTCAAAATGTGGACTTTTACGGCATCGCAGAGACCAATCTTTGGCATCACCATGATTAAATGAGGTAACTGAGGCACCGACAACATTCAAATTAGGTGCATTTACATGAGAATCAAAGGTCTGCTGTGTAGGACTGAGCAGCATCTCTAGAACCTGTGTTTGGTTTGTCTGTTCTGGGCTCCTGTAGAAGCATCCTGGACTCGTCAGAAGATATAAAGGACTCATTCTGAGCTACAAACGAAACACGATTGACTTTTCCAGATGATTATATTCCATTTCTGACGACAGATCCCCGACACAGGGCCTTTCAGAACAATCTCCTGCCACTTTAAGAGATCTGCTGCCGGCTCTGGCTTCACCCGGGAGTCGGGGTGTCGAGCCAAAAAGCGATCATCTGCCAGAAAGCGATTGCGGAGAGTAATTATCCTTATGTCTCTGTATTATTTTACCTGCTCTGTGCTGTGGATTATAACCGGTCTGGAGCTTTTTACTGATTGGAACAGCTTTAAATGACCAATTTAGGGCAGACAACGCAGCAAAAAGAGATGCAGACCATAAATATGTAATGTTATTAACGCATCAGATGGTATTTTATAAATTATTGTTCAGTTTAACGGCAAAAGAGGTAATTTCTTTAGGTTATATTTGATCTAAAGGTAGATCTTTGAATGAAGCATGAACATTTTACGAATCTGTGGATGTGCATGTGTGTTTTTTACACATTTAATTCTATTATCGTGCCGTTTGTAGTTGTACAGGGATGTTGAATTTGCACTTTTGCCCATGGAAAATAAATATTACAACAAAGTACTTCTAGTCTTATCTTAAAACCTACCTGTAAATGATGTTAATTAGACTCTAAACAAGGATATTCAACTTAGATAACAGCCTAAACATCAAAAATAATACAATAAAATCACCTGTAATCGCAAATATTGTAATTAAATAACTATAATTCGGTTGAAGAAGTGCCTTTTCTGTTTCCAGGGACATTGAGTTGTGTGTTTTTGCATGTTTACACTGTTTGCTCCTGATCTAACCTTTAATCTAACCTTTATTGATCCACTTTGGGAAATTCCTTCCCTGCATTTGACCCATCCTATCCATAGTTAACCTTTACTATACATACTAGGAGCAGTCAGGGGTTAAGGGCCCATAGTGGTGGTGACTGGGACCAGCAGTCGCTCTCACTTTCCCACTTCAACCTCTTGCCGATCCGAGGACTCGAACCGGCGACCCACCGGGGTCTGTGTACGTCGCGGCCATTTGTTTTCTTATTTTAAGATTTCAAAATAAAAACAAAAAATAAACCAATTCCCTTTTTTTCAGTGATAATGCAAAATGAAAAACGGGCCCTAATTCATTATCAGTTATCCGATTTAATAAGATGTGTTTGTAAATGGAAATGAAAACTAAAATACACCAGTGGAAAACTTATTTCTCTATTTCCTGTTGGTTTTGGCTCCGTGACCCGTCTGGCTTCTGAAAAGGAGCTAGCGATTTAGCTAGCTCCGCTAAATGGTGGAGCTAGCGATGTAGCGCTAGCGATTTAGCACTAGCTCCGCCGCCAGTGCCAAATCGCTACTTTGCTTTCTGGCAAAGCTAAAGTAACAGAAAACCTCCAAACCTCCCCAAAAACGTGCCAAAAGGCAGCCGAACGCTAGCGATTTAGCGCTAGCGGCAGAGCTAGCGGCACCACAAGGTCCCTCCAAAGGGACAAATAAACCCCACGCTGGTGAAAAGTCCACTGTGAAATAGTGAACAATGTGAGCCAAGCAACGTTTGGACCCCACAGTGGGTCTTCATCAGGCCACGGCACACAGCAAGGTCTGCTAACAGTGAGCTAACACTGGAGCTTTAGATACCAGATCCTTCCTCATCAGAAGTCAGACGGGTCACGGAGCCAAAACCAACAGGAAGTAGAGAAATAAGTTTTCCACGGGTGTATTTTAATTTTAATTTCCATTTACAAACACATCTAATTAAATCAGATAACAGATAATGGATAATGAATTAGGGCCCGTTTTCCGTTTTTCATTTTGTATTATCACTGAAAAAAACGGGAAACGGTTTATTTTTCGTTTTTATTTTGAAATCTCAAAATAAGAAAACGAATGGCCGCGACGTACACGGACCCACCGGTTACAAGTTCGCAAACATCTAGGCCACCACTGCCCCTATAAAGGCATCTGTGACCTGTTATAAACTGGAAACAAACAGCTTTAACAGTTCAATCGTACATGTCGTGTAGTTTTCAGTCGTCTCCTTCAGTCACAGTAAGAACCACACCAGACTCGTTAATTTCAAACATTTCATTATTTTCTCCACATTAACTTCGAAACAACCTCATAAACCAAAGAGTAAGAAAGAGCATGCTCGGGCATGCAATGATGTCACAACATGATGATGCCACTGGGTGCGAAGTATAAAACATACAGTAGCAGTAGAGAGTTTCTTTTTATATCATTCATAAACTCAGGACATGTCGGTATCCACTGAGAGTTAAAAGCTAGCGTTTTATTTTACACTGCTCTCCACGTCTCGACGTAGCCTCGTGTTGCTGGATAAGAGAGACGAGAGGGAGAAACTCACAAACTGACACCAGATTGAGCAGGCTAAACAAACATGCTGAAAGAAATCTCATCCGGCCCGAACGAAAAAAACGAAACGGAAACAAAGAAAAGTGTCTGGAAATGACACCGCTAGAAACCCCATTTTTCCCTTTTTGACTGGGAGACAAAACAGTGCATGCCATTTCAGGGGCGGAGGGGTGTCGGAGGGTGGGTGAGGAGGAGGAAGAGGAGGCGGCGGGGGAGGAAGAAGAGGAGGAGGAAGGAAAAGGGGGGCGGAGGGTCACCTTTCTTTAAATTTCGAAGGTTATTCGTCTCCTCTTAAGCCGGCCCACGTGGGGTGTTTTTCGCCAAAGGGGTTTTAAATAAAGACGGGAAATGAATAAATACGAGGCACTCAGCATTCTCTCTGTTCTTGCAAACTGCAAAAAAGTAACAAACTGGAATAATAATGACACATACACATATATAGTAGAATTAGTGGTTATAACATAACAGTCTCAAGGCTGTACAAAGGGGCAAGGCTGAATCCTCCTCAGTTTGTCAGCAGTTAAATGTGTTTTATGTTGGTTTTTTTTGTTGTTTTTTTTGTTGTTTTTTTTAAAGTTTGCGTGCGAGTGTGTGTGTGTTTGTGTGTGTGTGTGTGTGTGTGTGTGGTGCGACATAAAATTTCCCACTTATAATAAATTCAGGAAGTCCCCCTCGAGGATTAGACTTGGTCGCTGACATTTTGATTTCAGACGTGAATCTCGTGTTGTTTGTTTTTTTTTTTCTTAGATTCTGCGATTTTGGTTGGAAAACGTGGAAGAAGTGGAGCGTCGGTGGTTGGTGGTCGGTGGTTGGTGGTGGTTGGTGGTTGGTGGTGGTTGGCGGCGGTGGCACGAACGGGATGGAGTGCGCACAAATGAGGACAGAACGGTGATGTTAAAGGGATAGAAAATGCACTTTTTAAAACCCCCACACAGCCTCATGCTATGGTTGTGTGCGTCCGTGTAGTTTGGAAATAAAAGGAAGGAAGTAAAGGAACGATGACGGAGCCCTTTAAAATGGATCTACTCTTGCAGCATAGTTCTGTACGTAGCGCATAGTGCGGATAGAGACTGGTGGATCGGACTGAAAAGGGGGGGCGGGAAAGGCAAAAACAGGGGAGGTGTTGGGATGGAGGGAGCTCTCTTGGTTAGCATGTTCTCTCATGGTAACCAGGAAACAAAGGGGGGGAGTTGCTATATTCTCGTCTAGACTGGTGGAAAAATGGGCAACGACTGCCTGTGCCATCTCCAGTCCATCGACCCGTTGCTGATGGACGACCAGTTTGCTCTCTGTCGTGTTTCTTCCCCGCCCCCCCCGTATGGTTTGCAAGCTCAAAAATAAGCATTTGAAAAGGAACAGTGCTTTTCGTAGGAACTGAAAAGGGCTTGGACAGAGGCGAGAAGACCGGTAGCAACGATAGAAAGGCTCTGCTGTGTCCGTCACTCAGGGCTGCGGGCTCCAGTCGAATAGGCAGAATGTCCGTCTCAGGAAGTAATAATATAATATACCGTAGTTATCAATAAGTCTTAGTAGATCGTCATACCTGTATAAGCTTAAATAAAGAAGTGAATGAAAAGAATGGCTACTCCAATATTGAGTAAAATGACCATAACCACCAGAATAGAGCTGGAGCCCTGCGAGAGAAGAGACGAGAGAGGAAGAAGTTAGTCCGGTTACAGGAAACGCATGCAGTTAAATCAGCATCATGAAGCAGATAAACAAGCCAAAGACGGACGGTAAACACAAACTGACCAAGTGCAGAACGTGTTTGTTGAGATTCATTTGTTAGAAACGACATAAGCAGGAGACTCCCGCTCATTTTTAATACATAAAAACATCGAAGGACAAGTTGACTACGACTCCCAGCGTGCATTTCACGAAAAAACATCCAATCACGGGGCTTAAATCTGTGTCATGAGCTTCTAACTTCAGGCAAGAGCTATGAGAAAACAGAAAACACAACTATCTTTATTGTAAGGGCCTAAATAATAATATTAAATGAATCAGATATTTTAGCATGAATATAAAATTGTAGAATCTAAACATTAATAACCACGTCGACTATATGCGCAAATAAGAGTTTTCCAGGAAGGAAAGATCTTAAAGTTTCTAGTAACATGTCTCCAAAGTCAGGTAATATTGAAAAATACCAATAAAATTTGCTTTAAAATTGAAGGAAAACAGCACAAAATATGTCAGTTTCTAAGGTAGATTTCCAAAAAGGACATGTGGTTCTCCCACAAAATGTATTTGGGGTCATTGTAAGTCTGTTTGTTGTCACTTTGCACTTGTTTGTAGTCATATTGAATATCTCTGTAGTCATGTTTTGTCTCTTTGTGGTCATTTTGTGTCTCTTTGTAGTCATGTTTTGTCTCTTTGTAGTCATTTTGAGTCTATTTGTAGTCATGTTTTGTCTATTTGTAGTCATGTTTTGTCTTTTTGTAGTCATGTTTTGTCTTTTTGTAGTCATGTTTTGTGTCTTTGTAGTCATGTTTTGTGTCTTTTTGTAGTCATGTTTTGTCTTTTTGTAGTAATCCTTTGTCTCTTTGTAGTCATGTTTTGTCTTTTTGTTGTCATCTTTTGTCTTTTTGCAGTCACATGTTGCCTCTTTGTAGTCATGTTTTGTCTTTTTGTAGTCATGTTTTGTGTCTTTGTAGTAATGTTTTGTGTCTTTTTGTAGTCATGTTTTGTCTTTTTGTAGTAATCCTTTGTCTCTTTGTAGTCATGTTTTGTGTCTTTTTGTAGTCATGTTTTGTCTTTTTGTTGTCATGTTTTGTCTTTTTGTAGTCATGTTTTGTCTCTTTGTAGTCATGTTTTGTCTTTTTGTAGTCATGTTTTGTCTCTTTGTAGTCATGTTTTGTCTCTTTGTAGTCATTTTGAGTCTATTTGTAGTCATGTTTTGTCTCTTTGTAGTCATCTTTTGTCTCTTTGTAGTCATTTTGAGTCTATTTGTAGTCATGTTTTGTCTCTTTGTAGTCATGTTTTGTCTCTTTGTAGTCATTTTGAGTCTATTTGTAGTCATGTTTTGTCTATTTGTATTCATTTTGAGTCTATTTGTAGTCATGTTTTGTGTCTTTGTAGTCATGTTTTGTGTCTTTTTGTAGTCATGTTTTGTCTTTTTGTAGTCATCCTTTGTCTCTTTGTAGTCATGTTTTGTCTTTTTGTTGTCATCTTTTGTCTCTTTGTAGTCATGTTTTGTCTCTTTGTAGTCATGTTTTGTCTTTTTGTAGTCATTTTGAGTCTCTTTGTAGTCATGTTTTGTCTCTTTGTAGTCATGTTTTGTCTTTTTGTAGTCATTTTGAGTCTCTTTGTAGTCATGTTTTGTCTCTTTGTAGTCATGTTTTGTCTTTTTGTAGTAATTTTCAGTCTATTTGTAGTCATGTTTTGTCTCTTTGTAGTCATTTTGTGTCTATTTGTAGTCATGTTTTGTCTCTTTGTAGTCATGTTTTGTCTCTTTGTAGTCATTTTTTGTCTCTTTGTAGTCATTTTGAGTCTCTTTGAAGTCATGTTTTATCTCTTTGTAGTCATTTTGTGTCTTTGTAGTCATGTTTTGTGTCTTTTTGTAGTCATGTTTTGTCTTTGTGTAGTCATGTTTTATCTCTTTGTAGTCATTTTGAGGATATTTGTAGACATTTTTGTGTCTTTTTGTAGCCATGTTTTGTCTCTTAGTGGTCGTCTTGAGTCTATCTGTTGTCATCTTTTGTCTCTTTGTAGTCATGTTTTTTTCTCTTTTTAGTCATTTATGACTTTCTGTAGTCATGCTTTGTCTCGTATTGTCTCTCATAGCTTGGTATTTGATGTTTCTAATGGAGCTGTAGTGGACTTCTCTCCTTGTGTTTCACGTCTACAGGCTTCTACTTTTAAACTTCTATCAAAGAACTGGACATTTTCTAACAGTTGTTCATCTTTCGTGCTGATGATTCAACCCGGGATGGTTTTATGTCTGTGTACTCCTGGAAAAATAATCCAACTGACACTTATCTAACACTGAAAATCCAAAACCTTCTCGATGTTTATCTGATGTCAAACTCATGAGTCACATCATACTCATCACTCTCACTTTCACTCCTTAGAAAACACTGATATCAGTCTCGGATTTATTCCAGTTCTTTCAAGTTGTTGTCTTTATAGATCAGTGTTGAGCCACTCGAACATTTTCACTGTAAAAGTCTTCAAACCTTCAGATTTGTTGGCTTTTAATGAGACAGATCTTGAGTTTAAGATCTGTTTAAACAGGATTAACTGATGACTGAAGCTGGTACTTTCACTTACGTTTTAAATTTCGAGTGCATGACTTCCATCAACACTGGTTTTATGGCCTATTTCACCATCAGTGCTGCCTTTTCCATTTTTCCCATGTTTATCAAAGTGCTATCATAAAAACAACTACAAGAATCATCTATTATCTGTTACAGTTCTGAGTTAGGTGTGTGGACTCACTGAGTTTGATTTGAGGGTGAGATGCTCTCCTTCCTGCTCCAGAGTGATGGGCTGAGACTTTAGGGGAGGGGAGAGGGTGAGGTCCCTGTGCAGCGGCCACTCCTCCAGCTCTGCCCCCACATTCAGGTTGTCCAGCATCTGTACAGAGTCCATGGATCCCTCTCTGACCGGCCGAAGGCCTCGGGATCGCAGCCGGTTGTTTTTGGGGGCCGGGGACTCCTGGCCGAGCCCCCGAGACGCCTGCGAGTCCGGACACTGGAGCCTCATGTCCACCGTATAGTCATTCATCCTCTCCTCGTCCTGCTCCGTGAGGCGCGAGTGGGCAGGGCTCCACCTAAGGGTGCTTTCAGCAGTCCAGCCCCCGGTGAGGCCGTCTAGCCTTTGGTCGATTACAGCATGCTCGTTAAGCCTGTGGTTGGAGGGGTTGTGCTGCTTTGGATGGTGGTTGGAGTAGACATGCTCTCGGGGGTTGTAGCTAGAAGAGACGTGGTCCTTTGCATTGTGATTGGAGGAGATATAATCTTGGGGCTTGTGATTGGAAGAAGCATGCTCAGAAGTCTTGTGATTGGACATGTTATGTTCCAAGGCCTTGTGATTGGATAAAATGTGCACCTGCGGCTTGTAGTTGGAAGAGGCATGCTCGCAGGCCTTGTGATTGGTGGAAGAATGATCCCATGTTTTGTGATTGGACGACGAGTACTCCCTCGACTTGTGATTGGAAGAGGCATGCTTGGAGGGCTTTTGGTTGGATAAGGAGTGCTCCCACGCTCGGTAGGAGGAAGCGTGCTCCCGGGACTTGTGATTGGACAGGGATTTCTCCCGCGGCTTGTGGTTGGATAAAGGGGCTTGCTCGTGGCCGTTGATCTGGCCCTCCTGCTCCTCCAGCAGGGACGGCGTGGTGGAGCGGCTGCTGCCTCCTCGGTCCGGATACATGTCATCGGTCCAGTTGTTGGCCCCGCCCCTGGGCAGCTCCATGCCCCGCCCCTCCACTAGCACCTGGATCTCCGCCCCGCCCTGATCGTCCACGGCGCTCTGGCGCATGAAGCAGGCATTTCTGGGCCGGTGGGCGTGTTTGGGCGGGCTGTGGGGCGGCGAGGTGGGCACGCTCAGCACGGGGCTGAGATCAGGTGTTATCACAGGCGGCGTGGTGTCCGGAGTGCACAGCTCCGGACTGTCTGTTCCCGTGGAGATGACCTCATGGTCTTTGTCCTTGGCGTCCTGGTGCTTGGGCCTCTGACATTCGAGCCCTACGAGAACAGTAGGAGGAAGAGTGCCGGTGAAGTGATTTGGCAGCGATCCACAGCAGAAACCTACAGTGTGAGTGTGTTTGAGTGTTATTGGCATGCAGGGCAACAGAAGCAGAGGAGAGCTGCAGACAAACTGGATCTTGTGCTGCTGGCTTAGAGAGGATTACGGAAGAGAATATACTTGATTTAATTTGAATTCTCGCAGGCTAATCCTTTGTAGTTTGGTGTTTGCTGTGAGATCAAAATATGTATAGCAACACGGAGCCTTGTGCGCACTAAAGAGCAAACACTCACTGCTGAAATATATCTTATTAACTTCAGATACTTATCCGTGCCTTTATATAGATTTTACAATCAGATAATGAGTGCAGTTGCATAATTTAGTCACGACTCATGACTAATTGTTACAAAGCAGGTCTCTGTGGGGAAATTTGAAAGGCAGATTACAATGGAGGCAGTGAAGCTGAGAAAAAAGGGTTTAAACTTTTCAGGCTGGACGGCAAACTGTAAGCATATTGGAATGTTGTACCGCTTTGATTTGTCTTTACAGACTGATTCATTTACCCCCAAAAATAATTTGCCATGGGTCCAAGCTAAATTGATAAAACCTGCAGATACTGTACTCTTCTTCTACCAACAGACTTTTCAAAAGAAATTAACTTTAGTTTAATTATTGTTTACAGTCCAGAAATGATAGTAATTAAGAGCTTATTAAACTCCAGATAATACATTAATTTACAGCTCAGTGTATTAAAGGCAAATGTTCGTTCATCAGACTCAATAATGTTCACTTACTACTTAATACTACATCTACTAGCTACACAAAGAAAGCATATCTTTAAAACACATGTCTGAAAGTCAGAAACATGTTAGAGGCTAATATTTAGGCATCTCTGAGCCAAACTGCGTTACAGAAATTTAACTTACAAGGCTCTAATTTAATGCCATTCAAGGATGAATATCAATCTATAAAGTTTTGAAATAAAGCACCAAATCAAACTAAAGGCTGCAGGAAAACCACAGTTCGTGTATCTTTAACTAAATACAATGAAATATATGATTTAAAAGTTTCATATTTAATATAGTTTATTAGTTTATTTAAATTAAATCACACGTATTTCACTGGAGGCAGACGATGCACAGGCGGGAGCTACAGCTACACTGCAGAGTTAGCTGCTAGTTAGCTTTCAGCTCCACTACTTTATCTATTATTATGTTTTCTTTACTCTATTATGATTAAGTTCAACAGCTGCTTTATGTGTTTTATATGATAAACTTTGTTAGTAACATGCTGGAGTGTCATAAATAACTTTTTAAAATACAAAATCCAGTAAACAAATGGCTGAGTTAGCTAGCTAGTTAGCTAAAGCTATATCACTAGTGAGCTGTAACTAGCCAGAGTACAGTCACTGCTGTTTGGTTTTTTCCTTTCATTTTATTTAACTTTTTTTGCTTTTTCCACAAAAAAAAACACATTTCAGTCACAATATTCTGCTAAGCTGAACTAGTTAGCTTTTATAAGCACTAAAAAGGAATCAAATGAGTAAACTAGTTTTAGCTAAGGCTATATCGCTAGCCAGCTGTAACTAGCCAGAGTGCAATCACAGCTGTTGGGTTTTTCCATTGTTATTTTATAATTTTTTTACTTTTTCCACAAAAAATACACATTTCAATAACATTACTTTGGTAGTTAGCTTTAAGAAGTACTAAAAAGTAAACAAATAAGTAAAATAGCTTTAGCTAAGGCTATATTGCTAGCCAGCTGTAAGTCAGAGTACAGTGACTGCTGTTTGGTTTTTCCCTTTCATTTTATTTTATTTTATTTGCTTTGTCCACAAAAAATACACATTTCAGTCACGTTACTTTGGTAGTTAGCTTTGAGAAGCACTAAAAAGTAAACAAATAAATAAACTAGCTTTAGCTAAGGCTATATTGCTAGCCAGCTGTAACTAGTCAGAGTACAGTCGCTGCTGATTGTTTTTTCCATTTCATTTTGTTTATTTATTTATTGTTTGCTTTTTCCACAAAAAAATTCACAAATCAGTCACAATACTCTGCTAAGCTGAACTAGTTAGCTTTTATAAGCACTAAAAAGGAATCAAATGAGTAAGCTAGCTTTAGGTAAGGCTATATCGCTAGCCAGCTGTAACTAGCCAGAATGCAGTCACAGCTGTTGGGTTTTTCCCTTTTATTTTATTATTTATATTATTAGCTTTTAGAAGCACTAAAAAGTAAACAAACAAGTAAAGTAGCTTTAGCTAATGCTACCAAACTAGCTAATTTTACCTAGCCTAATGTGGCGACTGCTGTTTGGATTTTACTTGTTAGTTTTTTAAGTTTTTCCCCTGCACGCAAAAACTACAAAATGTTTATATAACAAGATAAAATGTCAAAAAGTCAGATTTAGTTTTTAATTTAGTTTTGACCAAATTTGTAGTTGCAGTGTCCTGATCTAAACGGCAGAGCAGAAACACAAGTTCTCTTTGCAGCTTTCTTGCTAGTTTGAATCAATGGGCTAGTTGAAGAAGTATATGTAAATAAATACATATGATTCAAAGGTAGTTTAATCAGATAGAACCACATGGATTTCACTGGAGTCAGAGAATACAAAGGTGTCAGCTGCTGCTACTCTACGCTAATCTAGGCTAGTTAGCTTTTAGCACCATCGTTTTACATGGTTGTTCTGTTATAATTAGATTTAGCTGCTAAATTATGTATATGATATAACAGACTCTGTTGGAAACACATGAGAGCATTAAAATTTATCGTTCAAACACGAGTGCCAGAGTTTCTATCATATCACATTGTTTATATAACGCCTCCAGGGAGATTTTACAGGAGGTTAAATCTGAAAAAGTGAATTCAGGTCCCTGCTTTGACCACATATGTAGTGATTTTGGTTTTTAGGGCAGCTGAAGTTTACTGTGATTAAAATTCGACCCACTTCTCCGTCTTGGGTCCACTCACCATTGCCGTAGATGTGAAAGGAGGGCGACAGCTCTTTGGCAGCTATCCGGGCCAGTCGACACTCCTCCATGGCCTTCTGCGCCACTCCTTCAGCCGCCTCGGCCTTCCCACGAGCGTGGCTCATCCTGGACAGGACGGGGACAAACACTGGAGTCAGAAACGCTGAAGGTTTAGAGGTTATTGATTCTGTATCGGCGGAGTTATGACCTCATTTGACACCTAAAATGGCTCTGAAGGGAAATCAGATGATTGAAGCTTAGCAGTCAGCACTGATTTGGCCGCGTTCTCTGTTTCAGCTGTATTGTTTTGAATGTTTTATTGTCGTTTAGAGTGAAGAAAATGGACTGACGCAAATTTAAATAAAGTTACAGGTGGTATTTTTCAGGTGCGACTCTCATAAAGTCACATAAAACAACGCGTGTCACTAAACAACCATCATTTCTTGTTTTCTCGTAAGATTTATCACAACCTGTGGCCATTTATTAATGAGATTTTGCACAGATATGTCCATCCGGCCTCTCTGTTAAAGCCGGTAAAGTTTGTCTCTTTGGTATCAGAATTTTCCTGATGAAGGCCCATAAATGTGTCTTTGTAAGTCAGAGAGGGTGACCGATTGAGTTCCTCTTCTACACACCTGCCTCATGAAATAGATATAATAGAGTTCCTTTGGTCTCTTTGATATTAAACATTCATGACTCTGAGGAAATATTTATAAAGAGCGTAACAGAAAAACATGGCCGGCTTTTCCTTTTAAGTGTTCCATGGGCGACCATTTGCACTGGGCCCCCACTGACCCTCCCTGCTGCCTAAAAGTACCCATTAGTTCCTCCAACCAGATCTGCTGAGCGGAAACAATAATTAAAACGCCTCAGTTTGTCAAATAATAATAAATCTTTATCAGATATATCAGTTGGTAATAAATGCTGCGTACTTCTTACCTTGACATTGCGATCTCTGCTTTCTGCTTGGCGATGTCCGCGGCCTTCTCGGCAGCCTCCACCGCTCGGTCCACCTTCTCTCTGATCTTACTGGCCCTCAGTGGGATCAGGTTCTTGCGTTTTCCGCTCACCAGCACGTTCTGCTTGTACTTTCCTTCCTCCTTGGTGCCGTCGGGGAAGGTGGTGCATCCGTATCCGTGCCTCTTGTTCCCCGCCCATTCGCCGGCGTAGTGCAGGCCGTCTGAACGCCGGCTCACGCCCCAGCCAGCCCTCTGGTCGCTCCGCCACTCTCCGGCGTACATCTCAGTGACGGTGGCGTCCACGGGGGCGCCCTGCTCGCTCTCGCTGGCGTTGGAGTGGATGTCGGACGCCGCGGAGCTGACGGTGCTCATGCCGGCCTCGCTGCAGAAGGAGCTCTGTTTGCTAAGCTGGCTGGCCAGAGAGCTTTTGGACTCGGAGCGCCGAAGCTTGAGGCCACTCAGGATGGACTGCCGGAAGCGTCCTTTTCGCTTCCTCTGGCGTTCGGCCTCGCTCGGAGCCGTCAGGGCGAAGCCGCCTCGGCCCACCGGGCTCCCCGCTAGCCCGGCCACCACCCCGTCTGTGGGCGTGGTGGCAGCGCCGTCCTCCAGCACAGCCGGAGGGCCGTGGCTGTGCTCGGAGCGGAGGGAGTTTATGGATGTTCGCAGGGGGAAGAGGATGACAGCCGCCATGCCGTACGGTACGCTCTGCCGTACGCCGTAGCCATGACGCATCCCTCCCAGCCACTGGCCTTGGTAGGTTCCTGAAAGACGGACACAGCAAGAGTCAAACGTTAGCCAGGAGCTGTAAAAAATCCACACTACAGCAAAGAAAATAGAGTCCATGACATGTCACTACCCTTTAACCACCTCACAGAGCATTTTAGGGCCGGTCCCAAATATTCAAAGATCCGAATATTCGTTTGTTGTGGTGGTATTTGGATAATAATTTTGATATTCGAATAGTCATGCAGGGCGCCGCCGAGCATTGCCGAGCGCTGTCGGGTGTTGCCGAGCGTTGCCGAGCGCTGCCGAGGCTCTAGAACGCCCTCGTGGTTCAAATCCGTATACTTGACCCCCCACCCCCTACACTGGCACGAACCCAATATTCGGCAATTATTGGATCCGAATATCCGGAGCACAGATATTGCTATTCAACCAGCCCCAGTAGTTTGGGTCACTGGATGTAGATCTCAGGTATAAGTCTGCCGGGTATTGTATATGGTGTTCTTCCCCCCTTCCATCATCTACTTTTTACTCAACAACAACCTGAGAGCATCAGCCTACACACTAAAAATGATAAGTTTTGAGAAACACTCATGCAATAAGGCAGGTTGACTTGTTTCTTCCCTCTAATTAGCCTCTCTGCATGCAAACTCTCCCAAAGGGGCACCATCACTGCATCCTGGGCTCAGCACCACCTGAGATAATTCTGATTGTGTTTAGAGAAATGCAAACAAGCTAGAATGTTTTTCCTTCTGCAGCAGAATGATAACAAACCACAACACTGTGGAGGTAGACCGTGTACCATTTAAGGACACTTGTAGGCTGAACTGCAGGCTGTGTAAAGAAAGAGGAGATGACATGTAAATACAAAAATGACTATAGTACGTAGAGTCACCATTTTTCCCAGTGTTGGTAACAACTGTGGGCACTTGGACAAATGTTGTACCTGTTTAGTTCCAGGTTGTTGTTTTTCCTAATCAAAGAAATTCAATTCAAAGACATTTCTGAGTTCTCTCTACATCCAGCCATGGTTGTGTTGCTCCCATTGAGGTGTAGGGCTTCATACTGCCAGGAAAAATGAGCCTAAAGTGAGTAAAACATGCAAAGGGAGCAAGATACTCCCACAAACTGCCTGGAGCTCAGAGGGTTAAATTACAACCAGTCGTAGCCTCAAAACTTCCATTAAATGAAACAGAAGCTCAACGCTAAAAGCTTCTCAAGGTTACGGCCGAACGCAGGACTCACTGGAGATTTTACAACCTTCTATCAGCCTAAAAATGTTTCCCAGAAAAGGAGACACAGATAATAAACCTCAATCTTCTGCGAGGAAGACGCTCAGAGATCTGAAAGATTTGAGTTTATCCGTTTTTTTACGTGAACGCCAGGAAGAAAATCTGTGGAGCGCCATTGTGCCAAACCGAGGCATATTGGCACAACATGAAAGCTGTGAAAATAAATGAAGGCGACACTTGAAATAAACCCAGTTATTTGGCGTTTTTCAGACTACAGAGGAGCACGTATGTACTTTGTAGAAGCAGACCAACGTGTGGTGTTTAGATTTAGCAGATTAGATGGAGGTAGGAAGATAAACCGACATGCTGCAACGCAAATACGGGACTGATGTTACTCTCCATCTACACCAACAACGATAACAACGAGAAAAGTCCTCATAGAGCGCAGACCTCCACCAAGCAGCTTCAGTCCACCCCAACACAATCTCTCAATGGCAAAGTATCATAGTGTAGTCCGGTGAAATCAACACTGACAGGGCACAGAAATATATGTTGGTTCTTTATTCTGAACAGATTAACTGGAGGATGCTCAATGGATAAAATAAGTAGGATAAAACCAGAAATGTTCCTCTGGAGAATCTGGTTTGGTTTTGCTAAATAGGACTTCTGTTGCAGCTGCGTTTGAGGACAAACAGCTCTATGTGAAAAACAACTACTTAGTTTGAACAAGACGTCCCAATTTACAGCTTTGTGGCAATAAATAAGCAGCAGGAGATTTGAGCAAAATGAAATAAGGCTGACCTTAAGGCCAAGTACGGTGTAGTTCCAAGTAGCCTGGAGTGGCTAAGTTAGCTAACCAACAGTATGGTAGCTTAGCTGCTTTACAAACCTAATATTAGGGCTGGTCCGCAATATATAGGAATATACGAATACTGGTTGGTTGTGGTGGTATTCAGATAATAATTTTGATATTGGAATAGTCCTGCCGCCGCTGCCGAGCGCCACCGAGCGTTGCCGAGCGTTGCCAAGCCTGTAATACGTCGCCGTGGTTCTAGTACACAAACCTGCCAACTCCAGTGTCAAAAACTCAAAATGCTTTCCAACAGCACAGAGTTTCAACTTTGGGTAGATAAAAATAAAAGTAGAAAAGCCCTCAGAGAGCACAGACCTCCACCAAGCAGCTTCAGTCCACCCCAACACAGTCTCCCAATGACACAGTATCCTTAAATTAAAACAAAACATCCTGGATCCAGACGGTGATCCGGATCACTCCCACAATTCCATAATTTCTTCTTTGTCCCATTTTACACATTTCCTGAACATTTCATCCAAATTTGTTTATAATTTTTCGAGTTATTTTGAACACAAACAAACAAACACACCAACGCTGGCAAAAACATAACCTCCTTGGAGGAGGTAATAAAAAACCAAACGCCCAGACATCCTGGAGGCAGGCGACCTCCCGGGAAAAACTTTCGACCCCAGCAGGTGGGAGGTCTTACACCCACCTTCCTCTCAGTGTTCAGAACAAAGAGGTGATCGGCTCCAGAGCTTCTGGGCAGGAAACCCGACAGCCTCCACTTCACCTCGCCAGCCTGTCAGATTCACTTACGGCGGCGCTCGGCCACTCTTGCTGACGAGGCTGAGAGTCCTTTTTTTTTGTTGTTATGAGAGACGTTTTAACAGCCGTCGCTTCGTGCGGTTCGGGCTCAGCGTATCCTGCTGCTACTGAGTCAGTGCTGAAAGTAATCAATCAGGCAAGGTGACTGAAACTGGAGCTGCGAGTAACGATTATTTGCTCGATTAAATGGGAGGCCTAAAAATAAAATAAAGTTGTCTTCAAATCGCTTCTTCTGTCCAAAGAGTCTCCAAAACTAAAGGATATTCAATTTACAGTGATATAAAACGGAGAAAAAGAGCAAGTTATGTGTGTTTTTGCTCGAGAACTTGATCGACTATCAAACTCGCAGGTGATTACTGCACTTATTGAGTAATTAATTGTTTCAGCTGTAATTAGAAACTAAAGTCATTGATCATGTATTGTAAATTGAGATGATAATATCAGCTAAAACGTTAGAATCAAACGTGTAAATCTGTTATTTTCAGTCATATTAATAATATATATATATATATAAATTTGGAGTTACAAGATGCCTTAGAAAGAAAGCAGCAATAACAACATTAGAATAAATATTATTAAACAAATTATTAAAAGCAGATCGAACCTAGTAGAGGTTCTCACATGTATAGTCTTTTTTTCTTCCAGCTAAAATTGACAATTCCTGCCTTAAGAATGACCTTTTTTATACGCACACAAATTAGAAATGTTAAGTATTATTATTTGCACACATGAAGGGTCAGGCTTTGCATGAGTTTACTACCTGAAGACAATTCAATTCAATTCAATTCAATTTTACTTATATAGCGCATATTTACAACATAAGTCGTCACATAGCGCTAAACATTGTAAGAAAGAACAGGAAACAGAAAGCCCAACAATCCAAAGTTGCTTTTGGATTCCCTATGAGCAAGCAAACAGCGATGGTGGGAAGGAACCAAAAACCCCCTATGGGAGAGAAGGGGGGAAAAAAACCTCCGGCAGAACCAGGCTCAGGGAGGGCGGCCATCTGCCTCGACCGGTTGGGTTGGGAGTGGGGAAGAGGAGGGAGGGAGGGATAGACACAACGAAGACACAGAAGCGTAAAGTTTTGCAGTTCAAATATGATGATATGTCGAAGCAAAACATTATTAAACCCAACTGTCACTGCTGTTTTTGCACTGCGTTCAACCCCTTTCTCATATTTTAGTGGCCACTGGGGGGCGCCACATGCACTAGCAAATGGTTGCAAATGCCCCTTTTCCACCAAGAAGAACCAGGTCCTAGTTCTGGTGCTTAGTTGGTTATAATCTGGTTCCTCCTAAGAACCTGTTTGGAGCCAAGTTGGAGCCATTGGGTCACCGTAAAACCACTACGCTAGCATCCATTACATAGCAGTTAAACAAAAGCAGTAAGTTGATGATAATATCTATGTTTATCTCTATAGATGGTCTTAAGGCTGATTGTGAGGCGGAGGTCCTCCTGTTGCCTGGACACATCCGTGATCACGCTACTGGTGGGACACAACTGTAGCGGATTTCAGGTCAACAGTTTGTGGTAAACTTCCAGGAGTCATTCCAATACATGTGTGATGGGACCAGGGACGTCCTGGAGAACAAGGACACTAATTAGCGCTTGTGTGTCCCTTTCCACCGTTGATGGTTGGTCACCATAACCCCGCCCCCAGCCCCTGACGTACTCGGTGCTTCGCTCTGGACCAGCAAAGAGTTGGTGCTTGCTGAGCTCCAGTTTATAGAACCTGGAGTCGGTGCTTAGGTGGTGGAAACACAAAGAAGTGGAGCTAAGTCAGGCTCTGGGTCTAAACTAGACCTGGAACCAGCTCGGTGGAAAAGGGGTATGAGACATCTAGCAGGCTCGAGGTAACATTAAAATTAATTTGAAGTTGTGTCTGTTTTAGCTCCGTTTTGGGTCTCCACCAGCTACAGAGATAAATTTGCCTTTTTTTAGCTGTCGAATTTAATGAAGAGATGAAGATTTACCTGTGCTATTATGTTTTTGTCTTTTCCCAAACTGTCTTTGTCTCATCAGGTTGTTAGTGTCATGTGTCTTTGGTGTTAAGATGAAACTTTATTAATTCTAAAGGAACAGTTAACATATCTGCTGGCTCCACCACTCATTCTATGGATGAAAACAATCAGACTGGAGTGTTTTATCACTGCGTACTTTGAACCTATCAGGATATTTCTGCACCAATTACGATGCATTGCACTGCTTTTTACATCTGTAAAGCATTTCAATCCTGTCTGTCCTGTACACACAGCAGAACTGACAATAAAGTTGATTTTATTAGCATGTAGCAGCTAGCTAAACGGTAGCATCGGCACTGGTCACTACTTGGAGCATCTCCTGAATGGGCCTGGGTCAGTAGAACATGGCAGTGCTGTCTGAATTAGCAGTTAGCATTACTATTTAGCAGCCAGCTAAATGGTAGCATCGGCACTGGTCACTACCTGGAGCATCTCCTAAACGGGCCTGGGTCAGTTGAACGTGGCAGTGCTGGTTGAATTAGAAGTTAGCATTAGCATTTAGCAGCTAGCTAAATGGTAGCATCTGCACTGGTCACTATATGGAGCATCTCCTGAACGGGCCTGGGTCAGTTGAACGTGGCAGTGCTGTTGAATTAGCAGTTAGCATTAGCATTTAGCAGCTAGCTAAATGGTAGCATCGGCACTGGTCACTACCTGGAGCATCTCCTAAACAGGCCTGGGTCAGTTGAACGTGGCAGTGCTGGTTGGATTGTGTAGCAGCAGTGTGAACTGGCACTAGGGGGGGTGACTCTGGGACCCCAGAGTTCACCTCCTAGCCTCCTGGAGGTGTCGTGGGACTAAGTAGGAGAAACAGCGTTGAAGGGAGGTTTCCACCTGATGACCCCCAGAGACGTGTTAGGAATCACTGCTCACTGGTAGCTATAGAGACAGATTAGGGATCCTAGGTCCTTCATGGAGGATGAATCGTTTCTTTATGAGCACAAGTGTTTAAATTAACTGACTTGATTTTTGAAATTCTTGAAGGAAATTCATGTTATGGAGAGCTGAAGCCTTTGTTTTTGTCTAACTAAGAGTATGTTAGTGCTGGAAAGTTAAATGAAGTGTCCTTAGCAGCAGCAGTGGGTGGGTTAAACTCACATCATGTTTAATGGAAGCTGCTGAACCACCAAACACAACAGAAATGCTCAGAAGCTGCTCATAGCTTAGTTAGTAGTGACAGTGAATCAGCTGCAGCCTTCCAGATTCCTCGTTTGATTGGCGTCTGTCAGCTCAATGGCTGCAGAAACACTGAGCACCAGTTTGTCGCTCTGCTGCTTGGAGTTCTATATGTCGCTGTCCGTGGTGCTGAAACCAAACCTCCTCCTGAGTGCTGGCCCTCTCTGCATCGTCCATGCACGTATACATCCACTTTTTCCCCCCTCTCTTAATTCCCAAATCGTAATCCTTCAGAAACCCATTCAAGCCTCCAAAAACCCTAAAACAGGATTACCGTGTCCCAATTTCATGCATACTAGCAGCATTATGCAGCATTTTCTGTCATCTGATTTCATCGGATGCTGTTTTCGCAGTTGGTGCACGAGAAACTGTCGCCTGCAAAGTCCAGAAAGAGAAAGCAAACTGCAATTTCTTTAAAGGACTCGGTCCGTGTACGTCACCGCCATTCGTTTTCTTATTTTGAGATTTCAAAATAAAAGCGAAAAATAAACCGTTTCCCTTTTTTCAGTGATAATACAAAATGAAAAACGGAAAACGGGCCCTAATCCATCATCCATTATCTGTTATCCGATTTAATTACATGTGTTTGTAAATGGAAATTAAAATTAAAATACACCCGTGGAAAACTTATTTCTCTACTTCCTGTTGGTTTTGGCTCCGTGACCCGTATGACTTCTGATGAGGAAGGATCTGGTATCTAAAGCTCCAGTGTTAGCTCACTGTTAGCAGACCTTGCTGTGTGCCGTGGCCTGATGAAGACCCACTGTGGGGTCCAAACGTTGCTTGGCTCACATTGTTCACTATTTCACAGTGGACTTTTCACCAGCGTGGGGTTTATTTGTCCCTTTGGAGGGACCTTGTGGTGCTGCTAGCTCTGCCGCTAGCGCTAAATCGCTAGCGTTTGGCTGCTTTTGGGGATGTTTTTGGGGAGGTTTGGAGGTTTTCTGTTACTTTAGCTGGTGAAAAGTCCACTGTGAAATAGTGAACAATGTTCACTATTTCTGGCAAGCCTCTTCCTTGCCAGAAACATTCATAAATGACTTTATTCCAGCTTTGTAGGCCGTCATCTCTTCATTCAGGTCTTCTGCTTGGTGTGCAGCAGGATCTAGCAGTGGATGAATCACATCTGGGCTTCTTCTACTTTTGTTCTTCACATCAGACCCAAAGTTAAAGTGCTTAACATTTAGTCCACTAACTGCACTACTTCTGTGTTTTATCTGCTATTTGCTCTGTGGGTGTTTCTTGCTTTTTCTCTGGCTTTGGATTTTTGTTTTGTTATTGTTTTGCAGCCACTTTACTTCATGTCGTAGTTGTTTATCGTCTCCTTACGTTCTTTTAGCATCTCTTCTAGGTCATTTTTGTGTCTTTACTTCTTGATTTTTTTGCATATTTGCTCGTTGTTTTGTGTCTCACTGTGGTTGTTTTGTTCTTGTCGTCTGTTTGTGTGTCTTTGTACTAAATTTTCTGTCCTTTCACAGTCGTCTTGACTGTTTTTGTCATCGTTCGTGTGTCTTCGTGGTCATTTTTGTCTGTTTTTTTGTGTCTTTTCTTGTCGTTTTGTGTCTGTTTTTGTGTTTGTAGTTTCTCTGTCTCTGTGGGTTGTTTGTGTGGTTGTGTCGTATTTCGTTGCAGTCACTTAATTTTTGTTTTGCACCATTTTGTGTCTCTTTTTCGTGCATCTTTGAGGTTGTTTGGCACCTTTTCGTGTCTCCATGTCACCACGTTGTTGTTTTGTTGCTTCGTCTCTTCATCATTTTATTGTGTCTCTTGTTAATCGGCTTTTCTTTCTTGCTGGGAGAGCATTAAACTGTCGACTACGAAGCCCTGAAGTCAAATCATTCGTCTCTACCGAACCAAACTCCAACCAGGAGTGGTCCGTTGTCGCCGCCCTGCTGGTCCTGAGTGTCGCCTCTGATCCGGAGCTGTCCGCGGTGCTGAAACCAAACCGGGCCTCCTGCCTGCCGCTCGCACGAGGCTGCCTGTGGCCTATAATGTGGTCTTATTATTAGGCTGTTATCATTTTTAATGAGCGCTGGCTCTGTTGACAGGCAGCCAGTGTGTATCCGTGTGTGTGTGTGTGTGTGTGTGTGTGTGTGTGATGGAGGAAACCTGCACATTTATTGGGTTGTGGAAAATGTGTCAGCTCGTGCGTGCTATATTCATCTGTCGGCGGTCTTCCACGTGAGCGGAAACGAGGAGCTGTCGCGTGACGCAGTATCTTTTCCCTTCTCCTCGCCGTCTCTGAACAGAGCCTGCGAACGCTGCAGCCTCAGAGCTGCTCGCTGGGAGCCGGTGAGAACGTCTCCGACACGCTCCGTGTTTTCATTCCGCCAGCGTCTCTCAGTGACCTCCGTCATCCGGGGCCTCGGGGGCGGGGCTTCGCTTATCAAACGGCCTACATTACAAGTGAGGAGAGAAACGGAGACTGACAGCGGCGGAGAGCCAATTAGAGAGCAGCAGAGCCTCGAGCTGGTCTCCAGTGACACGCTGACCTGCTGTCTCCGCGTTGCCATGGAGACCTTGCATCACAGAGGGAGTGATGCAGGGGGAGACGGTGTGTTTTGATAAGAGTGTGTTTCTAAACAGGAGTGATGGTTTCATTTCTAATATTAGACACACGTCCTGTTTTTACAGCCGGCGTGTGTCGGCTTTTTAATAATCGCACACCGAAGGCAGGTGGAGGTTCCTGACACACACACAGCCTCACAACCTCTCCACGCACAACCTCACAACACTTTCTCACACAGCCGCACAACACCTCAACACACACTCACACACAGCCGCACACCTCCACACTCGTCCTCACAACACCTCCGCGCACAGCCTCACGGCACCTTCACAGATCTCTACACACAACCTCACAACACCTTTAAACTCAATCTCACAACACTTTTACAGTCAGCCTAACAACACCTTAACACAAAACCTCACAAAACCTCCACACACAGTCTCACAACACACTCGGCCTCACAACACCTTCACACAGCTTCACAACACCTAAACACAAAACCTCACGCCTCCACACAGTCTAACAACACCTTTACACACAACCTCACAACACTTTTACAGCCTCACAACACCTTAACACAAAATCTCACAACACCTCCACACTCGGCCTCATAAAACCTCTACACACAGTCTTACAACACCTCCACAACCAACTGTTTATATCAAGTTGTGTTTGTTCTTTTTGCCTGTTTTTCAGTTGTGTTTTCGTTTTGTCCTGTTGTTTTCCACCTTTGGAGCCTCACTGCAGTCATTTTAATCTGTGTCTGGACTCTTTGTGTCTCTTTGTCGTCGTTTTACTCCACTTTGCAGGAGTCGGACTTGTTTCTTTGTAGTCGTTCCTTTTCTTTTTGTGTCGTTTGTCAAAGTTTTGCGCGTCGTCGTGGTGAAGTTTGTGGTTGTTTTGCCTCTGTGGGTTTGTGTGTCTTTGTAGTCCATTTATCGTAGTTTCACACCTGTCAGTTTGTGTTTGTGGTCGTTTTACATGACTTTTATGTCGTTTTGTGTTTTTGTTTTGTGAATCTTTGCATCTCTTTGTCTCTGCCCTTCTATCGGAAGTTATTTTTTGTTTCTTTCGGTGACATCTTGGACTCACAGGTGCTGCTGTTGATCGAAAAACTGCAGCTGAACTGTGTTTAGTTTGTACTAAAGACGATGAGAAGCTTCCTGCACAGCGGACACACACTAGTTCTCCCCCTACACGTATAATAAACTAAATATTTTACTGCACACTACACAAAGTATGGCCTCCTGACCCCCGGGGCCCCTGTGCGGTGCCCGGCAGGCCTCTTCAGTAATCTATCTGTGCATGTGGATGTGACCTACATGTTATTTATGTAGCCTGCATTGGAGATGTGTTACAGTGGGCGAAGCAGCAGGCGAAGTAAGCAAGTTGCTCCACTTGCAGCCTGAAAATCAGTTTGTGGGACAAGCAGAGACGTTTCGCTCAGAGGAGTCAGAACGGTCTGATCTCTGACGTGGTGCTCGGTCTGAAAACAGAAGACACAGGAAGTGAAGCTCGGTCTGTCGGCATCCTTACCTCCGTCAGAGTAGGTTTCGGTGCCGTATCCGTCCTGCAGCCCGTTGCTCCACGTCCCCTCGTACCGGGCGCCGCTGGCCGTGCTCTCCAGCTGCCCGTAGCGACCCTTGAACCCCTGCGTCCACTCCCCTCTGTACTCCCAGCGGCCCTTGCTCTCCACGCCGATGCCATGCCGCTTGCCCTGCGCCCAGGTGCCCTGGTAGCTGTTCCCGCTGGGCCACGTGTACACGCCCAGGACCTCGAACCCGTGGCTCCAGGCGCCGGCGTACTCGCCCTGACCCTGGGGCCCCGTGCAGACCCCTCGGCCATGGGCCTTCCCCTGCTCCCACCCCCCGCAGTACGACCCCCCGTCATCAAAGTCAAACCTGCCTCCAGTGGACATGCATGAAACAGGTTTAGGCAAATCCTTAGAACGTCAAGAAACAGAAAAAACAAGGGCCCGGTTCACTCAGAAGGAGCACGGAGGGAGGAGGCCTCGTCTGGACCAGGTAGCATGGAGGTGCAGGGCCTCGACTCTCCCTCTCCTCTTAGTTTAGGATGCAAAACACCAGCTCCTCGTTGTGGAAGCAGCAGGACGCGGCCCGAAGAGCATCGCCTTACGACGGAGAAGCAATCCGAGCCTCAGCGATGGGTCTGGAGTGACGAACACGGCGGCCGTGCATGCTGCTTCCCATGGGCATGCAGGCTCAGAGTGCTTCTCATCCTCCTCCTCCTCCACTTCCTCCTCCACCTTCCTGCTCCACGCAGGCCCGTCGCCTCGGCCGTGCAGCGGGGCGCTCCAGACAAGCGAGGTCTAGGCTTTTCCAGCAGTCCCACAGGCCCTCAGAGCGGCGGCGGCGGCGGCGGTGGCAGCGACGAGCTCGGCTCAATCAGACATTAGAGCATCCCCACATCCCTGCCGCACCGGCACACAGATACAGGACGGGGAGGCTGCTGCTGCTGCGCTGGTACGCCATTTAAAAAAAAAAAAAAAAGAGCAGAGGAGCAGGGAAGTTGAGGATATCTCTCTATAGCATGGCCTGGAAACAAGCAATCCAGGCTAACGCTCAGCACACACACACACATCCAAACACACACACGCCTCGGCAGACATAACGGAGGGTGAATATCTCCTTCCCTTCTCCTCCCTTCTCCTCCTCTCTGCTCGGCTGTGATCTGAAGGCGACTCTCCCTCCTGGAGGAGATGAGGATGCAGGAGCGGCGGCAAAAAAACACAACAAATTATTCCTCCTCTTTTCCCTTTGTCCTCTCCATCCCGGCGCTCGCCTAAATCTGGATTGTTGTGGTGATATCCCAATTCCACCAAGTCATCTGTCCTCTCTTGTTTTTCGGCCTCTCTCTCTCTCTCTCTCTCTCTCTAAAATCTGCTCATTACAGGACTGTTCCACCCCAGCCAATACCCCTCCCCCACACACACACACACACACACTGAACACACACTCCTTCTCGCGGCTCTTAAAGAGATAGAGACGGAGGGATGGTGCGAATAGCTGCATGTACGAGGCTCGCTGCTCTTTCCCGGTGGGGATACAGGCTGCTTTTCCTAATTATCCAGCCTCATTTCAACCCTCTCGCTCTCACACTCCTCCTCCTCCCCGATGGAAATCCGGTCAGTCAGCAATCTGTTTCCCTGATAACTGGAGGTTCTGCGCGCCCATTGATCCCGTGCCACTCTTCTCCCCGGCTAATTGTTGTTAGTCTTGTTCTTTTTTTTTTTCCTCGCCCGTCATCTCAAACCGATGGACTGGAGCCGTCACTCGACCGGCTGACCTGAGAGGGCGAAAAGGCCACAGACGCTAACCCTAACTCACAAGTGTTGGAAATCTGAGCGTCAGAAGGGAGATAACACAGATTAAACTGGCGTATAAAAGTGGTTTAGAATCTCACAGTTGCTTTATCTTTTACTCATATGTGCAGAGGTGAGTTGCCCAACAGCCCGCCTCCATTAAACAGCTAATTAGCGTTAGCCGCACGTAATTAGAACCAATCAGGGCGGCTCATGGAGCAAACAGAGGAGGCTACGGAGGAAAGGTGCGGCGGTAAACTGACCTAGATAAAAACAGAACAAACGCACGAGGAGAGACGACACTGGTAAAATTAACAACATGAAAAAATTAGTAAAATAATTCTTTTTTAAATTAGTAAAATTTATCAAAATTTTGCTCCTAAATAACTGAAGTAATTTCATCACCTTGAATATAAAAAATACATAATTTTAAATAAATAATCTGTGTTTTCTAGACTATCTGACTGACTCCCATTCTGATGTTTTAAAAAAGGCTTAAATAAATAAATACAGAAATATCTTTTTGTTTATTTGTATTAAAGTACATATTAACAGTCATTTTTAAGGTATTACTTATTTTTATTTTTCTGTTAAAATGCTCGATTTATAATAATGCAATTACTACAATAAAATATTAAATAATCCAAATAATTAATTAATTTTATTTATTTATTCTTATTATTTCAGTGTGCCAATATTTAATTATAATTTTCAGATATGTTTATTATTTTACCACTTTTAATGTAACAGAATTTGATTGGTGTGAATTATAAACACATAAATAGAATAAAAATGTAAATTAGATTTTTACATTTATTTATTTTTATTCATCAGATTTATTTTGCACTCGGATGTATGTTAAATATAACACACAGGTTTGCGTAGTTTTTTAGTATTTATATTATATTTATTTTACATTTAACGACGTTTTACAATGAAATAAAATGTTTCTATACTGTTTTCTTTTCTCTTCATGTTTCACTGTCGTGTCACACTTCGTCCTAATCAGATATATGTCAGTCATTAACTGTACTTGTGATGCGTGCGTTTTTTAATTGACATTTTCCTTTGAGTAAAATCACAGGAAGTGACCCAAGTGTTCACTGAAGCAGAACAACACAAAGCAGAGCACCAAGAGGCTCCTCTTATCCATCAACACTGATACAAACCAGTAATATGCTCATGACTGAAGGTCCAAAACACTCAAATGAGGCAGAATAACATCTTTAAGGCTTCAAAACTGGCCTTTTTTCTGCTCACTGCAGTGTAAATAAACATAAAGAGCAGACAACAGGGAGACCCGTTGCAGGTTTTCATATTTTATAAGCTTAAAAAATGTTTTGAATGTTATCCTGTTGTGGAAAGTGATCACTGACTACAGCCATGATGGGATTAACTGTAGGAAATACAGTAAAATAAAACCAAACAAAATGGATAAACTTCAAAGTACAGAAGAAGAATAGTTCATGTCTGGCGCAAAAATAATGATGACGATAAAAAACTAATGATATTTAATCTGCTTCATCTGTACTTGGTGCAAACATTAGCATGCTAACACACCAAACTAATGGTAAACATTTCACCTGCACAACACAAGCAGTAGTGTTAGCATTTAGCAGCTAAACTACTCACCTTCATCCTCTGATGTACTTTGTGTTTAATGCCAGTTAGCAGACGTTTGCATGCTAACACGTGAAGCTAAAACACAACCACTAATCATCAGCATATTAGCATTTAGCAGCAGAAATCACTTAAATCTAACGATATTCCGCAGCGATACTTCCACAGCCCTTTATGTTATGCTAATTAGTAAAAATTAGCATGCTAACACAGTAAACATAGTAATCATTACACCAGCTAACATTTAGCACAAGAGACCAGCTAAAATAATGACATTCAATTAGCTACAGCTATATATTTTGTTTAGTGCTTAGTAGCAAATATTAACATGCTAATGCTAAACTAAGAGGGTAAATATTTCACCTGCTGACGACCAGTATGTTAGCATTTAGCGTAAAAGATCCGGAAAAACTAATGAAATTCAAACAGCTTTATCTGCACCTCCTGTTTAGTGCTAATTAGAAAACATTAGCATGCTAACACATGAACTAAGATGAATATGGTAAAAATGTCACCTGCTAAACATAACCATGTTGGTATTTAGCACACAAGTTTACCATGCTAACTTGCCAAATTAGCTGCAACCTTAGCATATTAGCATCTAGCACAAGCTACCATCTGAGCTAAGGACAGTTTCATCTGTACTTTATGTTTACTTCCAGTTATTTAATATAAGCAATCATACATGCTAAACTAAGATGTAAATGTGTCACCTGCCAAATATTTACATATTAGCATTTAGCACAAGACACCATCTTACCTGATGATATTCAGTCAGCTTCATCTGTGCTTTGTGTCTAGTACCAGTTATCAAATGTTAGCATGCTAACACACCAAACTAAATGTAAACATTACACCTGCTTATTAACATTTAGCACAACAGACCAGCTAAAGCAATAACTTTCAATTAGCTACAACTATACTTTGTGTTTAGTGCTAAGTAACAAATATTAACATGCTAATGCCAAACTAAGAGGGTAAATATTTCACCTGCTAAAGACCAGTATGTTAGCATTTAGCATAAAAGACCCAGAAAACCTATTGAAATTCAGTCAGCTTCATCTGTTCTTCCTGTTTAGTGCTAATTAGAAAACATTAGCATGCTAACACATGAACTAAGATGAATATGGTAAAAATGTCACCTGCTAAACATCAGTATGCCGGTGTTTACCATGCTAACTTGCCAAATTAGCTGCAACCCTAGCATATTAGCATTTGGCACAAGCCATCATTTGAGCTATTGAGTTTCATCTGAATTTTGTGTCCAGTTTTTAAAATAAGCAATCATACATGCTAAACTAAGATGAATATGTTAAATGTGCCACCTGCTTAACATTTACTTATTAGCATTTAGCACAAGACACCATCTTACCTGACGATATTCAATCAGCTTCATCTGTACTTTGTGTCTAGCATCAATTATCAAACGTTAGCATGCTAACATACTAAAACTAAAGGGAAACATTACATCTGCTTGTTAACGTTTAGCACAAGAGACCATCTAATGACTTTCAATTAGCTACAGCGATAATTTGTGTTTCGTGCCAAGTAGCAAATATTAACATGCTAACGCTAATCTGCTAAATCTGTACTTCCTGTTTAGTGCTAATTAGAAAACATTAGCATGCTAACACATTAACTGAGATGAATATGGTAAAAATGTCACTTGCTAAACATCAGTATGTTGGTATTTAGCACAAAAACAGCTAGTGCTAACACTACATTGTGTTTAGTAGTAATTTGGATATTTTACCATGCTAACTTGCGAAATTAGCTGTAAAACTTCACCTACTGGACCTTAGCGTATTAGCATTTAGCACAGGCCACCATCTAAGCTAATGAGCTTCATCTGTATTTTAGGTCCAACTGTATTATAAGCGATCATACATGCTAAAATAAGATTAATATGGTAAGTGTGTCACCTGCTTTAGCATTTAGCACAAGACACTTACCTGATGATATTCAATCGGCATCTTCTCTACTTTGTGTTTAGCAACAATTATAACAGCAGGCTAACACACTAAAGGTAAATATTACACCTGCTTGTTAACATTTAGCACAAGACACTTCAGTTGCAGCTAATGCTAGCATTTTACCTTGATGTTGTGTTGAGTTGTTAGCATTTAAACTCCAAACATTTGATTATAAAGAACCTCCTAGATTTCACACCTCAGTTCAAGCACTTCCTGTTTATGTCCCTCAGGTATCAATATTCAGAGAAGGGTTAGCATGAACATCAATATAGCTGCACATTAAGAGATATAAATCAAATAATACTTCCATATAGACAACTATTATAAAGATGGACGTGGTTTTTGTACAGGTTTTATTTTTTTTACAGTCCATCTGGTGAGGATAGCGTTACAACCAGCTGTTTATTTGTAAAATGCCACAGTGTAATTTACAGATTGGCAATAAACGGTGATGGTGACAGAAGAATGAACACTGAGTAGAAAGAAATACAAAACAAAACAGGAATCTGTGAGGTCTCCCTTTGAAGGCGACACCTGCTCAGGTGAGGATGTCGTGGGCCTGCTGCTCCACCAGCATGGCCATGTTCTTCACGTCGCCACACCAGAAGTCCAGCCGCTCCTTCATGCCTTTGATCTGAAACAGGAGGGCGTTGTTAAAGCAGCGTGACTTTAACAGGGCATTTTAAAACACGACTGAGAGTGAGCGCCAACCTGCTGCAGGTCCAGCACTCGGGGCTGCACCCAGGTCATCTGCACCTTCTGGTCCACCTCATCGATGTTTCCTTTGATCAGGCCCACAGACAGAGCCTTCATCACCAGCAGCTCCACCTGCAGGACGACATCCATCAGTTACTGTTCCTCCACCATTGAAATCCATCTTCATATTGATTTGTCTAATAAACATTCAGCTAAAATGAAGATCTAACAACATCCTCTCTAATTATCACAGGGGATTATTGACGATTAGAGACGGACTGAAATGAACGTAGCTGACCTCGTTAACAGGGATTTTGGCACTCTGAGCGATCTCAGTGAAGGTCAGCTGTCTGTGATTTGCAGGACGAGTGAAAGTCATCTGGAAGGAAAAGCAGACATTTGGAGTCCAGTTAGCACAAAGATAAACACTGATAGGATTCACAGGGTATGTGCTGCTAAATGCTAATACTAAATGCTAATTCGACCAGTACTGCCACATTTAACTGACCCAGGCCCATTTAGGAGATGCTCCAGGTAGTGACCAGTGCCGATGCTACCATTTAGCTAACTGCTAATGCTAACTGCTAATTCAAACAGCACTGCCACCTTAACTGATCCAGGCCTGTTTAGGAGATGCTCCAGGTAGTGACCAGTGCCGATGCTACCATTTAGCTAGCTGCTAAATGCTAATGCTAATTGCTAATTCAACCAGCACTGCCACGTTCAACTGACCCAGGCCCGTTTAGGAGATGCTCCAGGTAGTGACCAGTGCTGATGCTACCATTTAGCTAGCTGCTAAATGCTAACTGCTAATTCAAACAGCACTGCCACGTTCAATTGACCCAGGCCTGTTTAGGAGATACTCCAGGTAGTGACCAGTGATGATGCTACCGTTTACCTAACTGCTTAATGCTAATGCTAAGTGCTAATTCAAACAGCACTGCCACGTTCTACTGACCCAGGCCCGTTTAGGAGATGCTCCAGGTAGTGACCAGTGATGATGCTACCATTTAGCTCGCTGCTAAATGCTAATGCTAACTGCTAATTCAACCAGCACTGCCATGTTTTACTGACCCAGGCCCGTTTAGGAGATGCTCCAGGTAGTGACCAGTGCAGATGCTAGCGTTTAACTAGCTGCTAAATGCTAATGCTAACTGCTAATTCAAACGGCACTGCCACGTTCAACTGACCCAGGCCCGTTTAGGAGATGCTCCAGGTAGTGACCAGTGCCGATGCTACCATTTAGCTAGCTGCTAAATGCTAATGCTAACTGCTAATTCAACCAGCACTGCCACGTTCAAATGACCCAGGCCTATTTAGGAGATGCTCCAGGTAGTGACCAGCGATGATGCTACCATTAAGCTAGCTGCTAAATGCTAATGCTAACTGCTAATTCAAACAGCACTGCCACGTTCAAATGACCCAGGCATGTTTAGGAGATGCTCCAGGTAGTGACCAGTCATGATGATACCATTTAGCTCGCTGCTAAATGCTAATGCTAACTACTAATTCAACCAGCACTGCCACGTTCAACTGACCCAGGCCTGTTTAGGAGATGCTCCAGGTAGTGACCAGCGATGATGCTACCATTCAGCTAGCTGCTAAATGCTAATGCTAACTGCTAATTCAAACAGCACTGCCACGTTCAATAATAGGTTGTGGGTAGTGTGCGGGGGTTGGCCAGTGACATTTGGGATTTCCATCAGCATGAGGGAGTGTGTTTGTTGTGGGACAATGTTTATTTGGGTGTCTAAGTCTGATCAAGGTTTTCCATCAGAACACCACATAGTACCAATAAGATCAATGCTATTCACTTCACCTGTCAGTGGTCGGGATGTTGGAGCTGATAGGTTCATGTTTGACCAGAATGATTGTGAGTCTAGGAGTACTGGGACTGATGTCACACTGAACTGCTTCCTGGGTTTTCGAACTTCAGTTGTGAAAGAACATACAGACGTCGGACGTCTTACCTCCATCACGCAGAGCAGCTGGATCTTCTGCATTAGTTTGGCTTCATGCGCTGCGAGGTCGGGCTGCAGGAGGAGAAGAAAGTTAATCAGTTAAAAGCTGATTCACATCCACGAGAGAGAACACTTTTACCAGATTATAAATGTCAGATATTACCCAGCTTTTTACTTGACTGTACCGTTAAAGCAGGAAACACAAGCACAGGTTCTCAAACGTAAACAAAGGACTTTAATTTCATCTACAGATTGTTTTTTCCTTGCCTGACAGTATCGTTAGTCATCACTGCTCTTAATGAGTCTATTATCGGTCGGTGTGACTCACAATGGGCGAGTTTCAATTTTAGAAAAAGCCATTCTTTAAGAGGTTAAAACATCCATCAGTGTTCTGCCATGTATCTGGGTCCAGGTGACGCTGATTGATTGACAACAACAGCATTAACCCTCTCAGTCCCAAGCACTTCCTCAGGTGCTTTTCACTCCTTTCGCATTTCTAATCACTGTGGATTCATTTTTCACTGCAGCATGAAGTCCTGCACCGCTATGGAACCAGAACAACCATGACCAGAAGTAGAGAGAACATGCCTTCAGAGCAGTTAGACACAGTTACACCTAGGGATGGGAATTGAAAACCGGTTCTTGTTGAGAGCCAGTTTTCGATTTCGATTTTCCAAGCTATGCAGCGTGCGCGGTGACGTCATTCGCCACTGCAGCCGGCAGGAAACATGGCGCCCGAGCGGCACTAACGCTCGAAAGTTTGGTTCCATTCCACAAGAAAGGACGACAAAAGGGCGACTTGCTTTTTCCCCCCAAGCTGTGGTGTCTTTAAATAATACATCTTGACAGGGCGTTTCCCATTTGCTTGATATTTGTCATATATCAGCATTTTTACTGTGACTTTCATCATGTATTGATCACTGGCAGCTGTTTGTCAGTCTGTGTTTTGTATTAATGATCTGTGGCGTTTTTAACTGTAAATGGCAAATAAACTGAAACTGAAAACATACAAAGTGGGTATTTCATCAAAGGGAGGAAATGCTACCAATATGCAGAAACATTTGCGCACGCAGCATGAGATGGCTTTGAATGAATGTTTTAGATCCGCTCCGGAGTGAATCTGAACCCAGCAGCAGCGGCAACGTTAGCACGTCCTCTGCTGTTACCACTGCAGGGAGCTAACTAACTAGCACTGCCTGTCATGTTAGCACCATTTGCCTCATTGTAAAACCTGCTATTACTACCTGTTAACGTCAAATGAATGCCCTCTCATGCGTTACATTTAGACGACCATGACGAGTCTGACCGGCTCAGAGGCTGGAAGTACTCGCTCCAGTCCACGTCTACCACTAGCTTCTCCTTTCACCGAGGGAAATGAGACTCGATAAGAGAATCGATGAAGAACCGAATCATTGAGCAGAATTGAAAATCGAATCGGAATTTTTTTAAATGCAAGTGTAACCAGGTGGACAATTAAATGTGGTTTACTCTAAAAGCCACCAGAGGGCACTCTTGTTTTTGGGGTAACCCCCTCTGACCACATGACATTTTGGGGCTCCACGCGACAGACAGCGACAGTGACGCAGTTCTCTTTCCTTCCTGAGCGACATACGCACGGTTGGGCCGGCATTCTTATCTCCGGTTGTCTAAGAAGCTGGGAGGCTGTTAGGAGCTGCCGCGCTAGAGGCCGCGCCTGTTCATTAGGTCGGATGGGGTGAAGGCCGCATTGTCGGTAGGACATTTGAACTGTATGTGATTACATTTGTATCTGTAACGTTCCATAGAAAATATGTGAATTGGGAGATTGTGTTGGGGGTGGACTGAAGCTCCTTGGTGAAGATATGAGCTCTCCGAGTGTTTTTCTAGTTTTCCTTTCCGTTCCTCTAATTTGTTTCCACACTCGTCTTATCTCAGCTCTGTCTAAACACTGCCTGCAGTTCAGCCAAATGATTTTCCATCATGTGGCTGCTGGTTGCAGCTGAATCAGTCGAGTTTTCTCAGTTGCGCTGGAGAGCCCACAATCTTTTGTTTGTTAGAGGATCTGGTGCAAACGGTTTATCTTTGGAGAATTTTAGACAAGTAGAATGAAGTGATTTTGATGCCACGTCATGATTTAAAGCTTAGATTTGGTGAATTCTACTGACAGAACACCACAGATGATTTGCTGATTTTTTTGTATTTGTACAGTTTCTGACTCTGATGAATTGTGATATTATGGGGATATTTTCAAAGATAACATTTTATAATCTTGGATTCAGGGGGTTAGATTCTTAAACAGTCCTAAAATGAACAGAAGCTCTGGCTAATGGTTAAAGTCTGTGTTCACCTGTTGGCCCCAGGCCGACTTGAAGCCCTGGAACTTCTCCACATTGCCTCCATTGAAGGCGTATAGCGTATCGATGAGCCACTGCTTGTCTGTGTTCCTCAGAGTCTCCAGCACAGGATGCATCAGCTGCGAAGACAAACAGCAGACGTGATTATTAAAGCCAAGACCTTCAGCCGGACGACATACGATGAGAGAAAATCCCACCAGCTCTCCGAAGTTGTAAACTCCTTCTCCTAGGAGTCCGGCCAGTCCGAGTGTGAACGCCCTCTCCTGCTTCTCCGTCTCTGTGGAGTCAACAGCAGCAGGTCAGACGCTGACACGAGTCACGTTTTGAGTCAGTTTTTATTCCCTGCTGCTCACCTGGAAGGTCCTTGATGTCCACACACCCCAGGTAGCGCAGGGCGTCCTTGTAGTAGGAGGCGTGGTTCCCGATGATGCGGTAGTACTTGCTGGAGAGGTCGTAGAAGCGGCCGTGGACTGACGTCACGCCCGGCAAGTTGTTCAACATTTCTTCAACCTCCTCAATGATTTTCTGGAAGAGTTTAATAAAGAAGAGATGAGTGCACAACGTCAGTCACAGCAGCTAAGAAACAGCATCATATAGCAGGGAACTGGAAGTTTGTGGTCACGATCTGCACATGTTCACGTCTCAGAGATAAAGGAAAACAAAGAAACGGGCAACAGGAATCCAACAAGTTTGTTTGAATCCTCCAAAGTTGGATACAGAGTTTGATGTGTTGCTAGCATTTAATTAAATGTTGATGAAATACATGAATGGCCCATTAAAATAACAGATGTGGTCTTCAAAAGTCAAACCACTTGATCTCACAACACTGCAGCCGATGAGCTGATGAATCCATGAATGATTATTTATCCCCATCCCCCTCATCCCCACTCTCACCCCAACCAGGCGAGGCAGATGGCCGCCTTCCCTGAGCCTGGTTCTGTCGGAGGTTTTTTGTCCCCCTCCCTATCCTACGGGGTTTTTGGTTCCTTCCCACCGTCACTGACTGCTGCTCAGAGGAAATCCAAAAGCAGCTTTGGATTGTTGGGTTTTCTGTTCTTCCTTACCAAGTTCAGCGCTACGAGAACAAGTGTTGTAAATATATGTTACATAAATAAAATTGAAAATTGAAACTGAACTGGGAGAATGAGACGCGACAAATCAGTTACAACAATAGTTCTTGTAAAGCTTGATTTACACTTGCTTTTTTAATTTCTTTTCCATTAAAATAAACATTAAAATGGTGCAACTTTTGCTTCTGTGCAGTTTGAGACAGTTATACTGTCATAAATAATGCAAACAACAAAACTATTATTCATATTTTAAATAAATGTGTGCTCCCAGGTGTTATCTATACTGGAATAAATGGTACCTAAATGTACTGTAGATATTTTACTGCTAACAAGTGATTTTGATGAAATATCACAATTCTCAGCATAGATTTGGTTCATTTTTCCAGTGAAAATGCGTAACGACTATTTGAAAATGCACAGATTATGTTTTGACAGTTCCTGGTTCCAACAAATGGTGTGTACACTAGTCTCTCGCCATATCGCGGTTCACTTTTCGTGGTCTCACTGTATCGTGGATTGATTGCATATAAAATACGTAGCATACAGCAGATGGAAAACTCAGCTACTTCCTCTTGAGCTAGTCGGTCTCTGATTGATCGGCGGTGATGGAAGCCAGCCAGAACATCATCATCAGTTTCCAGGTAGGTGGGCAGCCAGACGTTCTCGGTGTCGGTGGGTTTAAAATACGCCAAAGTGGGCGTTTCAAGTGGATCGCTGCGTCGCTAGTTCCATTATCTGACACGACTGTAGAAGCTCCTCTAGATGGAAGGTTTAAGAGTGTAGGAAGTGTTTATAAGGGTGTGGGGAGGGTTTATAAAGCATTATAAAATAAATATAAGGTCGCTACTTCGAGGAGTTCATCAATCGTGGGGGGTTCTGGAACCAAACCCCCACGATAGACAAGGGATCACTGTACTTTCACACCAGACAGAAGTTCCTGGGGTTCAAAGGGTTAAAATAAGTCCTAATACTGTTTGTTACAGCACTGAGGAAAGTATGTAAATTTAATGATTGCAATAAAGTCAATCTGAAGTTATGCAAAGCGCCGTTTCTCCTCTAACATAAGCAGCTTCGTATATTTTCAACCTCTGAAATAAAGTTTCCACTGTTGAAGACTTGCGCCGCATGTTTGGCCCCTGCTCTATTTTTGCGTTGCTGCACTGTGCAGTCTGCATGTTGGTCTCCTCTGCAGTGCAGCAGAAAATAAAAATAGGTAAAATGTCACAGTTTGCATGACGACTGCAGGGACTTTCAGACGGTTCGAGGAGGGAGAATCTCAGGTGTGCACGAGTGCGGCTGCACCGATGTGACACCTAAGATTTATATCAGTGGGGGGAGCAGTTACACACTCATGTGCGAGTTGTTTTGCGCTGGTGTTGTTGTGTTTGTTGGCTTTTGTCGCTCCGCCTCGCTGAAACACCTGCGTGAAACATTACATGTATCGCAGCTCGTCACACGTGAACGAGGCGTGAGGTGGGATTCGGGCTGAAAGCTTCACCTTTGTGGCAGGGAGGTCGTTGATTTCCAGTTTCAGGCTGCCGATGGACGTCTTGCAGAGAATGACGGCTTCCTCGCTGCTCTTCACCTGCATCAGGAGGAGACACGATGAAGTTTGTTCAGTTTCAAATGTGAAATTAAAATGTCTAAAAATGTAAACCTGTCATGTCGGCGGCGGTTAACTCACCTTCTCCTTGGTCTTCTCAAGAAAAGTGATGGCATCTTTTGGATCTAGATACAAACATATTTTAATTAACACTCTGAAAAAGTGAAAAGCTGTGCGCTCTAAAGAAAATATTCTTTTTTATCATTACCTGACATCTGTCTGGCAACATACAGTATAATCTCCACCAGGGACAATGGATTGATTCTGATAAAAGGGAGGAAAAATAATTAGCAGCAGAACAGGCAAAACGAGCAGCAAAGCACTGAAGAGCGTTTGATTCGTTCTCATCTCACCTGTGTTCAAAGTCACTGAGGAAATTTTCATAAAGCTACAAGGAGAAACAGAACATGTCAAAAGTCAAAATGGCAGCTAGATTACACGACACACAGGATGCATCCATGTTCTCTATTGAATATCTGTGTGAAGCTCTTTGTTTTGTGTTTCATGTTCATTTCATTTCATTACTTCTTCACATCGGAGCAGGCAGGTGTTTACAATAAACCTTTACATCCAATAGAAACCCATCATGAGGTGCCTTTAATGAACTCATCCCATACAAATGCAGCAAAACACAGTGTTTAGCATAAATCTAAGAAGCTGAGCATAAATATTTATCAAGAAACAGTCGTTGTATAGACGTAAGATACAGATGGAAGGCTAGGCATGCATTCTATGACTTTCTGATTCCCACATTACTCAGTTTTCACAATGTTTTATTTTACACAGAAGCAATTTGGCCCCAGATGATCCAGTCACACTCATATAACACAGAGACAGGACGCTCCACCCAATGCAGCAGTGTGTAAAACAGAGGGGTAGAACTGGGATTGGACCTATCTTCTCTATAACTTCTTCACACTCAAAGCCAAGCGTGAAGCAGCAACAACAACGAAGCTTCAGTTTACATCAGCAGCAGCACAGCTCTGATAAAGTAAAGTTAATATTTGAATGTACAAGCAAGGACACGGGTGTGAAACTAAACTCCAAACCACAGACACTCAGGTAGAATTCAGTGGGACTGTCCTCTGCTGTGACACTGCAGTTTGGTGCTGCTAAAGCGGCCTGCGCTCGAGGAAAAGTCCTGTATTTCTTCTGGTTTTACAAACTGACCAGGCCTGTGGCAACACCTGCTTAACTGTAGTGATCATATGCTGTTGCTTTCTGACACCAAACTGCTCCTGATGCTGGTTTTGAAGATGTCGGTAACTTAATTCTTATATTTGTTACATGCTGTGTTTAGTGATGGAATGCAGCGCTCTGCTTTGGACATCATCTTTTAATTACTTTATGTGTAATTTTGCATATTTTAACCACATTCTATATGCAACAATATCCAGAAACGGACATGAACATGTTAATAATGACTTCAAACAGTCCCACAGATGTGTGTCTGCTCCCAACACACAAACAGGTTTAACTGAAACAAAACACAGACTGACTTTATGGTTTAGTATCTAATTTACTTAAAGTGCAATAATCATTAACCAACACCAGAAATCTTAATTACTTTGACGACTAACAACTGTAGGTCTGTGTAGACAGGTGGTAAATCTGACGACTAACTGTGAGATTAACTATGAATATCTGTTGATGCTGGTTCAGTGTGAAGCGTGCAGGCATGTTCTTCTGACGGATGTAAATGAAATGGTTCAATCCTCCACGGGAGAAAATGAAATGCAGTGATTGTAAATTCCCCTTGAGAGCTGCTTGAAAGTAAATCAACAGCTTAGCCTGTGTTTACACATTACAGACAAGTCACGACACGCTACTTTGGCAACACACGTTAAAAATCCGTGCGTGGAAACTAAAGATGGATGTGTTCTCACTCGTCAGCAGCATAACGTTTGGGACCACGGTGCAGTTACCTGTATGAGGCCATCTCCTGTTTTGAAGCAAGGATCTTTAACGAAGTCCGTCAGCTTCAGAGTCAACTGATGCCACAATCTGGAAAGAAGCATTTCACACAGTCAGTTATAGCCGCCAGTTCATCAGAATTACTTATATTAGGGCAAAAACTACATCAGAAGACACTCAAAATATGGAATACTTTAGATTTTATGTGCTGGTTTAAGTGTCTCATACTGATTACACACATATGATCTCTACTTAACTTACTGTGCTGCTTCTAAATACAAATAGGAAGTGGTGTTTACATTGACTTTATTCATTACAGAAGCGTCAAAGGGGGCAAAAATGAATCAGAAGACACTATAAGTTATATATTTGTTGATCTTATTATAATTAACCTGCATATAATAAATGTTTTGGGACTCAAGATTGTTATCAAGTAAACATTTATTATTCTGAAAACAGTTAAACTATGATTTAGGCTGCAGGATTTAGTTTTTCAGCATTAATATTGCGGTAAAAATCAGCAAATAAGGTAAATTACCACAAACTCATCACGTTACAACTGTTTTTCTTTTGGCTGCGTCATTCAAAAGGAAAACTCCCACAGTTCTCCTTTTCCACAGCTTATTTACAACTGAAGGTTGACTGATCATTACACTATCTACTCTGATTCTGGAAACACTGAAAAGGAAGATTTGGAAGCTCTGTTTGATCTGAATGTCATCCAAAGCACAAAACTATTTCAGATGCCTTTGCCGGCGTTGAACCATATGAGAAAGGTTCCAAACGACTTTTTCAGCCTTTTTAAATTATTGTTTACTTTCAGATCCACTTATAAATATTGCAGAATAAAAACAATATTGCAATGTCAGTTTTTTCCAGTACTTTCCAGCCCTACATATGACAGATTCAGCATTTACCTCAGCACTACATTAAACTCGTTAAGGTTACAAGAAGTGTTTTTTTTATTATTGTTATAAGTTATTTAGTCTATAGAACTGGTCTGGACCACACCACAGAGCATTCAATCATTATAAAACGACCCATTAACATTGAGTTTACAGTAATATGTGACAAAACAATGACATTTCCTTATTTTAGTGGCTGGAAGTAAGACAATATTTGTAATTGCTTCACCAATATTGCTTAAAACTGACTAAACAGGTTAATCAAATTTTGAAATAGCAGCCAGTCACTTTAGTAGTTGTTATATTATTATGGTTCAGTAACTGTGGACTCATCTTAGCATCCATGTTATCAACCAGCTATGAAAACTTATGACAGGCTGAGTAACTTTGTCTTCTACTGGCCTAAATTTTGGGTGTTGAGCTAAAAAATACAATTTACAAAGTGTTCTTATCCGGAAATGTCAGTTTGTTCCCAAAATAATATGAGAAGTAAAGTTTCTACCCTGAATTTAAAGCTGGGGTTTGATGCTAGCATAGGCTAACCCTCAGCTACAGCAGCTAACGTTAGCTCCGTGCATGACTCAGCTGGCACTTCCAATGAATGAGCTAGCTAACGTTAGTTAGCATAGCGCTAGCACAGCATTTCAACACTAGCTAGCTAGCGGTGTTACGGCTTTTATTTACCTTTTGTTGTACAAATCCTCCAAGCCGTGCCACTCCGCCGCCATCTCCGGCGTGGAGCTGTTGCTCTGCTGCTGTTTGAGGTACCCGCTAACATCTTTCATGGTGGCGACAAACTGGAGTTTAATGTTATACCTGACTAGCAAAGTGTTGATGAATTTGCTGCTAACGTCAACTAGCCTGCCGTGCTGTCTAACTGCGGCTGCGCAGCTGCTGGCCGCAAAGAATGACGGGAAATTAAGGGGGCGTTTCTAAAAGCTTCTTTAAAGCGGTAGAGACACAACATTTTAAGGATAGTTTATGCTAGCTAATGTTTTTTTCTCAGTAAAGAAGACTTTTGGGTGCTTTTACGATTTCTGTTTTTTGTTTAGCTGGATTTTTTTAAATAATAAACGACGGAGAGTTGATCGAAAGAGGCCATAAAGCTACATAGCTAACGACAGGAACTATTTATGTAGCTAATATTCGGCTACATCATATATTACGGTACCGTCTGTTTGCGTCAGAAGGAGGTCAGAGGACGACAACACACAGTTCAGCAGGCAAATTGTCATTATTTATTATTTTATGGTTATTTTAGGTGCTGAAAATGTGCCAACAGATCGCGTAGATGTTAAAGAATCGGTGTGTAGCGGTGTTAGCTGGAGACATGCAGTGAAAGTCTGGTGACAGTTTAATTTCCAGTCTCATGGCTTCTTTAGTGAGCTCCTCAGTCATGTCACCTGTCAGACTTTCCTTCTTGTATCGCAGTTTGTGTTCAGGAGCGAACAGGACGACCTCTGCAAGCGGTCAGTACAGACGGAGCTGGAATACAGACAACATACACTGAAGTTAGGGTTGATAACCTGTGACACGTGTTGTGTTTTATAGGCTTTGCTCAAAGGAGTCTGTGTCCAGCTGAAGGTGCAGCAGCTCTGTCCAGGTAACTTCACCTGCAAGGACACACAATCTAACCAGACAACAAGAACCAGGTATAAACTAGGTGTTGTCTCTACAGCTGTGTGCTTCTTTGACACTGTATTGCAAGCTTAAACACACAAGGCTGCATCTGGATGACTTAAACAGCCAACTATTATGATGTACACATATATGAGGGCTTTTTTATTAGGCGATTTGTTGTTTGAGCTATACAGTGTCAGAATATTGCAGAAAATGTCAATCAGTGCTTCTCAATGCCCAAGATGACGTCTTCAGATGTCTTGTTTGTCAAAAGCCGAAACATTTTCAGATGATTATAAAGTATGACAACCAAAAAGCATCGTAGTAAACAGTTTGAGACACTGGAGCCATAAAAATGTTGACATTTTTTACTTGAAATCTGCTTAAAAACTGTGTAAAATGATCATTGCAGTTTCCTAGATCCAACAGTTGTGTCTTCAGTTTCAAACATTGGTCCAAAATCAAAAGATATTAGTTTTGCAGTGGTGGAAGACTAAAGAAACCACAGACATATATACGTAGACGCCGCATTGACTGTGGAGGGACGTGCCTAAAGCTCCGCCATCTTGGTACAGGGCTAGCAGAGGTGGGAGTGAATGTAAGTCTATGGAGGTAAGAGGTACTCCACAATCTTAAAGTAGAATTATTCACTGAATTTTCGACCGATTTCCAAACGGTTTGGTTTGTTAAAAACGTCACACATGTAGCTTTGACACAGGATGCTTGGATGCTTTTGTTCTATTTATGTCTGCCTGTCCGTCCTCCATGTCTGACGTTTGTAACAAACAATATATGTTGACAACTGATGGATTTATGATCACTTTTATAGTGCAGACATGTCATTCCTCTATAGACGTAATGCACTGTAGGGGCGAGTGGCACTGTACCAAGATGGCCGCCGCGTAGGCACGTCGGCTCCAATCGGCAGCAGCAGTCAACGCGGCGTCTACGTATATATGTCTATGAAAGAAACCACTTTGAAAATGGCTCAGATGTAATTTTCTATTTGGAAGTGCATTTATCATTTCTAAATGAGCAAGTAAAGCACAGACCTCTGCTCCTGAGCTATAGTGGAGCACTAAAACGATGATGTACGGCGTATGTATGGGATCCTGTCTTCAAGTTAAATGAAAAAGTCTTTCTTAACTTGAAAGCTGCCAAATATTGAAGTGGAGTTGTGGGAATGTTATGACCCTTGTGGACTCCTGAACCACATACACCAATCATGCATAACATTACGACCATCTGCCTAGTAATATGTTGGTCCACCTAGTGTGGTCCAAAATGCTCTGAACCATTGGGAATCATGGACCAGAGGACCTCTTAGGGGGTCCTATGGGGTCTGGAACCACTGGATCCTTTGGGTGCTCTGGCTTGTGCAGTGGGGCCTCTGTCAATCCAACTTGTTCCACTGCATCCTGTTGATGCTTGATCAGAATGGGCTGTAGGAAGTCTGGAGGTCACATCAACATGTTGGACCATTGTCATGTTCCTCCACATGTTCCTGATTGGTTGGTGTTGTTTCCATGTGGTGGGGTGCATTTTCATCCAGTGACATTTGGGATTTCCATCAGCATGAGGGAGTGTGTTTGTTGTGGGACAATGTTTCATCAAGGTTTTCCATCAGAACACCACATAGAACCAATATGACCAATGGTATTCACTTCACCTGTCAGCGGTCAGGATGTTGGGGCTCATGGGTGTATTTTGGTGCAAACACATTTTGACCTTTTGCTTCTTCTCAGACACTTTCACTCTGAACGGTGCAATGGGACCCGAGGACTTTTCTCCGGCGGTGGTGGTGGCGGTGCGTCCGACAGGCAGCAGACCCTGGAGGACATCGCCAAGAAGATCCGAGAGAAGCAGTTCAAGAGGGTCGTGGTGATGGCTGGAGCCGGGATCAGCACTCCCAGCGGCATCCCTGACTTCAGGTATAAAGGCTGGATGTGGTGTGATTATTCTGTATGTAAATGTAAGGCTGACTGTGTGTCCACTCACAGGTCTCCAGGCAGCGGTCTCTACGACAACCTCCAGCAGTATGACCTGCCCTACGCCGAGGCCATATTCGAGATCGGCTTTTTCCACCGGAACCCTAATCCCTTCTTCGCCCTGGCCAAAGAGCTGTATCCAGGAAACTACCAGCCCAACCTGACGCACTACTTTGTCCGTCTGCTTCACGACAAGGATCAGCTGCTCAGGATGTACACTCAGAACATCGACGGGCTGGAGAGACGTACGCGTTCGCACTTCTTCGAAATCACTGCACGTCGCCGAGGCTGTGCTGTCGTCTAAAGCTTGTCGTGTTTGTCAGTGGCAGGGATTCCTCCGGCGATGCTGGTGGAGGCCCACGGGACGTTCGCCACCGCCACCTGCACCGTGTGCCTGAGGAAGTACGAGGACGAGGATCTCAGAGTGAGTACGCTAACCCGACATTCAGTACTTTTAGCAGCAACTCAGAGCTTTGAACTGCATCTTTAAAAGTAATTGGGAGTTTTCCAGACAACATGATCGATTATCCTGTTGATCAGTAAAGTCATCAACAGTCCACACCCTGACGATTTTCAGTTTACTTTAAAGTTTGACAAAGAAAAGCATCTAAATGTCACTTTTGAAACACTGGAAGAAAGATTAGTGTAAAACCAACAATCTGCAGACGGTCACTTTACATTTTGTGTCTCGTTAGCCAGACGTGATGAGCGGGACGGTCCCCAAGTGTCCCACCTGTAAGGGCGTGGTAAAACCCGACATCGTGTTTTTTGGGGAGGAGCTTCCACGTCACTTCTTCAAGTATCTCACCGACTTTCCGCTGGCAGACCTTCTGATCATCATGGGCACTTCACTGGAGGTGAGCAGCGCCAAACTCGGGAAGTGTTGTTTGAAAAGTGTTGGGTGAGGAGGGACGGTTAAAGGCTCGGCAGGATGGATCAGAACATACACTATATAACCGAAAGTATCAGGACGTCTGGCTTTACATGACCTTTAATGACGTCCCATTCTTAATCCGTAGGGTTTAATATGGAGTTGTTCCACCCTTTGCAGCTATAACAGCCTCAACTCTTCTGGGAAGGCTTTCCACAAGGTTTAGGAGTGTGTTCATGGGAATCTTTGACCATCTTCCACTGATGTTGGACCAGAAGGCCTGGCTCTCAGTCTCCACTCTAATCCATCCCAAAGGTGTTCTATCGGGTTCAGGTCAGGACTCTGTGCAGGCCAGTCCAGTTCCTCCACACCAGACTGGATCATCCATGTCTTTATTGACCTTGTTCTGGTGGCAGCCATGTTGGAACAGGAAGGGGCCATCCCCAAACTGTTCCCACAAAGTTGGGAGCATCAAATAGTCCAGAATGTCTTGGTCTGCTGAAGCATTAAGAGTTCCTTTCACTGGAACTAAGGGGCCAAGCCCAACCCCTGAAGAACAACCCCCCACCATAACCCCCCTCCACCAAACTTTACACTTGGAACAATGCAGTCAGGAAGTGCCGTTGTCCTGGCAACCTCCAAACCCAGACTGGTCCATGGGATGTCCAGACAGAGAATGAATATCTTTTTGACTTGTTTGAAACTAGCAGCCACCAGGATACAATCATCATGTGGGGAATTGTACAAAATATGTGTTGTGTCAGAGTGTGGAGTCTGAAGATTTGATTTTACAAATGCAACTAAATTATTTTACTGACAAATAGTCGGACCTTTTCTTGGTGGTTAAATGTTTTGCAGAGTAATTTTTGACATACTGCTGTTGTCTCCTCTTTGCCCTGCAGGTGGAGCCCTTCGCCAGTCTAGCCGGAGCCGTGCGCAGCTCCGTTCCCCGCCTGCTCATCAACAGGGACCTGGTGGGGCCGTTCGCCTGGAGCCGCCGGCCCCAGGACGTCGTGCAGCTGGGTGACGTGGTCGCCGGCGTGCAGGCTCTGGTCGACGCCCTCGGCTGGACCCGGGAGCTGGAGGCCCTGATGGCGGCCGGTGCTAAGAAAGTGAGTGTGTTTGTTTACAAAGTCATGATCCAGCCAAGAAACAGTCACACAGAGGCCCCCGTAAAACTACAAACTGTATCTTCATGCCTTGTTTTTTGTACTGATCATTTACACACCTGTACAGATCTTAGGTGCATGAACATCTGGGTATAAAGGACAGTTCTGAGCGTCTAAGTGCGTCATCTTGTTTTTACTTTGCTCTGCAGGCTGCAACCAAAACAGAAGAGTGAGAGGATTTAACTTCATCACAGCTGGAGGTTTGACTTGACGCAGCACTCAAACACTTGAAACTTGTGTTAAACCTGGTAGCATTGAATCAGCGGAAACTCACAGACTGACGAACGTGGAGCTGCTGCAGTAGAAATACAATAAAAACTGATCAATGATTCTCAGTTAAATGTCACTGAAAGGCAGGTAAGTGATGGAGAACGACGATGTGGAGAAATCCCAGCTGGTGCTTTTTGCCTCCGCGCAAAGAAAATGTCCAAGATGCTTTTCTGTCTGCTGAGTTTTATGTACAAAATAATTTAATCTGCAGATGACTGTTCATGTTGATCTGTCAGTAACACATGCCGTAATGTATTTTATTTATTAGTCTCTAGTTTTTTGAGATACTGTGCACAGTTTCTGCTGGAAAACACGTGTTCTTGATCTTGAATTAAATACTTAATTCCAATAAACCAGTGATTTTAATACCAGAATTAAGATGTAAAAGCTACACTAAACAAAAATATAAAGGCCCTTATGTGAAATATTGATGCCACATGAAGTGCGCCACCCAAAGTGAGCGTATACTGTCTGGTACTTGTACTAAATGGATGTTCTCTTGATTAGTGTCCCAAATTTGAGTCCACCACTGCCTCAGTGATGCATTAATTCCATTCAGTCCATGGGTGTGGCATATCCAGACGCTGCTCCAACACAATGAGCAGTACTCAGACACTCCTTATACTGGGGACAATAAAAGGCCACCCCAACATGTCACATGTTGACCAAAGCAGCAACGCCTCAGATGACTCCGGTCATGAGGGAACGTGTCATTGGCATGTTGGTGTGATGCGTCTGTTGTCAGACCAAAGGTTTCATCTGCTGTACGTGTCGCTGGTCTGAGACCATCCCACAAGTGAACAAGCCGGATGTGTCCATCCTGTGCTGGGGTGGTCACACGTGGCCGACGTGGATGAGGTGGATTTGCAGTACTGCCCTCTGTTGGAAACCAACTCTCAAACGTCCTGTCGTCTGATAGTGAACATTCAGCTGCACAGCGACCGCTCTGGTGGACATTCCTGCTTCCAACATGCCAATGACACGTTCCCTCATGACCGGAGTCATCTGAGGCGTTGCTGCTTTGGTCATGCTGCCTGTTCTTCTCTGCCCGTGCAGTTTTATGACATCACAAACATGCAACAGTACCGTCGGGGAGGGGAGGGGTTGAAGAGCCAGGTATGAGCACAAACCACGACACACAGACCAACGGCAAAAACCAAGAGTCCAAGTCTTTATTCTTATCGGCTCATTTTATTGGCGGATTTTTTCATTATTGGAACTATCGGAACAGCGTCATAATTGCCAAAATTAACCGATAATTATTGGACGCCAATATTATCGTACATCCTTAGTGTTAATGGCTCCTGAAGAGTATAAAAACCTGGAACTCCCAACCAGCAAGTTTAGAACTGATGGAGCCTCTTGGATGAGAGGTGGAACGTCTTGGAGAAACTCAAGCTAAGTCCAGATGCTACGATTGAAACTACAAGGACAAGACATTATCGGACTAAAACCTTTGTGGATGAGAAGTGGTCATTAACTAACTTTGGAATCCAACCAGAGTGATAAATGATATATTTGTAATAGTTAATAGCGTCAACAGACAATTAAAAAATATAATTTTAGTGGGTTTTGCTCAAACATTAATTCGTATATAATGTGAAGAAGCTGTGGAGCTCACACACGTCTGTAATACTACAGTATTAATATTTTCTCATTCACTTTGTTGGAGTCTGTGGGTACAAAAGAAAAACACCATTTGATCCTAAAACTATTCACGTTAATTGGTTTCAGTTTGTCCAGTCGTACGTACGGCTGAGTTTACTGTACTGATGAGAGACCCTGCTCAGATGTAAATATTAAAAACGGCTCATGAATGAACAGCTGGGAACTGACATGTCACTTCAACGGGAGCTTGGGGACTATTTTCAGCGGCGGACTGATACAGTGCGGCTCATTTATGTTTTTGAGGCTGCTCCTGAAACACAGAGGAGAAAGATACGACTTCTTTAGCTTTGGATGAATCGACGATAAGGCCCCTTCTTAGGATTTGGCGACAGTAAGAAAATAAAGAAGACTTATCCTTTAACAGGCTAAATGAGGATTAAGGAAGTAGCACCTTCCCTTCACCAGCAGATGGAGCCAGAGGACAGCCTGCAGTGTGACGTACTGAGGCTGAAAAGAAAAGGTTGGTTATTTTCTGATAGGAGAGCAGCTGAGCAAATATAAGGAACATCGAAACCTCAGGAAGTTTCTGATATAAATGAGAAGCATCTCTTTTCCCAATCCTCAGTCCACAGCTTACGAACACGACGACTGTCTGTTAAAAGAAGTTCAGGTTGATTTTCAAGCAACGAATCTGAGGAGCAGCAGATTTTAGAGGAGGAAAAATGCTCCTCTTACAGGTTAATTACAGTTTTTTCCACTTGTTTACACACTAAAATGAAAATTTTCACACAATAAACACATTTTACACTCAAGAAGCAAAACACCTGTCTAGAGCTGCACAACAATAAGCTCAGATTCACACTTTTTGCAAAACATTTTCACACCTTAGACACAGATCAGGACTGTGAGGTCACTTCCTTCTCATTACAAAGCCCCGGCTTGCCAATGACCACAGATCTGGATAAACACATCGCCAGATGTGGAAGGACACGTGTGAAATACAGCAGGTGAGATCACCTGAGGAGAGGAAGAGGTAGAGGAAGAGGTAGAGAGGGACCTGAAGGGGTGATAGAACACTTTACAGGAGGAAGAAAAACTACTATTTTGTTCTGGTTTTCATTGTTGATTGATATGTTTCTGTAACTGAGTGTGGTAAGAATCATCAGTGTTGTGCAGTGTTTGGTAAGTTTATAGTATTTGTGTACTTTCTCTGTACGCTGTAAAAAAATGCCCCTCCCAAAACAAGAAAACAAACTTATTCAAGGCACTTTTACTTTGAAATAAGTGTAAAAATCTGCCAATAGAACAAGTGAACATTTGCTTGGTCAGATTTCTTGAAATAAGACATGATATTTAGAATATTGAGGTCTTAAAATTAGCAGGGAAAACTTATTTTAAGCTGTATTTTAGCAGCATTGTCAAGCTGAGGTGTCTTAGAATAAACCAGACATGATAAAGAACTAAATAGATTTTAGCTTTAATAAGTTTCAGCTTCTTAATTTGAGATGTATTCAACTTATTTTAGTTGTATTATCGTGGCTCTTCTCTAGATTTAAGACCATCTTGTACTTGAAATAAGATCACACAGATTAATTGAAGCATTCTGAGATATAATGTCTTCTCACAGTTGGCTAGAAATCCTAATATTTAGTGGTGTTTGACAGCATTTGAAGGTGTTGTGTTTTAGGTGAAGCCAGCTACGCCCAAAAGGAGGTGTTTTAACTCAAAAGCAGACATTTGCTTTGTTGTTTTTTTATTACACATTTTCCACATGCAGCTGTTTTCTGATATGAATTGGTGATTTTCCAATCAAATGCATTTACTTTATTTCTTAAATCCAGATTATTTATCTGATACAAACAACAGCTCAGCTTGAAACATGTATGAAATGAAATGAACCTTGTTTCTGGTAAAATACAACTAAAACAAGATCATTTCAAGATTGTTTGACTTAACAAGATATTTAAGATGCGTTGTCTTAAAACACGTCCCTCCATCTGCTGAAATGTTACCTGGAAAGTGAATTTATCTGAAATCAAGTGGGTTGAGACATTTGGACTAAAAATAAGACGAATAAACTGGTGAGATGTGGAGTTTTTGCAGTGCACGATGTCGTTTGCAAACATCCGACAGTCGGGCCTTTGCTGGCTTTGATCGTAAGGAGATCAGGACAAAAATCAGCCTGATTATCCTGCAGTGTGAACCGGCCTTTAGTGACATGAAAACAAAACAGCATGTTCATAAATACGTGGATGTTTTTAAAATGTTTTGACTGAAGTGTGTCATTTTGCAAACAGTCTCGGAGTTATTCAAACTGAGTGTGGCGTCCATGAGCTGCAGCAGCGTTGCTTTGCCACTAACAGGAGTTTTCCAGGTTCCAAACTTAGCTGGACTTAAACTGGCTTTGTGCTCGGAGATTTACTGTTTAAAAAGGCCACAGCCTGCCCACCGCTGAGCCCCCCCACGGCATTTTATTAGTAGTAATCTCGAGGCATTTCCTCTGAGTGGTATTTTTCTAAGTCTCCCGCTGTGTGCCGGGGCGTTCCTGGTGTGTGGTGGCTACCTGGAAGTGGTTCAAGGAAGGACAAACGGTGAACTGGGGACAGCGTTGTGAAGGCTCATTGATGAAGACTGGCTCTGGCGGTTTGATCCCACAGAAGAACTTCTGCAACACAGGTTTCTGAGAGTTATTGGGATGTCCTGATAATAAGGAATTACAATAGTCCAGCCTAGAAGTTATGAATGCATGGACTAGTTTCTCAGCATCACTCTGAGACAAGGCTCTGGGCAATTCAGTCAAAGGCAACTGGACTCAGTAGAATGTCTGAGAAGACGTTTGGACTCTCATCCGAGTGGCTTCAGTTCATGCGTGTCCAGACTAGACTGGGCTGGTCTGACTCTCTGGTGGGAAACCCAGGTATTAAACCTCTGTGGAGGTGTTTCAAAGACCAGTGGTGACTAACGGTGGTTGGTGCTCCATGATGGAACCACAGTCGTTGGGGTCTCCAGAGTCGTCAGGAGTCACATGAGGCCAGTCGAGAGCAAGTCACACTGGGCCGTTAGCCAGTGGTTCTTAGAGGTTAAGTTGTTGAACCTCCTGGGTGGAGATGAAAGAGTGGCGTTGTAAATCGGAGATAGGTGGTGTCAAAGACCCCCTCCCCTGTTGAGGGATGGTTTTTCCACTTTTACATAGATGCCTTCCTTAACTCCTCTTTCAAACCGTCTGTCCTCCTGGTCCAGAATATGTACATTGCTGTCTTCAAAGGAGTGTGCCTTTTCCTTTAGGTGTAAATAGACAGCTGGCGAAACGTCTTCACGGACATTCTACTGAGTCCAGCTGCCTTCGATTGAATCGCCTCCCTGGGGAGGTGTTCCTGGCATGTCCCACCAGGAGGAGGCCTCGGGGTAGACCTAGGACACACTGGAGGGACTATGTCTCTCGGCTGGCCTGGGAACACCTCGGGGTCCCACCGGAACTGCTGGAGGAGGTGTCTGGGGCGAGGGAAGTCTGGGCGTCTCTGCTTAGACTGCTGCCCCCGCGACCCGGCCCTGAATAAGTGGAATATAATGGATGGATGGATGGTTGTCCAGAATGGCTGACCTGAATGAATGAGAACACTCACAGACACATTCTGAGATGAGATGTTCCTGATTTTGACAATATTACTTAGATGAAAGAACGCCATCATAAAGGCTGGTTTTATATGTAAGTTGAACGACACATCCTGATGAAAAATAGCTCCAAGGTTTTTTACGGTAGAACTAGAGGCTAAGGCAATGCCATCTAGGGTAACTATCTGGTTAGATGGTTAGATTAGATAGAAGAAAGTTACAGATCATCCAGGTCTTTATGTCCTTCAGACATGCTTGGAGTTCAACCAACTGATTGGTTTCGTTTGGCTTCGTAGATAAATATAGCTGGGTGTCATCTGCATAACGACGAACATTTATGCAGTGCTTCCTAATGATATCGCTAATATAACTTGTTTAATATCTAAGTTGAACGACATATCCTGATGGAAAATAACTCCAAGGTTTCTTACGGTAGAACTGGAGGCTAAGGCAATACCATCTAGAGTAACTATCTGGTTAGATGGTGTGGTTTGGGCTAAATACAATAACCTCAGTTTTGTCTGAATTTAAATGAAGAAAGTTACAGGTTATCCAGGCCTTTATATCCTTCAGAGATGCTTGGAGTTCGACCAACTGATTGGTTTCATCTGGCTTTGTAGATAAATATAGCTGGGTGTCATCTGCATAACGACGAACATTTATGCAGTGCTTCCTAATGATAATGCCTAAGGGGAGCATGTACAGAGTAAATGATATTGTCACACTACAAACATTGTCCAGGACTAGATTGAGGAACACGACAAAGAGTTCAAGGTTGGACTCCAGATCCCTCAGATCTTAATCCAATCAAGCGGGGCTATGCTGCCTTCGATTATAAGAGAAATCTACCAAAACGAGGACTTTCAGGATAGAGTATGCTCGGCACTGACATTGGCATCATGGTGTTTGGTTACTGGAGGCTATGGAGGCGCCACCTTAGCATCTTCCAGGATTTAAAGGATCTGCTGCTAAAATTGTGGTACCTGATACCTCCAGACACCTTCAGGGGTCTGTGGAGTCGAGAGCTGTTTTGGAGACCTACACTATATATTAGGTAGGTGGCTTTAACGTTGTGTATTGATAGGAAAAGGTTGACAGTGTCAGAAAGGCAGATCAACTGTTGTGTCACTTCAAATCATTTGATGCATTCGTGTTAAAAATGAACTAAAACATGGGTAAAATCTGTAGTTTATGCTTCCTTGTACAGGTTCAACAACATCTTAAGCTTTCTACGATCTATTCAGGAAGTTTCTTGCGATGCTTTCGACAAACAGATGGACTGTGCGTTCATCTTAGTTCATTGTCAGTCCACCTTTATTTCCCAGGATGTGTTTTATCTCCACCAGGTGAACTGCTTTCATTCGTGACTTTACATAAAACTGACTCAGCCCTGACTCTGAGATGAAAATCAAGCTCTCACACCTCGTTCCAATTTTCACCTCTGCTTTCCCTCCAGTCCTGGGAAAAAAAAGTGTTTTCGGGGTGCCGCTGACGCCTCTGTAGCAAAAAATACTGGATGATATCATCGTCTGCAAGGCGCATAGTGTTGTTTTTCTTCCTCTCCAGTACCCGAGTGCTTCTTAAAGGATGAATGAAGTGTTGAGGTGTTCGTCGCCGTTGTGATTTCGATTTTCTTTATATCCACAGAAGGAGCAGATCCTCTTGCAGGAGCTTGTTGCATTTCCAGAACAGACGAATTAAACACCGACTCCAGAGAGCACATTTTTATATTTTTACTTGAGAGTGAAATCCACCATAGCTAAATGCTCACAAAGGGATGGTTAGTCAGCTGTTTGTAATCTGCAGCCTCGCCACTAGATGTCACTAGAAATCCTGTATCTCTAAAGTGATTCACCACATTCACAGGATCACTTGTGACTTCAGTAACTCGTCTGTCAAGCCTGTTACTTTGCTTCTTAACTCTTTGTTTCTTATCATGCTTTTAAACTACACATCCAGTTGAATGGATGCAACAGTGGGACCCAGGTCCGTGCACGTCGCGGCCATTCGTTTTCCTATTTTGAGATTTCAAAATAAAAACCAAAAATAAACCGCTTCCCTTTTTTTCAGTGATAATACAAAATGAAAAACGGAAAACGGGCCCTAATTCATTATCCATTATCCGTTATCCGATTTAATTAGATGTGTTTGTAAATGGAAATGAAAATGAAAATACACCCGTGGAAAACTTATTTCTCTACTTCCTGTTGGTTTCGGCTCCGTGACCCGTCTGACTTCTGATGAGGAAGGATCTGGTATCTAAAGCTCCAGTGTTAGCTCACTGTTAGCAGACCTTGCTGTGTGCCGTGGCCTGATGAAGACCCACTGTGGGGTCCAAACGTTGCTTGGCTCACATTGTTCACTATTTCACGGTGGACTTTTCACCAGCGTGGGGTTTATTTGTCCCTTTGGAGGGACCTTGTGGTGCCGCTAGCTCCGCCGCTAGCGCTAAATCGCTAGCGTTCGGCTGCTTTTGGGGACGTTTTTGCGAGGTTTGGAGGTTTTCTGTTACTTTAGCTTTGCCAGAAAGCAAAGTAGCGATTTTGCGCTAGCGGCGGAGCTAGCACTAAATCGCTAGCTCCTCTAAATGGCGAAGTCAGATGGGTCACGGAGCCAAAACCAACAGGAAGTAGAGAAATAAGTTTTCCACGGGTGTATTTTAATTTTAATTTCCATTTACAAACACATCTAATTAAATCGGATAACAGATAATGGATAATGAATTAGGGCCCGTTTTCCGTTTTTCATTTTGTATTATCACTGAAAAAAAGGGAAACGGTTTATTTTTGGTTTTTATTTTGAAATCTCAAAATAGGAAAATGAATGGCACACGGACCGACCCACTGGTCAAATCCAAGTTTGCATCTTTTGCACTGCGACTCAGATATCTCAGCAGCTACTGGACGGATTGTCATGAAGTTTCTTGCAAACATTCAAGGTTGTTAGTGGATGAATGAGCCTCACTTTGGCGATCCTCTGACTTTTTTCTTTAGCGCCACCAGCAGGTCAACACTTCAGTTTGTTCTTTGGTTTATAATCAAATGGTTACAAGACATTTCCCATCAGGAGCAAGTGTATTTTGGACTAATTAGCAAATGCTAGCAGGCTTAGCACATCAATCTGAGGGGTTAAACATACCTGCTAAACATCAGCATGTTAGCAGTGTAGCTGTTAGCATTTAGCTAACATGGCTGCGGGCAAGCACCAAGGAGAGGCTGAGTCCGTCTGCTGAGGATCATCGAGTTAATCAGTCAAGAACTCCATGAACAGATGTTGAAGTGTCAAGTAGTCCTAGTTCCCTGCAGTATATCTAATCATAGAAAAGGTTAGGGCTATATGATACCGAGTCGTTGCCTTTGAAAAATTGTTTTGTCCTTTTGGTTTAAGCACTTGTTGAAATGCCAAACCTCCAGCTGTGCCCGGTGAACAGTTTATTTAGAGTCACACTGACTTGCCTTAAGCAGCACAACAAGAGGAGGAGCACACGCCGTGCATGAAAATAGCAGAATTTTGTTTAACATTATCACAGCGGGAGGTGTAATAAGACGTGGTACACACCTGCCGTCCAATTTGCACATCTCAGTCGGGTGCCTATTTACGGCGTATTTTTCCCTCTCGGCGGCAGAATATTTCCTCGCCTCAGTTAATCCGACTTTGATTCAGAAGCATTAGTGCTGCTGAGGTAAAACTGTGCCACAAAGTCGGCCTTGTGCAGCGTCTGGTGCTTTCCAGCTCGCTCAGAGTGGAGGATCTGCACTGCATGGCTCCGTAACAACATGGAAGGGTTACTGAACGGACCGATCCAGGTCAGGTGTGTTCTGCATGGTGAGCTGTGATGGAGGAGCCACACATGAAAGTTATAATGCAATATGACACTGAAAAAGACAAGAAAACAACGATGGGGAGGTGCAAAATGGCCGTACGTAGATGCAGTCAACCCCAAAGAGACGCAAAATGGTTCAAGAGGAGCCAATAACGAGACAATAAAGGCCTAAAAGAGACATAAAACAACCACAAAGAGACACAAAACTAGTGCAAACACACAATAGAGGCAAAACAAAGGCACACAGAATGACCACATGGACCAAAATGGAGGCACACGTAAGGACAAAGATACTCTACAAACTATAAACAGACACTGAACACTACAAATAGAGCCAAAACGAAAGAGACGCACACATAAAATGACCACAGAGACCGAAACCACCACAAACAGACACAAAATGATGACAGAAAAAAGCAAAACGACAAGCGAGAACTTTACCACAAAGACGCAAACGGCCAGAAGGGGACAGAGGAAAACTATAGAGATGCAGACTGAGCAGAAACCAGTGCCAAGCAGAAATAAAATGTCACCGCAAAAAGATTCAAAGCAACCACGCAGAGACAAAAAAAACAGATCAGAAACGCAAACAAAGCTGCTACATGGCACAAAATGACAGCAAAGAGACCGAGAACAACGACAGAGAGACGCAAATAGCGAGAGAAATGCAAAACTACAGACACACAATTGCGACAGAACGACCACAAAGATGCAAAATAAACACAAAAAAGATGTAAAAAAAAACACAGAGACAAAATATGACCACAAAGTGAACTAGAATGCACCCAAGCGACACGCTGGATGCCTTCGTAAACATGGCAGGTGACCTTGACCTTCGACCTTTTGACCCCAAACTTAATGGGTGACCAGGGTTGGTCAAGATCAACATCTGTGCTGAGTTTGGTTATCCTGTCTCTATTTGCTCTTGAGTTATGGTGCGGACATTGTCACCCACCCACATACAGGTGGGTGACATACAGACAGACGGCAGTGACCCTACCCACTAGAAAAGCCCTCATAGAGCTCAGACCTCCACCAAGCAGCTCATTTCACCCCATGTTGGGATTTACACCCAGAAATAATCGTCCCAGGATTGTTTCATCTGCATTATCAGACTCCTTGACCCAGAAAACAAACCCTTAGCATCTGGATTCACATTGATATCATCATTAGTTCAATAGTTATTCACCAGAATCTCTTTCTGGGTCATGGTGGTTTCTTCTGGATCCAGCTCCATAGCTGTTGATTCTACAACAGATCTGTTGGATCCTCCTGATTCAGCAGAGTCTCAGCTACATGTTGGTGTTGGCTGCATGTCTGGATCTTCATCTGTTACCTTACAGTGATGACCATTCCACAGGCCCTCTAGGTTTTCCTGTTCTGGATCCTAGTATCTGGAATTTTTCCCAGATCTGGATCAAATTTTGACATGTTGTAGAAATTAGCAGGAACTGATCCTGTATTTTTACCAAGCAGCAGGACATCTGTTGTGGAGTTACATGCACATATACATGCACGTTGCCCTATCTCCCAATGCTAAAGAGTCCTGGAACAAACACCTGGATCCAGACGGTGATCCGGATCAGCACCAAGATCTAACCATCTGTTCCTCGTCCCATCATCCACCTTTCCTGAACATTTCATCAAAATCTGTTCAGAACTTTTGGCGTAAAGTTGCTAACAAACAGATAAACGCCGGGAAAACATAACCTCCTTGGTGGAGTTGATTAAACGACTACAAAGGAAATCTAAACTACCTCTAACATGTTTTTTCCATGTTGTCTCTTTCTATTCACCACCTCATACATGAGTTTCTACAACTGCATCTCAGTTTTTTCCAGCACGGTCTGTTCCTGCACACCAATGTTGTCTCACACTACACTGCAAAAACTCCACATCTTACCAAGTTTATTCGTCTTATTTTTAGTCAAATTGTCACTTGATTTAAGATAAATTCACTTTCCAGGTAACATTTCAGCAGATGGAGGGACGTGTTTTAAGACAACGCATCTTAAATATCTTGTTAAGTCAAACAATCTTGAGATGATCTTGTCTTAGTTGTATTTTACCAGAAACAAGGTTCATTTCATTTCATACATGTTTCAAGCTGAGCTGTTGTTTGTATGAGATAAATAATCTGGATTTAAGAAATAAAGTAAATGCATTTTATTGGAAAATCACCAATTCATATCAGAAAACAGCTGCATGTGGAAAATGTGTAAAAAAAAACAAAGCAAATGTCTGCTTTTGAGTTAAAACACCTCCTTTTGGGCGTAGCTGGCTTCACCTAAAACACAACACCTTCAAATGCTGTCAAACACCACTAAATATTAGGATTTCTAGCCAACTGTGAGAAGACATTATATCTCAGAATGCTTCAATTAATCTGTGTGATCTGATTTCAAGTACAAGATGGTCTTAAATCTAGAGAAGAGCCACGATAATACAACTAAAATAAGTTGAACACATCTCAAATTAAGACATTAAACTTATTAAAGCAAACATCTATTTAATTCTTTATCATGTCTGGTTTATTCTAAGACACCTCAGCTTGACAATGCTGCTAAAATATAGCTTAAAGTAAGTTTTCCCTGCTAATTTTAAGACCTCAATATTCTAAATATCACGTCTTATTTCAAGAAATCTGACCAAGCAAATGTTCACTTGTTCTATTGGCAGATTTTTACACTTATTTCAAGGTAAAAGTGCCTTGAAATAAGTTTTTCTTCTTGTTTTGGGAGGGACATTTTTTACAGTGTAGAAGCAGACTCGAGCCGGCATTTAGAAAGGCGACACTTTATTAGAAAGGGTTCCACATAAAACGTGGATATGGCGTACAGTAGGCACAGTCAGCAACCAAAGCGGCGACGCAACCACTCAGACTGTAGAACGTCTCCACAGGACTTCATCACAGAAGGATAATGACGCTAATGTGCAGCGTTACCAAGACACGATCCGGAAAAAGCTTCACAACTCGAAGGTTTCACTCAACCGACAGCGTTAAAGTACGACCTCTACGTGTTTTCACATCGCTAATAAAACAGAACAGCAGCAGTTTGTGTGAATCTCAAGAAATCAGTTCAGCTTGTTATAACGACATATTTTTCCTCATTCTTCAATACAAAATTATTCACAAACAAGACCAGAGCATCTCAACAGAAGAAGAAACCATATTGTGTTCTAAAATGAAAAGGCGAGTAGCTCATCTCCACCCTTCCGTATGGGATCTTCACCCGTTTGGAGTAAAGCTTGTAACAGAAGAACTGTAGGACATAAATGCCTGGGGGAGACTTTATTTGAAAGGTAACATCCTCGAAGGTTCAGTCGTAGCATCTGGACTCGCCTGAGTTTCTCCAAGATGTTTCACCTCTTGGATTAGAGGTGAGAGGTGAAACGACCTGGACGACTGAGAACCTTCACAGATAAACGTAACCTCCTCTACTTAGCATGCGGCTAAAACACATCATCAGCTCAATTGTGATTCACGTCCTTTGCATCCTCATCTACACTCACCGGCCACTTTATTAGGTACACCTTGCTAGTAACAAGAGCTGCCTTAATTCTTCGTGGCGTACTTTCAACAAGGTGTTCCTCAGAGGTTCTGGTCCATGTTGGCATGATAGCATCACACATCCATGATGCCAACCTCCCGTTCCACCACATCCCAAAGGAGCTCTACTGGACTGAGATCTGGTGACTGTGGAGGCCGTTGGAGTCCAGAGAACTCATCGTCATGTTCTAGAAACCAGCTGGAGACGATCTGAGCTTTGAGACATGGAGCTTTATCCTGCTGGAAGTAGCATCAGAAGATGGTCCACTGTGGTCATAAAGGGATGGACATGGTCAGCAGCAACACTCAGGTAGGCTGTGGAGTTTAAACCAGTTGGTACTAAGAAAACACCCCCCACACCATTAGACCACCAGCAGCAGCCTGAACCGTTGATCCAAGGCAGGATGGATCCATGCTTTCATGTTGTTCTGACCTACCATCTGAATGTTCAGCTGAAATGGAGACTCATCAGACCAGGCAGCGTTTCTCCATCTTCTACTGTCCAGTTGTGGTGAGCCTGTGTGAACTGTAGCCTCAGGTTCCTGGTCTTAGCTGACAGGAGTGGCCCCCGGTGTGGTCTTCTGCTGCTGTAGTCCATCTTCTCCAAGGTTGTTGTGGTTCAGAGATGGTGTTCTGCATTCCTTGGTTGAGTTCCTGCTGCCTTTCTATCATCTCCAACCAGTCTGCCCATCCTCCTCTGACCTCAGACCATCCTCTGTAGACCCTGGAGATGGTTGTGGTGAAGAGTTTGTGAAACACTCAGACCAGCAACCATGCCACGTTCAGAGTCCCTTAAACCAGTGGTTCCCAACTGGTGCGTCGGAACCCAAAAGTGGGTCGCCAAACCATTTTTATAGGGTTGCAGAAGCATGACCCCATCCTCCCCCAAAAAGTAGTGTTCTTTTATTTTAAAGGACGTGTTTCTTATGACCCAGTTTGCTTTCAATAGCAGGATATTTAGTGGTGGTGACACCAGTAGTTGCCCACTATTAGCCTCTAGATTTGGTTCTGACAGCTTATTGGAGAAATTTATGCTAAAACGTCCCAAAAAATGAACCAAAATGTGCTCAGAATCTGTCAAAATGGGCCAAAATATGCTCAAAACTTGGCAAAAATTGTCAAAATATACTAAAATGAGCAAAAAATAAGCCAAAATTTTCCCAAGTTGTATCAAAATGTGTTGAGACTCCACCCAAATAAACCTTAATTTGTTAACAGGAACAGCAAACTTTTAAAATCTGGGTCGCGACTGTTATTAATGGAGACATAGTGCGTCCTGAGGCTGGACCAGTTGGGAACCACTGCCTTAAACCTCCTTTCTTCTCCATTCTGATGCTCGGTTTGAACTTCAGCAGGTCGTCTCGACCACGTCTACATGTCTAAATGCGTTGAGTTGCAGCCATGTGATTGGCTGATTAGCTGTTTGTGTTGACAAGCAATTGAACAGGTAATAAAGTGGCCGGTGAGTGTAGATTGGAAAACATATGAATGATTTAGGAATGGACTCAGACGTTGGGAGTCTACATCTCTTTTGTTTCTGTTAAATCTGTATTAATCAAACGTTGGTGCTCTTTGGTTTCCGTAAAATGAACGAAGCAGCTGATTTGTCAAACCAGTGATGGAGGAAAGAAAGCTTTTCAAATCGTCAAACCACACGAGGCCTGTGTGTTTGTTTACCTTTAGCTCTGCATTTGTTTCACCGTATCTCATAAAATTACAAGCCAAATAGCAAATAGGCTCATTTTAAGGTTGGAGTTTCTTTCCTCTTCTAACAATACACCAACTTGTGCTATGAAAACTACAGATCTTTTCTTCTAAAGAGAGAAAAAACGATACATAGCGAACAACAAACGTGGAATAACGGCATGTGGAAGCTTCTCCTTTCAGCATGCCAACTTGTTCTGTAATCCTGTCAGCGCTTCACTGAATCCTATCGCTTCATTTAGAAAGCAGAGGAAGGGAGAAATCGCCCGTCGTTTCCATGAAGTTGCGACTCGAATGTGTGAATTAGAAATCTGACAAGAAACAGGAAAAGACATTTGCTCCTGACAGCTTAAAAATGACTATTCTGGCATCTCACGAACGCGAACTTCCATCACGACAGACGGTGACGTCCTCTGAATTTAAGGCGCGATGCTGCGTGACGTCGGGTGAATGTTCTCATGTGGTCGTAGCATCGGGCCATGCCGAGTTCGTTCGTAATGTTCGTAGAAAAAACATCCCGAAGTCACGTTTCAGCGATCAGCAGAGTTCGTCTTCGGTTGATTTATAATGTCTCCCAGGTTGGCTTTGAGAACGCTGCTGCTGCTGAATTACAGTCCAGTGTGTTTGATGAGCGTCCGAAGCCGCTTCCAGTATAAATCCACCATTTCACAACCTCCGAACAGCAGCCTCCACTCTCAAAATGAAGGGGTTTGCTGAATGTTTGGATTGTGCAGTAAGGCGGGCCTTTGTTACCCCTTTTCCACCAAGAAGAACCAGGTCCTAGTTCTGGTGCTTAGTTGGTTCTAATCTGGTTCCTCCAAAGAACCTGTCAGAAGCCAAGTTGGAGCCATTGGGTCACCGTAAAACCACTACACTAGCATCCATTACATAGCAGCTAAACAAAAGCAGTAAGTTGATGATAATATCTATGTTTATCTCTATAGATGGTCTTAAGGCTGATTGTGAGGCGGAGGTCCTCCTGTTGCCTGGACACATCCGTGATCACGCTACTGGTGGGACACAACTGTAGCGGATTTCAGGTCAACAGTTTGTGCTAAACTTCCAGGAGTCATTCCAATACATGTGTGATGGGACCAGGGACGTCCTGGAGAACAAGGACACTAATTAGCGCTTGTGTGTCCCTTTCCACCGTTGATGGTTGGTCACCATAACCCCGCCCCCAGCCCCTGACGTACTCGGTGCTTAGCTCTGGACCAGCAAAGAGTTGGTGCTTGCTGAGCTCCAGTTTTTAGAACCTGGAGTCGGTGCTTAGGTGGTGGAAACACAAAGAAGTGGAGCTAAGTCAGGCTCTGGCTCTGAACTAGACCTGGAACCAGCTCAGTGGTGGAAAAGGGGTATCTGTGAATTTGCTGTTTTAACCCTCTGAACCTCAAAACCTGATGGAAGGTTTAAAAGGCGTGTTATATTTTTTAAAAAATCGCCAAAATTACGCAATCTATCAAAGCCTGAAACTGTAAAAACTGAAAAATTCATCAGCTTTTCAACTTTTCGACGGTCCTGGAGCTACTCATCTGTGACGTACTGTTCAATCGGAAAAATTGACCAAATCTCAGCTTGAAATCCTGATGTGTAACTTCACTCTAGACGTCTCATTGAAAAGTTCACCAAAAATAAACTGTCAAAAAGAAATAATCGGTGCTTCTTGGCCCACCTGTGAAGCCATCAGTGACTCGACTGAACTGCAGGCAGTGTTTAAACAGAGCAGAGAGGAAACAATGGACAAATGTAGTAAAAATACCAGTATTATATAGGGCAGCTATTCCTTCCTAGTATTGGTAACACCTTTGGATACTTGGAAAAAAACTACGCATGTTGATTCCAGGTGTTTTTCAATTTTTGTGACGGGAACAATCAGCGAGAGTCGGCTTTTGTTTTCCTTTTTTTCATGATTTATGCATCATAACTGTGTCATACTGCACAGAAGACGTCTCTGAGTTCTGTCTGCTTCTAGTCGTGGTTGTTCTGTTTCCATGGAGGTTTCAGGACTTTATACTGCAGTGAAAAATGAGGCCACAGTGAAGAAAAATGAGAAACGTCCAGCAAGTGCTAAGAGTTCAGAGGGTTAACTGTAGTTTATGTGACGGCAGAGAGCAGGAAATGACTGAACGGAGGAGAAACAAGAGCATTAAATAAGTTGTATCTGTTGATGTTTATGGAAAGGAGAATCTGAAAGTGAATTTTTGATATCAGAAACACGAGCTGCTCTAAGAGAAACAGAGCCTTGAGATAGCAGCGGCGTACAGTCCAGTTTCCTTCTGTCTTTATGCTAAGCTAAGCTAACCAGCTGCTAGTCTTAGCCTCACGTCTCGACATGAAAGCGGTGTCAGAAACGTCTCCTCTGAACTCGTCTTTGAAAGCGAGCGGCTGATTTCAGAGGATTACTTGGTGATGAAGCTACTTTCAGCTGTTTGTTATTCAGTCTTTCTGTAACCTCGGGGATGTTCCTGCCCTGAGATTATCCTTTCAGACGGCAGCGCTGCTCAGAATGGGCACAAATCCCCACGTCCTCCACTGGAACTGGCAGACCATAACCCCAACATTACTCCGAGGAAAGACGAAGAAGTGCCACATAGACAAACTGAAATCCTCATTTCAGACTGGGGAGTCCAAGTTTAGCTGTTTTCCGCAGCTCACCTCTGAAACACCATCATTTTCTCTGGGCAGTAATCCGCAGGGATCAGAAAACCTCATCAGCAAATCACAAAATGGACCCAGGGATGAAACTTTTATCAGTTTTCCAGCAGCCGTCTTCGAGTTAATTGCTGAGACTGGAGGCTGTAAATCCGACGTCTGGTGTCAGCAGCAGCTGCGGAAACACTTCTTGAAGAACTTCTTGAACTCGGTGTTGAAGATGGTGTAGATGATGGGGTTGAGGGCGCTGTTGACGTAGCCCAGCCAGGTGACGGTGCTCATCAGGCCGGGAGGGATGTCGCAGGTCAGGCAGACGGCCCGGGTCGTGTGGACGACGAAGAACGGAGTCCAGCAGAACAGGAAGCAGCCTGCAAGAAGAACAAGAAGGAGGAGGTCGGAGTCAGTCAGCGGGTTTCCATAACCCTCATGTCGTCTTTAATAATAATAACACTGGCACTAAAAACTGCTATTAAATCATCATACATTCATATTTTTCCTGATTTTTTTGCATAAATCACTTAAACAACTTCAGACCTTTTCAAAACTACCAAACATTTAATCATTTTCAGGATTTTAACCCTTTAAATGACAGTTTATTGATACGACATATTTCATTTTTAAAGAAAAAAAACACAAAAAGTTAAATATTTTCTATATAATAAACAGTAGTGAGATGGGGCTTTGGTGGTTATTACAGTCTTGGTTGTGTCAAAGATTACCAACATAATTGGTTTGATTGCATGAGTATTTTTTATGTAGTGTCAAATAGTAACACTGGATACCTTCGTGTTTAAAAACGCCCCATTGACTTCCATTCAAACCACACTTTTTAATCTCTCTGCCACTGCAGTATAAAACCATGCATTCTGTGATGTCAGCATTTCATTTTGAAGAAAAGTAGTGATATTTGACATTTTTACTGTTTTCCACCTAATTCAACCATTTTTCCCGCTGGAGGCCGAAGCATGAAAGTCTTGTATTTTTACCATTGATTTTAATGGGAGTCATGTGACCACCAGGGGGCCCCAGGAGGTGTCCAGTGTTACTATTTGACACTACATAAAAAATACTCATGCAATCAAATCAATTATGTTGATAATCTTTGACATATACAAGACTCTAATAACCACCAAAGCCCCATCTCACTACTGTTTATTATATAGAAAATATTTAACGTTTTGTGTTTTTTTTTCTTTAAAAATGAAATATTTCGTATCAATACACTGGCATTTAAAGGGTTAAAATCCTGAAAATGATTAAATGTTTGGTAGTTTTGAAAAGGTCTGAAGTTGTTTAGGTGATTTATGCAAAAGAAAATCAGAAAAAAATATGAATGTATGATGATTTAATAGCAGTTTTTAGTGCGTGCAAAATGTGTCGACAGAGTATTAAAGACATGTGACAGTAAAACACAGCAGATTTCAAAAATTCCACTAAAGAGAAGATTTCTTGCAAAATTTCATGCCCCGAACTGCAACACAGCCGAAATGACGACCAAATAAAAAAAAAAAGTTGACAAAAATGTACAAAAATTCCCGAAGAGGGCAAGAAGGTTAAATGTTCTACACCTATATAGAGCTTCTTTCTACCTTAGTGGTTCCAAAGCGCTTTACAATGTGTTTCCATTCACCCATTCACACTCCAATGGAGACAGAGCTGCCATGCAAGGCGCTAATCTACCATTGGGAGCAACTTGGGGTTCAGTGTCTTGCCCGAGGACACTTCGGCATGTGGAGGGGTCGGGGATCGAACCGCCAACCTTGCGATCGGTGGACAACCTGCTCTACCACCTGAGCCACAGCCGCCTTCAAGTTACCACCTGCAGGCTCAGTGTGGCTTACTTGGAGGTTAAAATATTGATCGCAGTATTGACGGACTCAGAGGGGCTGCAACGCTGCATGAATCGATGTGAAATGCCACATTCCAGCGAGCTCATGTGATTCATTGACTTGATTATGCGCATTTTGAACGAAACTCGATGAGAAAACAAAAAACCTTCAGATCCAAAACATTAAAGAGGCACAATCAGAGAAACTGAGACGTCATTGATTTAAAGGCACTTAAAGTAAGTAATGCTGCGTTCCTCCCTCTGCGCTTTGAACTGAATCTGTAATGACGCCGCCAATTAACGCCCCATAAAACCAGCTTTCGAGCCGCCTGTAGTGTTTTTATTCCTGTCGACGTGACGACTGCTCCCAGCGCCGACCTCCACCTCGCCGCTGCTTTGCTCTCCCAGCTGTCGACAGATGCGCCGAGTCTTTTTGTCATTCGTACGTTTTAAATTTAGAGATTTGGAGAAGCGTAATGCAGGTGTGTGGCTTCACGCTGGCAGGTGTTTTGACAGGTTTCCTTCTCTCGCGCTTCACTTCTGACTAAATAAACGTTAGAGCTGGAATAAACAGAGAACAGGTGAGATGAGAACCGCAACGACCGGTTATTTTCATCTGAATCCACAGATTATGTTGTGATTCATTAATTCGTCTGTGAAACATCGAGACATTGCTGAAGGGGGCGTCTATAAATGTCATGTTTTTGTTGAGGTTTTTCATTTATTTGACGTTTCTGCCTTGTAGAAGAAAACCGAAGACATGAAAACACAATTAAGAGGAAACAAAGCGTCCTCTGTTCACCTGTAATCACAGCTTTGCACGCTGTTGTCTAGTAGTATTGGTTATCAGATCCAACATTCAGCTTTCTTTTCGATGACTGGAATCTTTTTTTTGTTTGTTTCTTTCCCATCCACAGCACTATGTGGCTATGCATCATAGGTAACAGCCTGACAACATTTAAAGATTGAATATAGAAAATTTCTCTTTTAATTTAACATATGCAAAGAGTTAATTTTAAATTCTGACACCAAAATGTTCTTTTTTTAGACCTTGTATCGGTCTCCTTGATTATCAGTAATCAGTATCGACATCAGCCTTGAAAAGACCACTTCAGTCGCTTGCTATTGCCTTCAGTTTTGTGTTAAAGTGTAGAAAATAGTAAATAAACAGAGGAAAAGCCTCGAATGAGTAGTTGACAAGGAAGAGCAGCCACTCCTCTAATTTCAGAGACCAGCATCAGCTAATATTTTGCATCGTTTCTCTACTTGTGCTTCATAAATTGCCAAAAAACATTAATCGATTATCAAAAAGCATATGCATAAAGAGTATTTTTTGTCAGTTGATTAATTAATTAATATTAGTAGTGTTGTTTGAATGATCAGACTCCATTTGCGTATCCAGGCGTCACCAAACTATTAGCGTGGGCTCCCGTATAATAATAACGTAGATGTCCATAACTATGACGCTATGCTGATGATGTGACTTTCTAACATGGAAACTCAACAAATGGAGCTCCGTCATTTCATCCTACAAACAATCCCACTGTCAACAGCCTGCAATTTGATTCTGAAAACTGAAGCCTTAAGCCTGCATTTCATTGAACAGCCAGCAGGGGGCGACTCCTCTGGTCACAAAATGTATAGAAGTCTATGAGAAAATGACCCTACTTCTAAGTTAATATTCTACCTCAGTGAGCATTTTCCCAACAAGTTTATGGTCTCAGTTGCTAAATTGAAGCCTCCTTCAGTGGAGCATGGTGTTCATTTAGAAAATTATGGTGCCATTTAGAGGAAAATAAACATTAAAGCAGGGTGTCTTTTAGGGGGTGTGGCTACCTTGTGATTGACAGGTTGCTGGTATATCTCAGTCAAATCCAATGCTCACTTGTCAAGTCTGGTTTCAAAAGACCAAGATGCTAAATTGCAAACTTGAGGCTTCAAAACGGAAGTCTACAAACCAGTGGGTGACATCATGGTACCTGCAACCATCTTTTATGTACAGTCTGTGGTTGCAAGTGACACAAAGGACACTTTGAAATCCGATTTGAGCAGGTTAGGGTTTGGGATTTTTTATGGCTTTTGCTCTCCAGATTTTCTAAAATCAACCTGGATATGAAAGTAAAAGTTGTTTCAGCTCTAGATGAGAATAAAGATGGATGAAAGGTCGAAGCTGGCAGAATGAATCTTGCAAACGTCCCTGACTATTTTAACTTTAACTAGAAAAGCCCTCAGAGAGCTCATACCTCCGCCAAGGAGCTTCACTCCACCCCCAACACAATCTCCCAGTTCACATATTTTCTATGGAACGTTACAGATACAAATGTAATTACATACAGTTCAAATGTCCTACCGACAATGCGGCCTTCACCCCATCCAACCTAATGAATAGGCGCGGCCTCTAGCGCTGCAGCTCCTAACAGCCTCCCAGCTTCTTAGACAACCGGAGATAAGAATGCCGGCCCAACCGTGCGTATGTCGCTCAGGAAGGAAAGAGAACTCCGTCACTGTCGCTGCCTGTTGCATGGAGACCCAAAATGTCATGTGGTCAGAGGGGGTTACCCCAAAAACAAGAGTGCCCTCTGGTGGCTTTTAGAGTAAACCGCATGTAATTTTCCACCTGGTTACACTTAGATTAAAAAAAATTCCTGGATCCAGACGGTGATCCGGATCACTTTGTTCCTTGTCCCATTTCACATATTTCCTGAAAATTTCATCCAAATCCGTCCATGAGTTTTTGAGTTATTTTGAACACAAACAAACAAACAAACCAACGCCGGCCGTCACATAACCTCCTTGGTGAAGGTAATGATGAACCATGCAAGCACAAACTTGAACATGCTAGATTTCATTGCAGAGTTTGCCAGTATAAACTTGAATGTAGCTCCGAAAGCTAATATTACAGCTACAGAACTCCTCTCATTGAAGTCTGAGCTCTTCTCTCAACTTTTCATCCTCCCTGCTGGGTCTCGTCATGCCTCAGCAGCCTGTTTTCGACGGGAAAAATTAAGGAATGATGTTTTTCACGGCGTCCTGGCAGCGTGACTCTAAATGATTCACGAGCAGCCTGAGCTCATTAGAGACCAAGCAGAAATGTACAAACCCCGACGTCTCGGCTTTTTAATTTGGGGACTTCCAATAAATTCAGGTGTTCTTGACTTTTTTTCCGTGCCCAAGTTCACAAAGAAGATAAAAATACAGAAGCACCCGATTGGAAGGGAAGTTTGATTTGTGAAAATGTGATTTAAAGCCCATCCTAAAAATAATCTGGTGCCATCAGAAGTCGTCCCTCGGCTGCCTTCGGCCTTCGAGAACGAACTCAGACGAGCTTCGTGTTCGGGATGGAAATGATAACTCACCTCAATAAGCTCAGTTTCCCCGATCACGAGCTCCGTGAACGACCGAATCAAACTGAGGCCATTTGCCTCTGGTGTCGCCTCATGTTGGCGTTAACACCGAGTCCAGTAATTTATTAGCTTTCCGTTGAGAGGTTGACGGATGGGATTCATGCCTTCCTCTGCAGGAGATTGGGCCACTTTGCATAATATGCCGCAGCTCTACTGTCAGTACGACGATCTGCATGTTTCTTATTCATAAGATGCATTCAGGCCAGCCCAGATCACACCGTGTTAAATGCACAGATCCATCCTGTAAATGTTCGTCTGTCCAGATGCTGCAAAGCGAGTAATGAAAGACTCCAGAGTTATTAGTCATATCTCAGAATCCAGACTGTGGGGCGCCAAAAACTGAGTTCTTAACATTAGTGAGCCACAGCGGGTGTTGTGGAATGCTTCTTACGCGTGAGCAAAGTGAATATTTTTGTGCAGTAAATCAACTAAATGTAAGGATGTTCACAAGAAAAGATGGCTTCATTCCAGACTTGTAAAACACCTTGATGAACAGTTTAAGAGAGGCTGAGCAGCGACAGTGGTGGCAAATAATTCAACTTATTTGTATAGCGCAAGTTCACAACAAAAGTCATCTCACAGTGCTTTGAACAGAGAAATCCGACAATCCAAAGTCTGGATTCCCTATGAGCAAGCAGTCAGCAACAAGGGAAGGAACCAAAAAAATACCTCTAGGATAGGGAGGGGGGAAAACCACCGACAGAACCAGGCTCAGGGAAGGCAGCCATCTGCCTCGACCAGTTGGGGTGAGAGTGGGGATGAGGGGGGAGTGGGAGTGGAGTGAGCTCATACCTCCGCCAAGGAGCTTCAGTCCACCCCCAACACAATCTCCCAATTTACATATTTTCTATGGAACGTTACAGATACTAATATAATTACATACAGTTCAAATGTCCTACCAACAATGCGGCCTTCACCCCATCCGACCTAATGAACAGGCGCGGCCTCTAGCGCGGCAGCTCCTAACAGCCTCCCAGCTTCTTAGACAACCGGAGATAAGAATGCCGGCCCAACCGTGCGTATGTCGCTCAGGAAGGAAAGAGAACTCCGTCACTGTCGCTATCTGTCGCGTGGAGACCCAAAATGTCATGTGGTCAGAGGGGGTTACCCCAAAAACAAGAGTGCCCTCTGGTGGCTTTTAGAGTAAACTGCCTTTAATTGACCACCCGGTTACACTTACATTAAAAAAAATCCTGGATGAAGACAGTGATCTGGATCATCATCATTTGTTCCTTGTCCCATTTCACACATTTCCTAAAAGTTTTATCCAAATCTGTTCATGAGTTTTTGAGTTATTTTGAACACAGACGAACAAACAAACAAACAAACCAACGCCGGCCATCACATAACCTCCTTACACAGAGGTAATAACCACATTTAACTGTTCTGAAATGCTGCAAAAACTATCTTTTTATGCTGATGTAGAATTAGCATTAAGGCTAATAAGGCTAGCAGGCTAAATTAAGAGTCGGTACGATTTGAGTCGACCACGGTTTTCTTTGTTTGACGACAGCCCGACTCCTGACAATAAGAAAAAGAGCACATTTGTTTGTTGCGTTTGTTGAGATAACATGAAAAAAGAGACCACAAAAGAATGGAATAAGAGGCCAACACAGAAACCACGAGTTCGTCCTGAGAGGGTTTTTGAAAATGACATTCAAATAATCACTGAGCAGCAGCCAAGATTGGTTCAGTCCTCATGTTATTAGAGGTATTTTGGGAACGAAAGCCTCACACAAGATCTGCAATAAAGCAAACCAACGCCTGGCAGTGCTGATATGACTGACCTTTATCTCATCTCAGGTATATTTGGCACACAAAGAGAAATGTCAAGACGGCTTCTGGGGTAATTCAGAACCAGGTTTTCCACCAGAAGTTTATTTTCCAACCGCAAAACATCTCGATCAGATTCCATCAGTCGTTTAATATTGACGTTTAGCATCGATGGCCTTCTCCGTACAGCAGCGGCGCCTTGTTATTACTCATTAACACATCCAGAATACACAGAGCAGCAACAGGATTATCTGAAGGTCATGTTTGTGTCCATCCGGTAATAATCTGGCTCCTTTAGTTCTGCTGTGGTGTTAAACGACTCCTGAGAGATATATATTTCTCTGTTTAGCTGCCGAAAAGATCAATTTCCTCCCCAGTAAGACTCTCAAGTTTGCAGCTACAGTGAAATGTTGGAGCTTTTACCCTGAAAAAAGGCTTCCTGCTGCTGCCTGCGTTGGTAAATAATCTGTATTATTTGATCAGAACAATGTCGATCCTTGCTTCCAGAAGCCCAAGATGACGTCCTCGAAGAGAAAATACTCAGACTAATAGAAAACAGTTTAATTTATCGCTCCCAGTAACGCCTTTCACACAAAACAGTCTTTTAATCAGCTGCTTGTCTAAAAATATTGAGTAGTGCAGCTTTAAAACAACAGAACTAGTCAGTTTTTATCATGCAACATGTCAAATGAAAGCTCTTACATCAGTTTTTAAATTTTTTTTTAAAAGGGCAAAAGCAATAAAATGAGATTATTCCTGCTCTGTGTTGTTTAACTCTGCTTGTGTTCGAGGCTTTCTACTGCATGTTCAAAGTCTTATCCAGGAGTTATTCTGAATAGTTTTATGATCTTTGCATGATGAACACGACTTGGACGACACTTACAGAGTCAACCTGAGTCGTTTCTGCTGGTTGCAGACTGTAAAAGCGTCCCAGCCTGTTCTGAGTCTCTGCAGTGTGACTGTAAGATCATGTGTTGCATAATAATTGGATTGAGGGCTTTAAGCCATGATGACGCTGTTTGCTGGGAGGACGTTCAGTCGGAGGCGACGCTTTTATCCCGACGCTCTGCAGGAACGTTGGCGGCTTCCAGAGCAGCGACGCAAACATCCGTCTGGCCGCAAACACGGAGCGCAAAAGTTCGGCTCAGCATGTGGAGGCGACGTTCGTTGTATGGAACGTTACAGATACAAATGTAATTACAGACAGTTCAAATGTCCTACCAACAATGCGGCCTTCACCCCATCCGACCTAATGAACAGGCGCGGCCTCTAGCGCGGCAGCTCCTAACAGCCTCCCAGCTTCTTAGACAACCGGAGATAAGAATGCCGACCCAACCGTGCGTATGTCGCTCAGGAAGGAAAGAGAACTCTGTCATTGTCGCTGTCTGTTGCGTGGAGACCCAAAATGTCATGTGGTCATAGGGGGTTACCCCAAAAACAAGAGTGCCCTCTGGTGGCTTTTAGAGTAAACCGCATTTAATTGTCCACCTGGTTACACTTAGATTGAAAAAAATTAAGAGCAGCGACACAAACATCCGTCTGGCCGCAAAGACGGAGCGCAAAAGTTCGGCTCAGCATGTGGAGGCGACGGTCGTTGTATGGAACGTTACAGATGCAAATGTAATTACATACAGTTCAAATGTCCTACCAACAATGCGGCCTTCACCCCATCCGACCTAATGAACAGGTGCGGCCTCTAGCACTGCAGCTCCTAACAGCCTCCCAGCTTCTTAGACAACCAGAGATAAGAATGCCGGCCTAACCATGCGCATGTCGCTCAGGAAGGAAAGAGAACTCTGTCACTGTCGCTGATAATAGTTGAAGTTAAATAGATAGTAATTCTAAACTGACATAAAAAGCCAGTGTTCCCAGCAGATTTGACTATTTGATCACGCTACTGGTGGGACACAACTGTAGCGGATTTCAGGTCAACAGTTTGTGGTAAACTTCCGTGTGTCCCAGGAGTCATTCCAATACATGTGTGATGGGACCAGGGACGTCCTGGAGAACAAGGACACTAATTAGCGCTTGTGTGTCCCTTTCCACCGTTGATGGTTGGTCACCATAACCCCGCCCCCAGCCCCTGACGTACTCGGTGCTTAGCTCTGGACCAGCAAAGAGTTGGTGCTTGCTGAGCTCCAGTTTTTAGAACCTGGAGTCGGTGCTTAGGTGGTGGAAACACAAAGAAGTGGAGCTAAGTCAGGCTCTGGCTCCGAACTAGACCTGGAACCAGCTCAGTGGAGAATAAGTATCTGAGGTTATCTACGGTGCACCTCCTCGTTGGGATGTAGACGTAGGTTCCTCATTGAGATTTCCTCAACATGTTTCTGAAGCAGTTTGATGATTTTGAAATCAATCACACTGCAAACATGTTGACAGCAGTCGTTGCTCTGTGTGAAATAATGGATGTAAACACAGATCTTCCACTGCAGTCGTCTCCTCATCAGCAACCAGACACCAAGAACCAACATGGATGCGACTCTAGTGTTTCTAATCTCGGTGTGTCGCCTCCTGTGGCTCAAAGTAAATGGAAGAATGTAAACACAGTCACTGTCCCTGATCATGCACTTAACAACACACATGACGCTGAGCTACAAATCAGATTCCACACTTCAGGTCAACCCAGCAGGACTCCATTAGGACTCCATTACCTGCTCCAGTCAACTACGAATCCGGTGAAGTAATGAAGTGTAGCTATTAGATGGAAACACTCACCTACGACGACGGGCAGCACCCTCATGGCTTTCCTCTCCCTGTTGTTGATCTTCGCTCGCTTCTTAATGTGCTGCTGGCCGAAGGTCACCGTGGGAACCGAGTTCTCCCGGTACTGCCGAGGATAAGGGATCTCCTGGTGGATGTAGTCTCCCGAGTCGTCCAGCCGACTCTGGGCCAGATCCCGCTCTATAATCCTGGGCAGAGGCATGGGCAGGGGTCCGGGGATGGTCCCGGCCAGCGGGGGGAGGGCGGTGGCGACGGCGGCGTGCTGCAGCTTCCTGCAGGCCTCGATGCTGCTGCGTAGCTTCACCTTCCGGGTCTCCTCCCAGCGCTGCAGCCCCCGGAAAACCCCGCAGTAGAGCAGCACCATGATGGGGCAGGGGATGAAGAAGGAGCAGACGGAGGAGTAAACCACGTAGTTGTTGTCCTCCAGCTTGCACTCGCTGGGGTCGCGGTCGGGCACGTTGTTGATGCCGAAGATGACGGGTGAGGCCACGGCGAGGGCCAGCAGCCACGTAGCGGAGAGCAGGACGAGCTGCCGCTGGTCCACATGTTTACGGTTGTAGTTCAGGGGGATGGACACGGCAATGAACCTGCAGAACACACGAGTTAACACGTTAAACACACATCTGAGTGACGAGTCTGCAGCTATTATGGCCACAACTACCACCTCACATTTCAAGCTGTTTACACCAGGAATAGGCCGATCATCGTGGCTATTTTTCTGACTATCACTATCGGTAAATTATTGGCCAATTATTGATAAAGTAAATGCGCTACTTCAGCTCTGATCAGCCTCTTTTCTCTGTCTGTCGTCACTCGGTGGTCTCTGAAGAAGAAACACAAACCAGGAAGTTAGCTTCTCTCAAAGTGGCTAATGCTACGCTAACGGCTAGCAGCTACGTTAGAGCAGATTAACCTGAAACAGACGCTGGAAAATGGTAATTAACAATGATTTAAGATCTGGACCTTAGTGGGACATAAAAGTGCAGTCGTTCCCACATAAACAGAAGAGACAATTTAATCTTGATTATTTCTATTTTACATATTCAGTTATAGTCACCCTCATTAATGAAGAAGCCTAGTTTTGAATGACAGGTTCTCTGCTATCACAGGCTGTTAAAACATCACATTTAATGCATATTGGTTGGTAATATCGGCCATTCATGAGCACCAATAATAGGCACTGGCAATCTTTCATCTTTATTTTAATGTTCTATCCTCCTTTTTACACCTGCTACCACACCAGTGTCGTAAATGGAGAGTGACAGGACATTAGAGATGCACATTATTCAGTAACTTGCAGCCATATCAATCAATCATGAATTAACTGATAGCACAAATTGAGCGCCGTGGGCATTTGTCTGTGCTGATGTTTCATTAGACGCATGATATGAGCCACAAAGGCGGCTCTGTTACTGGGATGTATTGATCCTGGCCTGGCTGATCCCAGCTCAGCTCATGAGCTCTGGCTGGAGGGCATTTAGCCTCACAGGACACTTGTCATGGTTGAACTTTCCCGGCTAAACTCACCGAATGCTGTCAACATGAAACTGACACCCCTTTTCCACCAAGAAGAACCAGGTCCTAGTTCTGGTGCTTAGCTGGTTCTAATCTGGTTCCTCCTAAGAACCTGTTTGCTTTGAGTCCAGTTGGAGCCATTGGGTCACCATAAAACCACTACGCTAGCATCCATTACATAGCAGTTAATCAAAAGCAGTAAGTTGATGATAATATCTATGTTTATCTCTATAGATGGTCTTAAGGCTGATTGTGAGGCGGAGGTCCTCCTGTTGCCTGGACACATCCGTGATCACGCTACTGGTGGGACACAACTGTAGCGGATTTCAGGTCAACAGTTTGTGCTAAACTTCCAGGAGTCATTCCAATACATGTGTGATGGGACCAGGGACGTCCTGGAGAACAAGGACACTAATTAGCGCTTGTGTGTCCCTTTCCACCGTTGATGGTTGGTCACCATAACCCCGCCCCCAGCCCCTGACGTACTCGGTGCTTAGCTCTGGACCAGCAAAGAGTTGGTGCTTGCTGAGCTCCAGTTTTTAGAACCTGGAGTCGGTGCTTAGGTGGTGGAAACACAAAGAAGTGGAGCTAAGTCAGGCTCTGGCTCCGAACTAGACCTGGAACCAGCTCGGTGGAAAAGGGGTATGAGTGACGCCTCGTCAGGTTGCCAAACAATAAGAGGCTCCTCCTGGTGGAACAACCAGGTACTACAGACATGTTCTGACATGCGTGTAGAGGACAAACAGGTTTTCCCATCTACTGGAGCTCATGGAGTTTTACAACTGCTTCAGTTTTTTTTCTTGATGCACTGCAAAGCTGTTCAGCTGTCAGCAAATACACTAGACCAGTGGTTCTCAACTGGTGGGTCGGGACCCAAAAGTGGGTCGCGGAGCCCTTTTCAGAGGGTCGCAGAAGCAAAAAAAGTAGTGGTATAAAGTCTTTTATTTTAAAGGACTTGCTTCTTATGGCACAGTTTGCTTTGAGTAGCAGGATATTTAGTGGTGGTGACACCAGTAGTTGCCCACTATTAACCTCTAGATTTGGCTTATTGGAGAAATGTATGCCAAAATGTGCCGAAAATGAACCAAAATGTGCTCAGAATCTGTCAAAATGGACCAAAATATGCCCAAAACTTGGCAAAAGTGTCAAAATATACTAAAATGAGCAAAAAATAAGCCAAAATTTTCCCAAGTTGTATCAAAATGCGTTGAGACTCCACCCAAATAAACCTTAGTTTCTTAACAGGGACAGCAAACTTCAAAATCTGGGTCGTGACTGTTATTAATAGAGACATAGTTGGTCCTGAGGCTGGACCAGTTGAGAACCACTGGTCTAGACTGATTTCAGTCGCTTTATTGCACTTTAAGTGTGTTGTCTTGTATCGCGGATACTAAATATTACAGTTCATTTGCATCTATTTGTTGTGTTCCTGCAGCTGTTGGTCGTGAATTTGGCCTCCTTGAAGACCTTTAGCCTTCAAATGTAGTCGTTTTACACGTCTTTGTAGTATTTTTCTGTCTTAATTTGTCATTTTGCGTCTCTTTGCAATGGATCTTGCATCTATTTGTTGTGTTTTTGCATCTATTGAGTCATTTTGTGCCTCTTTGTCGTCATTTTGCATCTCTCTGTCGTGTTTTTTGCATCCCTAATTAGTTATTTTGCCTCTTTGCAGTCGTTGCATTTATTTGTCGAGTCTCTTGCAGTAGTTTTGTAGCATCTTGCATCGCTTTGCTTTTGTTCTGCATTCATTCGTCAAAGCTTTGCATCTCTTTGTAGTCGTTCTGGATCCTTCTGTGGTCAGTTTGCCAATCTGTTGTGTCGTTTTGCATCTATTTAATCAGTCTGCCTCTCTTCAGTTGTATGAGGAATGATTAAATAGATTATATTAGGATGTAAGGTAAAGCTTAAGTTGAAGATGGCGCTGTTAGAGAGGAGACAAGAAGTTTAAAAGCAAAGAATGGGAGCTTCAACCAATTAAAGGACAGTTTAAGGCCAGTCAGGAGTAAGTAATATTAATTTTTCTCCCCTGATGATGGTCCTGAAAAAGGCTCGATGCGATTGGTTCTTCTGGGTGGAACAAAGGCTAAAATATCGTCCAAGTTCCTGCCGTGGAAAACAGCACAACTGAAAGCTTCTTCAGCCGATTTGAAGCTCCGTTTTTCCGAACACCTGATGCAGAAACTCTGACACCCACCTGTCCACGCTGATGGCACACAGGTTGAATATGGAGGCGGTGCAGAGCATCACGTCCATGGTCATCAGGCCGTCGCACATCAGCATGTTCAAGGACCAAACGCCGCCCTGGAACTGCAGAGAAGGAAACACGAACTCATTAGCTAACATCTGTTTGGAGGCTTTCTGCATGTCTTTGCTGTACTTTTGCATGTGTTTGTCGTGTTTTCGCTTCTCCTTGAAGTCATTTTGTCTCTCTTTGTCGTCACTTTGCATGTATTTGTTGGCTTTTTGGATCTATTGAGTCACTTTGCGTCTCTTTGTGGTCATTTTGCATCTATCTGTGGTCATTATTTACCTACATGAAGACTTTCTGCGTCTCTCTGGGATTATTTTGCATCTATCTGAAGGGTTTTTGTGTCTCCTTTAAGTCATTTTACCTTCAAATCTAGTCATTTTGCATGTCTTTGTTGCCTTTTTGTGTCGTAATTTGTCATTTTGCATCTATTTTGAGTGTTTTTGCTTCTCCTTCTTCTCTTTGTGCATCTATTTGGTCATTTTGTGTCTCTTTGTGGTTGTTATTTATCTACATGAAGACTTTCTGTGTCTCTTTGGGGTGATTTTGCATCCATTTAAAGGTTTTTTTCATGCATTTGTCATGGTTTTGTGTCTCCTTTCAGTCATCTAGCCTCCATGTCCAGTCGTCTTACATGTCTTGGTTGTCTTTTGTGCCTTAATTTGTCATTTTCCATCTCTTTGCAATCAACCTTGCATCTATTTGTAGTCTTTGTGCATCTATTTAGTCATTTTGTGTCTCTTTCTAGTTGTTTTCCATCTATTTGTAGTTGTTATTTATCTACATGAAGACTTTCTGCATCTCTCTGGGCTTGTTTTGCATCTATCTAAGGAGTTTTTTCATCCATTTGTCATGTTTTTGTGTCTCCTTTAAGTCATTTAGCCTCCCTGTCTAGTCGTCTTACATGTCTTTGTTGTCTTTTTGTGTCTTAATTTGTCATTTTGCATCTATTTGTAGTGTTTTTGCTTCTCCTTGAAGTCAATTTGTCGCTTGGTGTAGGCATTTTGCAACCCTTTCTAGTCTTTGTGCATCAATTGAGTAATTTTGTGTCTCTTTCTAGTTGTTTTCCATCTACCTGTGGTTGTTATTTATCTACATGAAGACTTTCTGCGTCTCTTTGGGCTGATTTTGAATCTATTTAAAGTGTTTTTTGCATCCGTTTGTCGTGTTTTTGTGTCTCCTTTCAGTCATTTAGCCTCCCTGTCTCGTCATTTTGCGTCTATTTGTAGTGTTTATGCATCTATTGAGTCATATTGCGTCTCTTTGTGGTTGTTTTCCATCTACTTTTAGTTGTTTTGTATCTATTTGTGGCCTTTTTGCATCTCCTGTGGTCGTAATTCATCAGCTGGAGGACTTTTTGCGTCTCTGTGGTCATTTTGCATCAATTTACTTTATTTTTGCATCTATTTAGTCATTTTTGGTCTCTTTCTAGTTGTTTTGCATCTAATTGTGGTCGTTATTTATCTACATGAAGACTTTCTGTGTCTCTCTGGGCTTATTTTGAATCTGTTTAAAGTGTTTTTGTGTCTCCCTTAAGTCATCTAGCCTCCCTGTCTCGTCATTTTACATGTCTTTGTTGTCTTTTTGTGTCCTAATTTGTCATTTTGCATCTGCTTGCAATCGATCTTGCATCTCTTTGTAATCTTTTTGCATCTGTTTAGTCATTTTGTGTCTCTTTGTGGTCGTTTTCCTTCTACTTTTAGATTTATTTATTGCCTTTTCGTATCTCCTGTGGTCATAATTCATCAGCTGGAGGACTTTTTGCATCTCTATGTGGTCATTTTGCATCTATTTGCATGCATTTGACACATATTTGCTTCTCCTTGAAGTCATTTTGTGTTTCTTTATAGTCGTCTTGCATCTATTCGTCACCTTTTTGCATCTCATCTTTTCTGTTTTTGTCTCTCCTTGAAGTCATTTTGCGTCTCTCTGTCTTAGTTTTGTGTTTATTTCCTGCATCTCTTGCAGCTACCTGGAGTCTTTTTGCATCTCTGTTACTGTTTTGCATCTATTAGTCGTACTTTTGCGTCTCCCTGTGGTCCTTTTTTACCCTTTTGTGGTCTTTTAGCAGATCTGTTTTGTCATTTTGCATTTCTCTGTAGTAGTTTTGTGTCTGCTTGAGGTCTTCTTCCCTCCTATCAGTCATGTTGCGTCTCTGTAGTTGCTTCCTATGCATGTTTTTGCTCTTTGCATCTGTTTCTGGTCCCTTTGTGATCTGTTCAGTCGCCGTCCCGAAGCTGCACAGAGAAAGAAACACAAGCGGCGAGTCATTAGCCGGCCCAAATCTCAGAGTAATCCTCTCGGCTCGCGGGCATTCCTCCTGGAAAACTCCGGCTCTCTGCTTCCCACGACTCTGCTCCAGGTGAACGTCGGAGGTTTTAGCTCTGCGTCTGGCTGCTCCTAATCCAGCCGCCGCATGCGAACGAGCCCCCGGGGTGACACTCGCTAGATTTAACTGGCTGCAACCTCTGGCACAGGTAACGAGATCAAAGGCAGCTAATTAAGGAGGACTTAAGGGGAAGCCTCAGCGGGGCCTCGCCAACACATTTAGACGGACAGGCAGGCAGGCAGGTGGCGTTTAATTCTTCTAATGAGGGCCACATTACACCCTCCAAACCGTTTTGGGTCTGGAGACCTTGTGAATTATGGATCATCGCTCTCCCTGAAGCTCCCAGCGTCTCGCCCTCCAGAGGAATTAATCCTGATTGACGGCGCCGCCTCCTTTCTGTGTCACGACCAACTGGTTCTGCTGGGTTTAACTGGCGAGCACGGCTAATCACATTAGCCCGAGTGTTGATCCCATTTATGATGTTAACCAGGATATGTTCCACTTGTGTGGATTTTGGGGCCTTTTCTGCACCTTAACCTGTTTTCTGGTGTCTGGTCTGTTAGACTATGAGGCCCTGCAGAGAGCAAAGGGTGTAAACAGTCATTAAATCACTTTAGAGCCATTTTGTGCCTCTTTGTGGTCTTTTTTCAACAACTAGAGGACATTTTGCTTCCCTTTGGCGTCATTTTGGATCATTTCTTGTGGTGTTTTTGCATCTATTGAGTCATTTAGTGTCTCTTTGAAGTGGTTTTCCATCTACTTTTAGTTGTTTTGCATCCATTCGTTGCCTTTTTGCATCCACTGTGGTCGTAATTCATCAGCTGGACGACTTTTTGCATCTATTTGTTGGCTTTTTCCATCCATTTGGTCATTTTGTGTCTCTTTCTAGTTGTTTTGCATCTAATTGTGGTCGTTATTTATCTACATAAAGACTTTCTGTGTGTCTCTGTGGTCATTTTGCATCTATTTCCAGTAGTTTTGCATGCATTTGTCGTGTTTTTGCTTCTCCTTGAAGTCATTTTGTCTCTGTTTGTGGTCATTTTGCATCTATTTGTGGTTGTTTTCCATCTACTTTTAGTTGTTTTGCATCCCCTGTGGTCATAATTCAGCAGCCTGAGGACTTTTTGCATCTATTTGCAATGTTTTTGCTTCTCCTTGAAGTCATTTTGTGTCTCTTTCTAGTTGTTTTGCATCTAATTGTGGTCGTTATTTATCTACATGAAGACTTTCTGCGTCTCTTTGGGCTGATTTTGCATCTATTTAAAGGATTTTTGTGTCTCCTTTAAGTCATTCAGCCTCCCTGTCCAGTCGCTTTACATGTATTTGTTGTGTTTTTGTGTCCTAATTTGTCCTTTTGCATCTCTTTGTGGTCATTTTGCATCTATTTTCAGTATTTTTGCATGTATTTGTCGTGTTTTTGCTTCTCCTTGAACTCATTTTGTCTCTCTTTGTGTTTGTTTTCCATCTATTTGTAGTTGTTTTGCATCTACTCTTAGATTTATCTGTTGCCTTTTTGCATCCCCTGTGGTCATAATTCATCAGCCTGAGGACTTTTTGCATCTATTTGCAGTGTTTTTGCTTCTCCTTGAAGTCATTTTGCATCTATTTGTAGGCTTTTTCCATCCATTTGGTCATTTTGTGTCTCTTTGTAGTTGTTTTCCATCTACTTGCAGTTGTTATTTATCTACATGAAGACTTTGTGTGTCTCTCTGGGCTGATTTTGCATCTATTTAAAGCATTTTGTGTCTCCTTTAAGTCATTTAGTCTCCCTTTCTAGTTGTTTTACATGTCTTTGTTGCCTTTTTACGTCTTAATTTGTCATTTTGCATCTTTCTGTCGTGTTTTTGCTTCTTCTTGAAGTCAATTTGTCCCTCGGTGTAGTCTTTATGCATCTATTTAGCCATTGTGCATCACTTTGTAGTTGTTTTGTACCTATTTATCACCTTTTTGCCTCTATTTGTCGTGTTTTTGTCTCTCCTTGAAGTCATTTTGTGTCTCTTTGTCATGGTTTTGTGTTTATTTCCTGCATCTCTTGCAGCTACCTGGAGTGTTTTTGCATCTCTGTTACTGTTTTGCATCTATTAGTCGTACTTTTGCGTCTCTCTGTGGTCCTTTTTTGCCCTTTTGTGGTCTTTTAGCAGATCTGTTTTGTCATTTTGCATTTCTTTGTAGTAGTTTTACATCTGCTAGGGTCTTTTTGCCTCCTACCAGCTGTTTTTCCTCTCTTTGTCATTGTTTAGTTACTATTTCCTTTCTTCTTGCATCTGTTTGTGGTCATTTTGCATCCCTTTGTGATGGTTTTGCATCTATTTTGTCTCTCTTTAGGTGTTTTTGCCACTCTCTGTAGTCTGTTTGCATCCATTTGTTCTCATCATGTCTGTTTGTGGATGTTTTGCATCCGTCTCTGGTGATGTTAAATCTCTCTGTGGCCCTTTGGCATCTGTTTGGAGTCATTTTGCATCTATCGAGTCATTTTTCGCCCTCTTCAATTGGTTTCTGGATCTTTGCAGCTCTTTAGAGTCTCTTTATGAAGGACTACAGATGTTTTGTCTTTGCTCTTGGCGCCTTTAAATTACTCTGAATCCCATTTCTATCAGTGAACATGCAGAGACGCTGTTTGTCTGCCGTCTAAAACTCCCAACACCACCTCCTGTCCTCAGGCTTTCCTCTGTGACCCCCCTGGAGCCGCGCTCTGATCCTCCAGGTCCCTCTTACCTCTGCGTAAACGAACAGCGGCAGCACCAGAACCGCCAGCAGCAGGTCGGAGAAGGCCAGACTCACTATGAAGTAGTTGGTGGTCGTTTTCAGAGCCTTCTCCAGGTAGACGCTCAGACACACCAGCACGTTTCCTCCGGTCACCACGACGATCAGCAGGATCCCGAATATGAGCGCGGGGAGGTTGTAGTTCGGGGCTGCGGCCGCCGGTACGGTGTCGTTAGTGACCGAGAGGTCCGACATGGTCGCCGGTGTTGCTCCTTGTCCGACGGAGAGGCTCTGTCTCCGGAGTAGTTCTCATCTATGAGCCGTATCCAGCAGCCCTGAGTCCGGCAGGAGGCGAGCTTCTCTCCGGCTCGGTGCGCTCCGCTCCGCTCCGCTCCGTGCGTAAAACCACGCAGTCCGCTGAGTCCGGGTTCCTCTGAGTCCGGGTTCCTCTGAGTCCAGGCTCCTCTGAGTCCGTCCTGAGTTCACTTTCCCTCCAGGCTCAGCGGACCGTCCTCGGTGCTGATCTCCAGCAGCTCCTCGGTCCGCTGCTGCAGGAATAAGAGCGACGAATCAGAAGCCAACAGCTTAAGTCCAAATCTGCTTACTGGGGCTGTGCTGGTTGTGTGAACGGTCTCAGCAGGTCACAGCAAGCAGCAAACAATCACATTAGTCATCAATTCCTCTAATGTAAAGATACATTTACACTGAAGCAGCAGGTTTATCTCACTGTGCCCGTCCAAGCTTTTCATTCAGTTATAAAACAAGCAGCCACCTGGAAACCAGCTGCTACATGTGACCTGCTGACAGGCTCAGAGCTCACTAATAGATGCAAAACAACAACAAACTGGTGCAAAATGATCACAAAGAGAAGAGAGAAACCTCAAACTAGATGCAGAACTACCACGAAGAGATGCAAAGTGACTCGATACAGATAAAAACAGACTGCAGATACACAAAGACGATGACTGGATGCAAACAGACTAGAATATATGCAAATCCACTAAGAGATGAAAGTGACTGTACAGCTAAAACAATCAGAAAATGATGCAAAATGACTATAAATAGGTGCAAAAGACTGTAAATGGGCACAAAATGACCACAAATGGAGGAAAAAACACTGAAAGTAGATGCAAAACAACCACGTGAAGACCTGAAATGGCCGCACAGATCCAGAAAAAACTACAAAAAGATGCAAAATGACAACAAATAAATGCAAAACAGCTACAAAAGGGGCAAAAACTGACCACAGAGATACTGACTGCAGATGCAAAGTGATGCAAAATGACCTGAGAGACTCAAAAAGACCACATATAGATGCAAAAACACTACAAAGTGATGCACAATGAGCACAAAGACAGAGGAATGCAAGATGACCATGAAGAGATGCAAGGACTGAACCTCCGAGATGAAGGATAAATGAAGTTTATTATGTCTTAAAGAGACCAGAAATGGATGCAAACGACTCTATAGATGCAAAACAGAAACAACATGATGCCAAATGATCCCAAAAAGAGGCAAGAAGGCAAAACTGGAGGCAGAACTACCCCGAAGAGATGCAAAATGACTCGATAGATACAAAAAAAACCCCAAAGCGACGACATACGGATGTTAAAAGACTATTAATGGATGTAAACAGACTAAAAATACATGCAAATCCATCAAGAGATGCAAAATGACTCTAACAGTCACAAAGTGATGCAAGAGGACAACAAATAGGTGCAAAACAACTTCAAAGACATGCAGAAGACTAGAAATGGGCACAAAACAACCACATAAAGGCCTAAAATGACCATATAGAGCCAGAAGAAACAACAGAAAGAAGCAAAAAGACTAAAGATAACTGCAAAACAACGACAACGGGGCACAAACTGACCACAGAGATACTGACTGCAGATGCAACATGACTCTATAGGCACAAAAAACTCCTGCCTAATACTGTGTTGGTCCCCCTTATGTGGTCCAAACCATTGGGAATCATGGACCAGAGGACCTCTCAGGGGGTCCTATGGGGTCTGGAACCACTGGATCCTTTGGCTACTCTGGCTTGTCCAGTGGGGCCTCTGTCAATCCAACTGGTTCCACTGCATCCTGTTGATGCTTGATCAGAATGGGATGTAGGAAGTCTGGAGGTCACATCAACATGTTGGACCACTGGTGGATTTGGATCCAGTAGGGGGAGCAGTTAGGCTGGACAGACTTTTAGGAGTGACAAGGAAGAAGAACCAGGAAGAGGAAGTCTGTTTAGGTGGAGGGTGTGGCCTGTTGGAGCCTGTGTGAAACCATGTGGGTGAGTTGAGTTGTTCAGTCTCTCTTGGTTGTTTGCTAGTTGATTCGATGCTGCCTCCACCTTCAGCGCCCTCCATACTTTCACTACCCCCCACCTGAAGCAGGGTCTGTGTCCCCACCCCGCTTTTATTGGTGCAGTTGCTGAGAGGCTGGGGCTGTTTGTGGTCGTGTAGGCAAAAGAAAGAAGTGTTTTGGTGAGGGGCGGTGATGGCTGGCATTAGGGGAGTCAACTAGACGAAACAGCGCTGGAGGGAGGTTCCCACCTGATGAGCCCAGAGACGTGGTAGCGATTCACCATAGACATATATACGTAGACGCCGCATTGGCTGTGGAGGGACGTGCCTAAAGCTCCACCATCTTGGTACAGGGCTAGCAGAGGGGGGAGTGAATGTAAGTCTATGGAGGTAAGAGGTACTCCACAATCTTAAAGTAGAATTATTCACTGAATTTTCGACCGATTTCCAAACGGTTTGGTTTGTTAAAAACGTCACACATGTAGCTTTGACACAGGATGCTTGGATGCTTTTGTTCTATTTATGTCTGCCTGTCCGTCCTCCATGTCTGACGTTTGTAACAAACAATATATGTTGACAACTGATGGATTTATGATCACTTTTATAGTGCAGACATGTCATTCCTCTATAGACGTAATGCACTGTAGGGGCGAGTGGCACTGTACCAAGATGGCCGCCGCGTAGGCACGTCGGCTCCAATCGACAGCAGCAGTCAACGCGGCGTCTACGTATATATGTCTATGGCGATCACCGCTAGGGGAAGCTGGAAGTGTGGTGTTAAGCTGAGGAGCTCTTTACTGAGTCCGGTCCTTATTTTGGAGACGGGTGTTTACTTTAAATTCCCCGATGAAGGATCAGTGAAGTTTCTCACATCTTAAAGAGAAGAGAAACTGATGCAAACGACTCTGCAGATGCAAAACAATCAAAACATGATGCAAAACGACCACAGAGACACAAAAATACGTTTGTTTCTGTTCTTTTTTACCTCCACCAAGGAGGTTATGTTTTTACCGGCGTTGGTTTCTTTCTTTGTTTGTTTATCTGTGTCTGGATCCAGGATGTTTTTTTAATTTAAGGATATTCCTCAGTCCCTCCAGGAATTCTCGATGCTGCGATCGCAACAATTAACGCTAATTCAACCAATCTCCATGAATTCTGCGCGACCTTGTAATTTCATCCAATCACTGTGACTTTTCCGCAATTTTGTCCCGCCTCCCGTGAGTTCCACCAATCACAGCAGTCCCCAGTAATGCACGTACGTCACCGGATTCACTTCCTTGTTTATGGTTTGAAGATACAGATACGTATGCAACAAAAACTACTGCAGAACAATTCCCTGATGTTCTTCACCAAAGCGGAGCTAAACTGTTTTCACCCCGTGGAATATTGAGGTGGAACACAAACCAAAACCATCCACTGACAAACACTTTTCTACCGTAAACATATCAGGAGAATGGGTGAAACCAGCGGACCACAGACCAGACAAACCACCGTGATGAAGCTGCTGCATCCAGATCTGTGGCAGCACTGAAACAATGAAGGTCAGTTAGATTCATTAACTGATGTGACGAGCTGTGAGCGTGTGTGTGTGAACACGCGTGTGCCAGGATGTGGAATGAACTTTTTTAACTTTTAACATTTTTAATGATTTATACAAAACAAAGAAAAAAATGAAACTTTTGGACAATTTTTTACCGTCTCCTGCAACAAATACGCTTAAAACATTGCAATTTTTTAGAAAATCTGTTGCAAATTCAGACATTTTAGGAGCAACAATCTGGAAAAACACCCAAGAAATCCTGGAGGGACTGATTCCTATATTGGGACCAGCCCTAATATTAGGTTTGTAAAGCAGCTAAGCTACCATACTGTTGGTTAGCTAACTTAGCCACTCCAGGCTACTTGGAACTACACCGTACTTGGCCTTAAGCTCAGCCTTATTTCATCTCCTGCTGCTTATTTCTTGTCACAAAGCTGTAAATTGGGACGTCTTGTTCAAACTAAGTAGTTGTTTTTCACATAGAGCTGTTTGTCCTCAAACGCAGCTGCAACAGAAGTCCTATTTAGCAAAATCAAACCAGATTCTCCAGAGGAACATTTCTGGTTTTATCCTACTTATTTTATCCATTGAGCCTCCTCCAGTTAATCTGTTCAGAATAAAGAACCAACATATATTTCTGTGTCCTGTTAGTGTTGATTTCACCAGACTACACTATGATACTCTGTCATTGGTAGATTGTGTTGGGGTGGACTGAAGCTGCTTGACGGAGGTCTGCGCTCTATGAGGGCTTTCCTAGTTTTTGCATGTGGTGTCTTCTATCTGCCGTGTCTCTAAATCAGTGGTTCTCAACTGGTGGGTCGGGACCCAAAAGTGGGTCGCGGAGCCCTTTTCAGATGGTCGCAGAAGCAAAAAAAGTAGTGGTATAAAGTCTTTTATTTTAAAGGACTTGCTTCTTATGACACAGTTTGCTTTCAATAGCAGGATATTTAGTGGTGGTGACACCAGTAGTTGCCCACTATTAACCTCTAGATTTGGCTTATTGGAGAAATTTATGCCAAAATGTGCCAAAAATGAACCAAAATGTGCTCAGAATCTGTCAAAATGGGCCAAAATATGCCCAAAACTTGGCAAAAGTGTCAAAATATACTAAAATGAGCAAAAAATAAGCCAAAATTTTCCCAAGTTGTATCAAAATGTGTTGAGACTTCACCCAAATAAACTTTAATTTGTTAACAGGAACAGCAAACTTCAACAATTTGGGTCGTGACTGTTATTAATAGAGACATAGTGGGTCCTGAGGCTGGACCAGTTGAGAACCACTGATCTAAATAATCTCTTGTTGTTCCATCGTCATACGTTTGTGTTCGTTTCTTCGTCAAACCTCGCTTAGCAGAAACTCAAAGGACCAAATGTTTTCATCCTTCTGACAAACTGATCTCAGCTGCTCCCAACAAGGACAGCTTTTAATCCCAGGTCTGGTTCCCCTCTTTAACTGAGAACCAGACATCACATGAGGCAGACGTCTCACGACTCTTCCCTCTCATCTCGGTGTAAAAGGTGTTCGGGCCGCGGCGCCTCCCGCGGCGTGAATATCATCAGAACCGAGTCTGCAGCAATTAGCTTTTCGCACGTCGCCGCGACGCCTCGGGAGGAAGAGGCAGAGCTCGAAGAACGACGCAGATGTTCGGACGGCTCTGAAGGCTTCGGGACAAACGCATAAAGAGGAGCCGGGTGGAGGCGGAGGTGGAGGTGGAGGTGGAGGTGGAGGTGGAGCGTCAGACTGAGACGAACCTTCAGGCCCGTCGTATGTGAAGATCCTCTGTTTGAAGACGCACAGGAAGTCTCTGCTCTGAACTTCCCCTGACAGAACTCTGAGCAGAGAAGCTGGTTTTCTAACAGAGCTATCGTCAGAGAGCGTCTTGTGTTTCAGATTAGGATGGAAGCCAGAAGAGTCCGACCAAACACGCTGAGGTTCTCCTTCTGTGGCCTCCAGTAAACGTAAAAACCAACCCTGACTTCCTCCACGGCTAAAAACCAATGTGTGAACTGACATGATGGTGGGTAGGTTCCCACCAGAGGCAGCAAAAACACAGATTTGGAGCATCTGCTGGTTCATTTTGCATCTATTTATAGTCTTTTCCCCCCTATTTAGTCTTTCTGCATCTCTTTGTTCTTATTTTGTATCCATTTAAAGTGTTTTTGTGTCTCCTTTAAGTCATTTAACCTCCCTATCTAGTCGTTTTGCTTGTTTTTATAGCCTTTTTGTGTCATTTTGCATCTTTTTGCAATCAATCTTGTCTATTTCTAGTCTTTATGCATCTAATGAGTCATGTTGCGTCTCTTCATAATTATTTTCCATCGACTCTAAGATTTATCTGTTGCCTTTTTGCATCCCCTGTGGTTTAATTCATCAGCCTGAGGACTTTCTGCATCTCTTTGTAGTCATTTTGCTTCTATTTGTAGTCTTTTTTCATCTATTTAGTCATGTTGTGTCTCCTTGTAGTTGTTTCCCATCTACTTGTGGTCGTTATTTATCTACATGAAGACTTTCTGCGTCTCTTTGTGATCATTTTGCATCTATTTAAAGTGTTTTTGCATCCGTTTGTTGTGTTTTTGTGTCTCCTTTAAGTCATTTAACCTCCCTATCAAGTCGTTTTGCTTGTTTTTATAGTCTTTTTGTGTCATTTTGCATCTCTTTGCAATCAATCTTGTGTCTGTTTGTAGTCTTTATGCATCTAATGAGTCATGTTTCGTCTCTTTGTGGTTGTTTTGCATCGACGTTTAGATTTATTTATTGCCTTTATGCATCCCCTGTGGTCGTAATTCATCAGCCTGAAGGACTTTTGCATCTATTTGTGGTCATTTTTCATCTATTTAGTCATTTTGTGTCTCTTTCTGGTTGTTTCCCATCTACTTGTGGTCGTTATTTATCTACATGAAGACTTTCTGTGTCTCTTTGTTCTTATTTTGCATCTATTTAAAGTGTTTTTGTGTCTCCTTTAAGTCATTTAGCCTCCCTATCAAGTCGTTTTACTTGTTTTTAAAGTCTTTTGGGTCATTTTTTATCTTTTTGCAATGGATCTTGCATCTATTTCTAGTCTTTATGCATCTATTTCATCATTTTGTGTCTCTTTGAAGTGGTTTTCCGTCTACTTTTACTTGTTTTGTATGTATTTGTTGGCTTTTTGTATCCCCTGTGGTCTAATTCATCAGCTGGAGGACTTTTTGCATCTCTTTGTGGTCATTTTGCAACTATTTGGAGGCTTTTTCCATCTGTTTAGTCATGTTGTGTCTCTTTCTAGTTGTTTTCCATCTAATTGTGGTTGTTATTTTTCTACATGAAGACTTTCTGTGTCTTTTTGCGGTTATTTTGCATCTGTTTAAAGAGTTTTTTTCATCCATTTGTCATGTTTTTGTGTCTCCTTTAAGTCATTTAGCCTCCCTGTCCAGTCATTTTACATGTCTTTGTTGTCTTTTTGTGTCTTAATTTGTCATTTTGCATCTCTTTGTAATATTTTTGCTTCTCCTTTAAGTAATTTTCTCTCTTTGTGGCCACTTTACATGTATTGGTAGTTGCTATGCATCTATTTAGCCATTTTGCATCACTTTGTAGTTGTTTTTTATCTATTCGTCACCTTTTTGCCTCTATTTGTCGTGTTTTTGTCTCTCCTTGAAGTCATTTCGCGTCTCTTTGTCATAGTTTTGCGTTTATTTCCTGCATCTCTTGCAGCTACCTGGAGTGTTTTTGCATCTCTGTTACTGTTTTGCATCTATTAGTCGTACTTTTGCGTCTCCCTGTGGTCCTTTTGTCTCATTTTGTGGTCTTTTAGCAGATCTATTTTGTTATTTTTTCTCTGTAGTAGTTTTACATCTGCTAGGGTCTTTTTGCCTCCTATCAGCTGTTTTTCCTCTCTTTGTCGTTGTTTAGTTACTATTTCCTTTCTTTTTGCATCTGTTTGTGGTCATTTTGCATCCCTTTGTGGTGGTTTTGCATCTGTTTAGTCATTTTGCGTCTCTCTTTAGGTGTTTTGGCCACTCTCTGTAGTCTTTTTGCATCCATTTCTTCTCATCATGTGTCTGTTTGTGGCTGTTTTGCGTCCGTCTCTGGTGATCTTAAACCTCTCTGTGGCCCTTTGGCATCTGTTTGGAGTCATTTTGCACCTATCGAGTCATTTTTCGCCCTCTTCAGTTGGTTTGTGGATCTTTGCAGCTCTTTAGAGTCTCTTTATGAAGGACTACAGATGCTTTGTGTCTGTATGTTGTGTGACGACATACTTCTGTTTGGCTGTTGGATGTTTTGTGTCTCTTCCAGTCGCTCTTTGAAAGATTCTGAATCACATTTCACCTCTGTTATCGTCCCTGTGGTGTGTTTTTATACACTAGGAGACACGTAGGGAGTGAAATAAGCAGCCGACTTCATGGCCTGGAAACTGTAGCGCATCAATGACGGTCTCAGAAGCACAGATTCAGACGCAGCCCTGATAACAAATGCTGCACACAGACCGCTGCAGGCTTCGTGGACATGTGGTTGTTCGTAGACGACACGTTCCTTTTCATGCGCCGTAGATTTGCATTTATGTATTTATTCATCAACATATTGCAGTCTGTGTCCTTGCATCATCAAAATGCATTCCTTCAGCGTGTCGGCACTAGTATGAAAACAAATAAAGCAGCGCTTGTTATGAGGGGATTTTCCATCATCCACACCTTTATAATTCATCAGTGAAGGAGTTGTGATTGAAGAAGCTGCTGTCGGACTTCGGAGACGCTCAGCAGGAAGTGAATTCTCCAGATATCCTGTGCTGGGTTCGCCATCTGTGCTCGACACACTTTGACCTGACCTGAGTTTGATGATAAACGACACGATGACGAGTTTGTCTTGAGGTTTCTGGATATTCGGTAAAAAAAATCGGCCAAATCCTGCGAAAAATAATCAACTGGTGGTTTTAAAGACGCTTTAAAAGAACCAACGAAGTGATCAGATTCAACTCCGATGGCTGATTTTCAAAAATTCAGAAAGCATTTGGAGTAGAGCTGTGGGGTTTAGCACGGTTCCATGGTTTAGGTAGAAGTTTAACTGATTTATTTCAAGAAAATCCATCAGCTGGGAGGCCCTTAGTGAGTTGGCGTGGAACGACTCTTGACTTAAAAGGTGGTTCCACACTGTCGTCTCAGGTTGTTGAATATTCATTGATTGAGGGGAAAATAATGCAGTTTTTTTTTTAGCAATTTTGAATTAAATCTATAACACTATAAAGTTTGCAGAAAGTGAAAGAGTCTGAATACTTTCTCTAACAAAACTGTAGAAGTTGAATTGAAAAAGGCGGCTTGCCCTCTCCGGGTCGGTGGAGAGTCCTTACCTCAAGTGGAGGAGTTTAAGTATCTCGAGTGAGGGGAGGATGGAGCGTGAGGTTGACAGGTGGATCGCTGTATCGGTCCGTCGAGGTGAAGAAGGAGCTAAACCGAAAGGCGAAGCTCTCGATTTACTGGTCAGTCTACGTTCCGACTCTCACGAACTTTGGGTCGTGACCGAAAGAACAAGATCCCGGATACAAGCGGCTGAAATGAGTTTCCTCTGTAGGGTCGCTGGGCGAACTCTAAGGCCCCGTCCACAGGAAGACGAGCCCAGGCCTAAACGCTCCAATAGTCCATCCAACCCGTGTATCGTCCACACCAAGTCGGCGTTTTTGGGGTCTGAAAACGATCCTTTCTGAACCGAGGTCCCAGAGTGCAAAGATCTGAAAACGCCCTTAACATGTCACCGTTGTTACGCCCTGTCCGCTTGCCTCATAGCTCCACCTCTCCATAGATGCCCCAAACTCAGAAAACGACGACAACAATGTCTCCGTATAGTGCTGCGTATGTCCTGCTGATAGTTCCACCTCATCGTCCGTCCAGACTAGAGTCCTACCAGCTCGTCCACTCCTATTTGCCGCCGTCATATTCTATGTTTACATCGTATACAGATTTCTACATGCCTAAAGTCCCGCCGCCAGTTTCCGCTTGTTTCTGTTACGGCGTCATAGCGCCACCAACAGGCCTGGAGTGTGTTTTACATCGTTTTCAGCCGTATCAAGTGAATTCATGTGGACGGACACGTTTACTGGAACAGCTCCGTCTTTATGAATAACGTTTTTGAAGCTCCACGTCGAGAGGAGTCAGCTGAGGTGGCTCGGACATCTGTTCTGGATGCCTCCCTGGGAAGGTGTTCCAGGCATGTCCCACCAGGAGGAGGCCTCGGGGTGGACCTAGGACTTTCTGGAGGGACTATGTCTCTCGGCTGGCCTGGGAACGCCTCGGGGTCCCACTGGAAGAGCTGGAGGAGGTGTCTGGGGGGAGGGAAGTCTGGGCCTCTCTGCTTAGACTGCTGCCTCCACGACCCGACCCCGGATAAGCGGCAGAAGATGGATGGATGGAAGCTGAATTGACTGAGGACTATTTTTCCACTACACCTATTTTTTGACTCACATTCTGCACAATAACAAACCCGATTCGACATGAGAAGAGTCCCATTAATAGCCTTGATTAATGCGCCTCACGTTAATTATAGTGCCCGTCTACATACACAGTGAATGAACGTCCACATGTTGGGAAAGTGCGAGAAGCTCCAATTTAAAATGCTGTTACCTCCTGCCGAGCAGCTCCTTTCGCCTGCAGCTCCTCTGGATCCACTTTAAGTGTGTTTCTGCCACTTGACCACAGTTTTTAGAGGTCAGCTCGTCCCAAATTGATCCCGTGAAGGCTTTGCAGAGCCGCAGGTGGTCCGTAAATGAAAGATGAGGCCCTTTACAGAGCAGCCTCTGGATTTAATTTCTTCTTTTTTTTTTTAAAGGTGTGAGCTTCGTGTTCGGGTCGCTTTAAAATATTCATAAAAAGGCAGGAGTGTGTATATATGTGATTTACTGATCCACAGTAGCAGGAGATGAAGAGAAAATACAGACCAACAAACACTCAAAAACAAAAAGAAAACGTTAATTACAAACACGTTGCTATAGATGTTAGAAACAGAGGACAACAGGCGGAAGATAAAGGTGAGTAAGAACAGTTTGCAGCATTAGGAAGTAAAAAAAGCGTCAACATTTGTTGTTTCCCTCGACACTGAGCGCTAAACCCTTCTGACATTTAAATTTTAGCTGCATGGTTTTCTTCTTCTGTAGCATTTAGCAGGTAGCTAAATGGTAGCATCGGCACTGGTCACTATTTGTTAATGCATCGAATGTAAAGCTTGCATGCTGTTTATTAGCAGTTTGTGCAGCCACGAGGCACCTAAATCTCACGTGTTGAAATGCCCAAAATGGAGGCGCCCAGGTCCGTGCACATCGCGTACATTCGTTTTCTTATTTTGAGATTTCAAAATAAAAACGAAAAATAAACCGTTTCCCTTTTTTTTCAGTGATAATACAAAATGAAAAACGGAAAACGGGCCCTAATTCATTATCCATTATCTGTTATCTGATTTAATTAGATGTGTTTGGAAATTAAAATTAAAATACACCCGTGGAAAACTTATTTCTCTATTTCCTGTTGGTTTTGGCTCCGTGACCCGTCTGACTTGTGATGAGGAAGGATCTGGTATCTAAAGCTCCAGTGTTAGCTCACTGTTAGCAGACCTTGCTGTGTGCCGTGGCCTGATGAAGACCCACTGTGGGGTCCAAACGTTGCTTGGCTCACATTGTTCACTATTTCACAGTGGACTTTTCACCAGCGTGGGGTTTATTTGTCCCTTTGGAGGGACCTTGTGGTGCCGCTAGCTCTGCCGCTAGCGCTAAATCGCTAGTGTTCGGCTGCTTTTTGGGACGTTTTTGGGGAGGTTTGGATATTTTCTGTTACTTTAGCTTTGCCAGAAAGCAAATTTAGTGATTTAGCGATTTAGTGCTAGCGGCGGAGCTATCGCTAAATCGCTAGCGCTAAATCGCTAGCTCCTCTTCAGAAGTCAGACAGGTCACGGAGCCAAAACCAACTCTTGCCAGTTCAGGGACTCGAACCAGCGACCCAACGCTTTACAAACCACTAGACCACCACTGCCCTTATTTTGCCAAGCAGCAGCAGCAGCAGACAGAAGCCAACTGAGATCTGTTTAGGTTCACTTTAATACAGAACGACTTTAATTAATGTGGTTCTAAATAAAGAAATCAGTCTTTTAAAGGCGTCCAGCAACGTTCTCTTTAGTGAGCAGTGGCTTCCTTCGTGGTGTCCTGTCATGGAGGCCCTGCTTGTTCAATGTCTTACGTACTGTAGACTCATGAACACTGATGTTAGCCAGTTCCTATGACGCCTTCGAACCTTTGGCTGTCTCTCGGGGTTGTTTCTTTACCTCACTGATGAGTCTTCTTCGTGCTCTTGGGGTCATTCTGACTGGGCGCCCACTTCTTGGTAGAGTAGCCACAGTCCCAAAGGGTCTCCATTGGTGACTAGTGAGTATCTAAAGTCTTTGAAATCACTTTTTAACCCTTTCCAGCTTCACGGAAATCAACAATTCCTCATCGTAGAGCCTCTGAAGGCTCTTTTCGGCGAGGCGTGGCTCACAGTAGCTCTAGTCCACGTCTCCAGACTCATTTTCTTACCCAGACTCCAGGTATGCTAACACCTGACTCCAGTTAGCTTTTCTGGGGTCATTAACTCAGGGGGTTCACGTCCTTTTTCTACGAGCACTGTGAGGTTAAGGCACATTGTATTTGTCGGTGCTCCGTTTTTGGTCTCCACCAGCAGCAGTCATAAAAATGCACATTAGTCTTGGATTAAAACCTTTGTATTCACATTTATACCAAGCTGCTGTTCAGTTTAAAACCTGTTAGCTTTGTGAAAAACAGCAACAGAGATCGACAACACATATGTACCCATTTGTGGAAAATTAAATTAAACACGAAACACTTTGGCTGGATCACTAGAAGATTTGATGTTGTCTACAGTACGGAAAATAACACGAACAGAAACGTCTCTTCCTATTGGCTTGTTGTGAATGGATCCTGTACTGAGTTTGCCTTGAGCAGCTTCTTCTTACTGAACCTCCGTTGATCTGAAGATCTCTATTTTTACTCCCAGTCATGTTACACCAGTCAGGCACTGGACGGCCTCAGTCAACCCCGAACCCATAAGCAGTGAACTTCACTGGGAACAAATGACGGTGTAAGAAACTGATCAATAGATAAGAGCCAACAATCGACCACAGTTGTTCTCTGGTTCTCTGGTTTGTTGTGTGCTAATGAAAAGTGGGATGTGAGGACTATTAAAAACAACATCTGACTGCCAGATGTTGTTTTTAATAGTTTTTAATAGTCCTCACATCCCACTTTTCATGATGATGCTGCTTCCATGCTTCACATCATGATGCTGCCACCACCATGCTTCACATCATGATGCTGCCACCACCATGCTTCATGTCATGATGCTGCCACCACCATGCTTCACGTCATGATGCTGCCACTACCATGCTTCACACCATGATGCTGCCACCACCATGCTTCACGTCATGATGCTGCCACTACCATGCTTCACGTCATGATGCTGCCACTACCATGCTTCACATCATGATGCTGCCACCACCATGCTTCACATGATGCTGCCACCACCATGCTTCACATGATGCTGCCACCACCATGCTTCATGTCATGATGCTGCCACCACCATGCCTCACATCATGATGCTGCCACCACCATGCCTCACATCATGATGCTGCCACCACCATGCTTCACTTGATGATGCTGCCACCACCATGCTTCACTTGATGATGCTGCCACCACCGTGCTTTACATCATGATGCTGCCACCACCATGCTTTACATCATGATGCTGCCACTACCATGCTTCACACCATGATGCTGCCACCACCATGCTTCACGTCATGATGCTGCCACTACCATGCTTCACATCATGATGCTGCCACCACCATGCTTCACATGATGCTGCCACCACCATGCTTCACATGATGCTGCCACCACCATGCCTCACATCATGATGCTGCCACCACCATGCTTCACTTGATGATGCTGCCACCACCATGCTTCACTTGATGATGCTGCCACCACCGTGCTTCACATCATGATGCTTCCACCACCATGCCTCACATCATGATGCTGCCAACACCATGCTTCACTCCATGATGCTGCCACCACCGTGCTTTACATCATGATGCTGCCACCACCATGCTTTACATCATGATGCTGCCACCACCATGCTTTACATCATGATGCTGCCACCACCGTGCTTCACACCATGATGCTGCCACCACCGTGCTTTACATCATGATGCTGCCACCACCGTGCTTTACATCATGATGCTGCCACCACCATGCTTCACTTCTAGGATGGTGTGTTTATGATATGCAGTGTTTTGTTTCCACCACAGAGTCTAGTCTGAGGACCGAAAACCTTAATTTTCGTCTCGTCAGACCAAAGAACCTTCTTCTAGTTGACTTCAGAGTCTCCACGTCTTCTCGTGAACTGTAGTCCCGCTTTAGTATGAAATCTGTTTTCACTTTGACATGCGAGAATCTATATTGTAAATCTTTTAAAAAATAAAAGAAAAAAGATAAGTTGAAGACATGATTCAGTGTTGAAAAGTAACCAAAAGGCGAAGCTTCCAAGGGAGGTAGATAATTTTGTGTCAGCTGCTCTGTGACAGTGGCTGTAAAATTCTCCCTGTATGTCGTCAACACTTGTTTCTAAAATGGTCTCACCTGTGTCACAGACCCGCTTCCCATAATCTTAAGTGTGCGATGTCACAGGGTCGGCCTCAGGTCACACCGGGTGACTCATCCTCGCTAATGACGCAGGTGATTTCAAGGATGGAAAGTCTGAGGTTTAACTGCAGCTTTTCCATCCAGTCAGGCGGCTTCGCACCGGGAACAACATCAAACAGGTTTTAGGGTTCATGTGCAGTCACCGAGCACTTTATTAAAGGGCTGTGGGACAATTTGAACCAACTTTTACATGAAATATGGTATTTTTAAATTGTGCATGTGCTCTGAAATAGGTGCTTCCTTCTACCACAAATATGTTAGTTTAAAATTCCAATATAATGGGAATCCACCTCCTTAACTTATACAGTAAATAAAGAATGAAGTCTGTTTTATTCCACCTTAACATAAGAAAGCAACATTTATACCAAAACTCTAAAGAAGAAATACTAAAAAATAACACAGGAGTAGTTTAGAAGCTGCAGCTCTCTGTTCTGGTGCTTTCCTTTAGGGGGAACAAGAATGCTATTAAGTAGGTCTCTAATGAGATTAGTTTTCTCTGCTAAACTCCACCGACCCCAACTTACAGTTATGTCACCGATTATTGCATAAAAAGGGTCGCTAAGTTGTTTTGCATCAGTAGTTCCAACGCTGCCCCTGGGAGGCGTTTTTAGGAGTTTCCTGCCTCCGAGGGAACGATGTCGAACAAACCCGCCTGTGTTTGTTTACTTGTTGCTTTAATCATTGATGGATTTTGAGGTAATTTGCCCCTGAGTTCAGACTGGAGGCCCCACAAACCCTCATACATCAGAACAAAATACACTGAGAGACACTTAGAACAAGTTTAAACGACACTTTTTGCATCTCTTTGTGATCCTTGTGTCTTTTTAAAAGTTGTTTTGGGTCTCCTTGAATGTGTTTTTTGTATCTTTAAAGTTGTTTTGTGTCTATTTGAAGTTGTTTTGTGTCTCTTTGTGGTTGTTTTGTGCCTCTTTGTGGTTGTTTTGTGCCTCTCTGTTGTTGTTTTGTGTCTATTTGTGGTTGTTCTGTGTCTATTTGAAGTAGTTTTGTGTCTATTTGTGGTTGTTTTGTGTCTATTTGTGGTTGTTTTGTGTCTATTTGTGGTTGTTTTGTGCCTCTTTGTGGTTGTTTTGTGTCTATTTAAAGTTGTTTTGTGTCTCTTTGTGGTTGTTTTGTGCCTCTTTGAAGTAGTTTTGTGTGTCTTTGTGGTTGTTTTGTGTCTCTATGTGGTTGTTTTGTGTCTATTTAAAGTTGTTTTGTGTCTCTTTGTGGTTGTTTTGTGCCTCTTTGAAGTAGTTTTGTGTCTAGTTGTGGTCGTTTTGTGTCTATTTGTGGTTGTTTTGTGCCTCTTTGTGGTTGTTTTGTGTCTCTGTGGTTGTTTTGTGCCTCTTTGTTGTTGTTTTGTGTCTATTTGAAGTAGCTTTGTGTCTATTTGTGGTTGTTTTGTGTCTATTTGAAGTTGTTTTGTGTCTCTTTGTGGTGGTTTTGTGCCTCTTTGAAGTAATTTTGTGTCTATTTGTGGTCGTTTTGTGTCTCTTTGTGGTTGTTTTGAGTCTCTTTGTTGTTGTTTTGTGTCTATTTGTGGTTGTTTTTTCTCTTTAAAGTTGTTTTTGTATCTCTTTGTTGTTGTTTTGTGTCTCTTTGAGGTTGTTTTGTGTCTCTTTTTAGTTGTTTTGTGTCTCTTTGTGGTTGTTTTGTGCCTCTTTGTGGTTGTTTTGTGTCTCTTTGTGGTTGTTTTGTGTCTCTTTTTAGTTGTTTTGTGTCTCTTTGTGGTTGTTTTGTGTCTCTTTGAAGTAGTTTTGTGTGTCTTTGTGGTTGTTTTGAGTCTCTTTGTTGTTGTTTTGTGTCTATTTGTGGTTGTTTTTTCTCTTTAAAGTTGTTTTTGTATCTCTTTGTTGTTGTTTTGTGTCTCTTTGAGGTTGTTTTGTGTCTCTTTTTAGTTGTTTTGTGTCTCTTTGTGGTTGTTTTGTGCCTCTTTGTGGTTGTTTTGTGTCTCTTTGTGGTTGTTTTGTGTCTCTTTTTAGTTGTTTTGTGCCTCTTTGTGGTTGTTTTGTGCCTCTCTGTTGTTGTTTTGTGTCTATTTGTGGTTGTTCTGTGTCTATTTGAAGTAGTTTTGTGTCTATTTGTGGTTGTTTTGTGTCTATTTGTGGTTGTTTTGTGCCTCTTTGTGGTTGTTTTGTGTCTATTTAAAGTTGTTTTGTGTCTCTTTGTGGTTGTTTTGTGCCTCTTTGAAGTAGTTTTGTGTGTCTTTGTGGTTGTTTTGTGTCTCTATGTGGTTGTTTTGTGTCTATTTAAAGTTGTTTTGTGTCTCTTTGTGGTTGTTTTGTGCCTCTTTGAAGTAGTTTTGTGTCTAGTTGTGGTCGTTTTGTGTCTATTTGTGGTTGTTTTGTGCCTCTTTGTGGTTGTTTTGTGTCTCTGTGGTTGTTTTGTGCCTCTTTGTTGTTGTTTTGTGTCTATTTGAAGTAGCTTTGTGTCTATTTGTGGTTGTTTTGTGTCTATTTGAAGTTGTTTTGTGTCTCTTTGTGGTGGTTTTGTGCCTCTTTGAAGTAATTTTGTGTCTATTTGTGGTCGTTTTGTGTCTCTTTGTGGTTGTTTTGAGTCTCTTTGTTGTTGTTTTGTGTCTATTTGTGGTTGTTTTTTCTCTTTAAAGTTGTTTTTGTATCTCTTTGTTGTTGTTTTGTGTCTCTTTGAGGTTGTTTTGTGTCTCTTTTTAGTTGTTTTGTGTCTCTTTGTGGTTGTTTTGTGCCTCTTTGTGGTTGTTTTGTGTCTCTTTGTGGTTGTTTTGTGCCTCTTTGAAGTTGTTTTGTGTCTATTTGTGGTTGTTTTGAGTCTCTTTGTTGTTGTTTTGTGTCTATTTGTGGTTGTTTTTTCTCTTTAAAGTTGTTTTTGTATCTCTTTGTTGTTGTTTTGTATCTATTTGTGGTTGTTTAGTGTCTTGTTGAAGTTGTTTTGTTCATCTTTGAAATTGTTTTGTGCTTCTGAAGTTGTTTAGAGTCTTTTTTGTAATTGTTATGTGTCTGTTTGTGGTAGTTTTGTGTGTCTTTGAAGTAGTTTTGTCTCTTTGAGGTAGTTTTTGTGTCTATTTCCGTTTGTTTTGTGTCTTTTTGTAAATGTTATGCATCTGTTTGGAGTTGTTTCGTGTCTCTTTGGTCACTGTGTGTCTCTTCGTAGTTGTTTTGCATGTTTAATGCTTATTTCCTTTTTCTTTGTAGTTATTTTGCATCCGTGCATTTGTGTCCTTGCACTTGTTTTGCATCTCTTATGGCCATTTTGTTTGTCTTTGTAGTTTTATTTTGCTTTTCTGATAACATATGCTAAACTTCATATTCCACATTTCCTGACAAAGTTACAAAGTCTTTAACAGATAAGAAAAAAACTTGTATAAGACTAAGAATAAGCAAAGATTAATGACTAATGAATCAATCAAACAATCAAATCAGATCTGCAGCTCTTATAAGAAGCATGTAAACACCAACAAGTAGCACAAAACACAGGAGCCAATCTTCCGCCTGAACCTCTTCATCATGTTGGACCAGCTGTGATTCGAAGAGCTCAGGCTCCTCCTGCTGGTCAGAGGAGGGAACAGCAGCTTTAGAAATCCACAGTCTGGAGCGTCTCACATGTCAGTGAACACCTCCAGTGACTTTCCTCAACTGGCTCGGCAGAGTTTCACAGTTTTAGCCCGATCAGCTGTGCGTCCTGTGTCAACATAATGGATGAGCTCCATGTGACATCATGACACTATGAGCTTGTTGTTCCCACACAGATGTGGGGAGAGTCGTCGTGTTGCAGCCGGCCGCCTGCACAGTGCTGCCTTGTCCACATGCGAAGCCATTATGTGTCCCAGTTAGTGCCAGTGTAACCTTCTGTCATTATTATCATGTGAGGGATCGGACGGGGAGGGGGAGGAACACAACCAGGTCCAACACAACCAAGACCAAGTCCTAAACCAGCCAAAACTTGGTCTATAACGGTTTAAAACTAGTTCTGAATCACTCTACAAGCAGATCCTGAGCTAGGTTCAAAACCAGGTCTACAACCAGGTCCAAAATGGTTCAGAAAAAGTCCAAAACCAGGTCCACAACCAGATCCAAAGCAAGGTCCAAAAGAGGTAAGAACCAAACAGAACAAAGTCCTCAACCAGGATCAAAACAGTTACACAACAGCTCAAAACAGGCTCCAACACGAGGTTCTTAGACAACTAAAACTAGCCCAGAACCAGTCCAAAACCAGCTCCACAACAACATCCATAAGTAGGTTCAAAACCAGGCCCAGAGCCAGGTGAATAACAGCTAAAACCAACCCTAAACCAGCCCCAAAACGGGTCCTCAATAGATTAAAACGGCCTAAAACGAGTACTGAACCAGCTCAAAACAGGTCCACAAGGTCTGAAATCCAAATCTGAAACAAGTCCAGAGTCCTGCTGTCAACGTCAAGTTCTTCAAGACGGTTCTAAATCCACAATCTGCCACAATCAGGTCCAAAACTAACTCCAGAACCAGGTCCTCAACCAGGATCAAAACAATTAAACAACAGCTCAAAACAGGCTCCAACACGAGGTCCACAGCCAGTTTTTAGACAACTAAAACTAGCCCTGAACCAGTCCAAAACCAGGTCCAAAACAAGAACCATAAGTAGGCTCAAAACCAGGGCCAGAGCCAGGTACATAACAGCTAAAACTAACCCTAAATCAGACTAAAACCAGGTCCACAACAATTTAAAGCAGCCTAAAACAAGTACTTAACCAGTCCACAAGGTCTAAAATACAAATCTGAGACAAGTCCAGAGTCCTGATCTTAACATCAACATCTCCAAGATGGTCCTAAACCCCCGGGTCTAAACCAGTCTAAAACTAGCTCCAGAACCAGGTCCTGAACGAGGATCAAAACAATTAAACAACAACTCAAATGGGCTCAAAAACGACTAAAACCTGTCCCTGAACCAGTCCAAAACCAGGTTCATGACGAAATCCATATGTAGGTTCAAAACCAGGTCCAGAGCCAGGTACATAACAGCTGAAACCAACCCTAAACCAGACTAAAACCAGGTCCACAACTGTTTGAAACGGCCTAAAAACAAGTACTAAACCAGTCCACAAGGTCTAAAATCCAAATCTGAGACAAGTCCAGAGTCCCTATCCAACAAGTTCTCCAAGATGGTCCTAAACCCCCAGGTCTAAACCAGTCTAAAACTAGCTCCAGAACTAGGTCCTCAACCAGGATCAAAACAATTAGACAACAGCTCAAAATGGGCTCAAAAACGACTAAAACCTGTCCCTGAACCAGTCCGAAACCAGGTCCACAACAGTTTGAAACAGCCTAAAACCAGTATTAAACCAGTCCACAAGGTCTAAAATCCAAATCTGAGACAAGTCCAGAGTCCTGATCTTGACATCATGGAGTCAGTCTGGTTTACATGACGACAGAACAACCAGAAAGTTCTCCAAGATGCTGTAAACCTTCCTGCCTGATTTGACTTTTGCACGTTGACATGTACATAAGCAGTAGATTGTTTGTTTGTTTGTTTGTTTGTTTGTTTGTGTCCGTTCGTCATCACCAGTGAACTCGGGGTCCGTCTAACCTGCTCGGTGTTTTGCTATGTGAGAAATGCCTCCAGCTGCCAACATTCCTCTGCTGGATTCCTCCCAGAATGCATCGGGGCCCCCAGGACGGAATGAGCCGTCCAGCTAAAAGAGATGCAAGTATTTCAGTGGGAGGCTGCGAGTCCTCTGCTGGCGGCCGCTTAATGCAATATGCGGCCGTAAGATGAAGTCACAAGCGCTGCGACTGTAGTCTACTCCCACTCTCGGGGCAGCACAGACGGGCCATTATGTGGACGAGTACCAGCTGGTACCACGGGCTCCTCATCCTCCCCGGGACTTCATTCGCCGCTGCCTCTGAAATCGGGACATGGAAGTGAAATCCAAGAGCAAACCTGCGGACGTTCTCCTCGGATGCGTCGTCGCCGTCGGCTTTTCCGCGCTCTGCTGGGCCGAGAGACGTGAGTGGAGCTCCGGCTGGGGTGGAGGGCGTCCCTGTTGGAGGGCCGGGTGGGCTGGTCGGGGCTGGATGTGTGGGGGGTCTGTGGCGGGTTTAGAGCGGTGGATCCCAACTTTATCATGCTTGGTGGCCTTTAAAATGAAGGTTAATTGTTGTGAAGTGCTTTTAAAAGCCTGAGGAGGTCGACTTAGAAGTGTTTTGCTGATTTCTGTGGTTGTTTTTTGACCTTGTTGGAATTTTTGGGGCCTAGATGAGGTCAGGGATCAGGAGTCGGTGTTCTGGACCCTCAGGAGCCGTGAAATCTCCTGCTAAGTTTGTGTTGTTGTGGGGTGATGAGCTGTTGTTTTGCCGCTGCTGCAGAGAGGGATAGATCTGTTTTTTTAAATGCTCTTGCCTGCAGAATAAACCTCAGAGTGTCCTGACAAACCACGACTGTCTACCAACCACAAGGGGACGCTTTAACCTTCTGAACTCCAGGTGGTTTTGGGGGCATTTCATTTATGAAGTCCTGCACCTCTGTGGAATCAGCACAACCTGGACTAGAAATACAGAGAGCTCAGACATGTCTCCCATGCAGCCTGACGCAGTTTTAATGCCACAAATCAGGAAAAAAAGACGTAAAACGTAAAATGGAGTCGACACACTGCAAAAACTCCACATCTTACCAAGTTTATTCGTCTTATTTTTAGTCCAAATTGTCTCAACCCACTTGATTTAAGATAAATTCCCTTTCCAGGTAACATTTCAGCAGATGGAGGGACGTGTTTTAAGACAACGCATCTTAAATATCTTGTTAAGTCAAACAATCTTGAAATGATCTTGTTTTAGTTGTATTTTACCAGAAACAAGGTTCATTTCATGTCATACATGTTTCAAGCTGAGCTGTTGTTTGTATCAGATAAATAATCTGGATTTAAGAAATAAAGTAAATGCATTTTATTGGAAAATCACCAATTCATATCAGAAAACAGCTGCATGTGGAAAATGTCTAAAAAAAACAAAGCAAATGTCTGCTTTTGAGTTCAAACACCTCCTTTTGGGCGTAGCTGGCTTCACCTAAAACACAACACCTTCAAATGCTGTCAAACACCACTAAATATTAGGATTTCTAGCCAACTGTGAGAAGACATTATATCTCAGAATGCTTCAATTAATCTGTGTGATCTGATTTCAAGTACAAGATGGTCTTAAATCTAGAGAAGAGCCACGATAATACAACTAAAATAAGTTGAATACATCTCAAATTAAGAAGCTGACATTAAACTTATTAAAGCTAAAATCTATTTAATTCTTTCGCATTTCTGGTTTATTCTAAGACACCTCAGCTTGACAATGCTGCTAAAATATAGCTTAAAATAAGTTTTCCCTGCTAATTTTAAGACCTCAATATTCTAAATATCATGTCTTATTTCAAGAAATCTGACCAAGCAGATGTTCACTTGTTCTATTGGCAGATTTTTTCACTTATTTCAAGGTAAAAGAGCCTGAAATAAGTTTGTTTTCTTGCTTTGGGAGGGGCATTTTTTACAGTGCATGGAATCAGCACAACCACGACTAGAAGTAGAGTGAGCTCAGAAATGTCACCTATGCAGCCTGACGTGGTCATAACGCCACAAATCAGAAAAAGAAGACGTAAACAAACGTAAAATGGAGTTGACATGTTCGGCTTTTTTCTGAGAACCCACAGGCGTTGCATATACAGGAAAAAATGGAGGCTCTGTACTATAGATATTCAGCTAATTCCATCTTTTACAACCTCTAGAAGTATGTCCCACCTTGCTGAATGCATCTTCCAACACCTTCCTCGTCTGCATGCAGTTTTTAAAGCCATGCCGCCTTCGTTTTATCGATCCGGTGTCTTTACTTTCCTCTCAGTCGCTCTCTGCTCTGTGGAAACACTGCCGGAAGTTCAGCTGAAAACCCCTCTGAGAGTTTGGTTTTTTACAGGATCTGGTGCAAACAGTTTATATTTAGCAAATATTTGAAGGAAGCAAACAGCGCAAAGTGGTTTTAATTTTAAAAATCACCATTTGAAGCTTATTTCCGGCAGACGGAGCCGAACATCTCACGGTACGTTCAAACACTGTTAGTTGGAAGTCTGGTGTTTTGGCTTTAATGGGCCTGAAGCCTCTTTATTTACATCCACATCGGGGGCAGTGGTGGTTTAGTGGCTTGTGAAGCAAACTTGTAACTGGTGGGTCGCCGGTTCGAATCCCCGGACCGGCAGGAGGTTGAGGTGGGAAAGGTCCCAGTAACCACCACTGTGGGCCCCTGAGCAAGGCCCTTAACCCCTGACTGCTCCTAGTATGTAGAGTTAAGGTTAACCATGAATAGGATGGGTTAATGCAGAGAAGGTAAAGGTTAGATGACTGATTATTCATATTTGATTCATACATTTTTTCATTTTGCACCACTGAAGTACAACATCAACAGTTCGTGTTTATTCTGATTGATGGTTTCGCGTCTATATTTCATGTTCATCAGGTTCTTGAGATGCAGAAAACTTCTCGTAAAGTTGATTTAAAGTTAAATTGTCGCTGTAAGGCTGCAACCAGCAAATGTCTACATGATCAATACATCAGGCGGTAGAAACACAAACTTAAAGGACTTTTATTATCCCCAGAAATCCAAGGTAAATGTCTTGAAATGAGGAAAACAACCAACACACGTCAACGACATCATCTGTGACATCCATCCATCCATCCATCCATCCATCCATCCATCCATCCATCCATCCATCCATCCATCCACCCATCCATCCATCCATCCATCCATCCATCCATCCATCCATCCATCCATCCATCTATCCATCCATCCATCCATCCACCCATCCATCCACCCATCCATCCATCCATCCATCCATCCATCCATCCATCCATCCATCCATCCATCCATCCATCCATCCATCCATCCATCCATCCATCCATCCATCCATCCATCCATCCATCCTTATGCCGCTTAATCCTCTGCAGGGTCGTGGGTCATGTGTGACGTTAATTCATGATTTTAAAAATGAACATTAGAAGCAAGAGGAGCATGAGTTCACAGATCAGGCACAGCATCGTGACCACCTGTCTAATGTCGTGCTGGTCCCCCTTATGTGGTCCAAACCATTGGGAATCATGGACCAGAGGACCTCTCAGGGGGTCCTATGGGGTCTGGAACCACTGGATCCTTTGGGTACTCTGTCTTGTGTAGTGGGGCCTCTGTCAATCCAACTGGTTCCACTGCATCCTGTTGATGCTTGATCAGAACGGGCTGTAGGAAGTCTGGAGGTCACATCAACATGTTGGACCATTGTCATGTTCCTCCACATGTTCCTGATTGGTTGATGTTGTTTCCATGTGGTGGGGTGCATTTTCATCCAGTGACATTTGGGATTTCCATCAGCATGAGGGAGTGTGTTTGTTGTGGGACAATGTTTATTTGGGTGTCTAAGTCTGATCAAGGTTTTCCATCAGAACACCACATAGTACCAATATGATCAATGTTATTCACCACCTGTCAGTGGTCAGGATGTTGGGGCTGATCGGTGTATAATGGGAGTCAACAGGGGCCCAACAACATCAGCAAGACTAAAGCTGTTTGATGTGTGACTAAACATTGACTGAATCCAAACTAAGGAAGCTGTTATTTTCACCTGGTTCTGTAGAGACAGAGAGAACAGAAGGCATCTTAACAAATACATGTAACTGTAAAATAAACAGGTCAAATAAACTGGATAATTAATCTAGGTCTAGTTCCTTTGTTTGACACGCGTTCTAACCTGGCTAGTTATTCATTTAATTCATTATTATTATTATTATCATTTTTAAACAAACAAACAAACCAACGCCGGCAAAAACATAACCTCCTTGGTGGAGGTAATTAAAGGTAAACTAGAAGAGACACGATGCAGGTGGGGATCATGAAGCGTCTCCATCAGGTGAATCCAGCTGAGTCTGTCTGAAGGTTAATGCAGTTTTTTCCTGCCTTGTTGTTGTTGTTGTCAGCCTGTTATTACCTCCGCCAAGGAGGTTATGTGATGGCCGGCGTCGGTTTGTTTATTTATATATTTGTTTGTTTGTTTGCGTGCAAAATAAGTCAAAGTGATCAACAGATTTGGATGAAATTTTCAGGAAATGAGTGAAATGGGACAAGAAAGAAATGATGACATTCTGGGACTGATCCGGATCACCGTCTGGATCCAGGATTTTTTCTAAATCTAACTGTAACCTGGTGGACAATTAAATGCCGTTTACTCTAAAAGCCACCAGAGGGCACTCTCGTTTTTGGGGTAACCCCCTCTGACCTCATGAAATTTTGTTGATTTAATTAGATGTGTTTGTAAATGGAAATTGAAAATTAAAATACACCAGTGGAAAACTTATTTCTCTACTTCCTGTTGGTTTTGGCTCCGTGACCCGTCTGACTTCTGATGAGGAAGGATCTGGTATCTAAAGCTCCAGTGTTAGCTCACTGTTAGCAGACCTTGCTGTGTGCCGTGGCCTGATGAAGACCCACTGTGGGGTCCAAACGTTGCTTGGCTCACATTGTTCACTATTTCACAGTGGACTTTTCACCAGCGTGGGGTTTATTTGTCCCTTTGGAGGGACCTTGTGGTGCCGCTAGCTCCGCCGCTAGCGCTAAATCGCTAGCATTCGACTGCTTTTCGGGACGTTTTTGGGGAGGTTTGGAGGTTTTCTGTTACTTTAGCTTTGCTTTTTGGTTTCCTTACGTTTCCTTAGGGTGGGGGGCTTCTGCCTTGAGTCATCATTTCATTTGCGGGGTGTTTTTTGGGGTTTTGTTGGTGTTTTCTGCCGTACATTAGTGTAGCGGAGCATTCATTTTTTAGAGGCATTTTTATTTCATTACAAGGGTTAAAGTCATTTAGTTAGCATAGGCTGGGCTTACAAACGGGGGGGATTTGATTTCTGGGGTTAAACTTAATGTTAAGGGGTTTAAAATAAGGTTTAAATGGCTTTAATTCATATAAGGGATTGAGACAATTACATGCAGTTTACCCTAAAAGCCACCAGAGGGCACTCTTGTTTTTGGTTTTCTGTGACCACATGACATTTTGGGGCTCCATGTGACAGACAGCGACAGTGACGGAGTTCTCTTTCCTTCCTGAGCGACATACGCACGGTTGGGCCGGCATTCTTATCTCCGGTTGTCTAAGAAGCTGGGAGGCTGTTAGGAGCTGCCGTGCTAGAGGCCGCGCCTGTTCATTAGGTCGGATGGGGTGAAGGCCACATTGTCGGTAGGACATTTGAACTGTATGTAATTACATTTGTATCTGTAACGTTCCATACAAAATATGTGAATTGGGAGATTGTGTTGGGGGTGGACTGAAGCTGCTTGGCGGAGGTATGAGCTCTCTGAGGGCTTTTCTAGTTGTTAATGGTGACTCTGACTGTGTGAGATGTTTCTGATGTATGACATTTCTAACACGCGGTGTTTCTCCTCTCTTAGTGTGCACGGTGCCTCCTGGTCCGGTTTCGGTGCCAGAAAACAACACTGCTGACGTCCAGGTGGTGAAAATCATCTCCGGCAGCGATGTGACTCTGGCGGTGTCGGTGAACCCCGAAGATCTTTTCTACCTGAAGGGGAACCTGCTGATGGTGAAGAAAGGCCTCGACTACGAGGTACTAACGCTTAGTACACATAAGGAAAGACGTTTCCATCATTGAGTGATGCAGGAACGTAACAATTAGTGTATAAAAGTTCACCAGGATGCAGGAGATGAAGAGCTTCCTGTCAGAGGACACCTAGAATTCTGTCATGGAACACAAACAATGGATGTAACAGAGATTATTAGTCCAGCTTCTTTGACGGATATGATTCCACCAAACACATGTGGCCCGATAGTTCTAGGTGCAGCTTTGTTTTCATTGTAATTTTAAAGGTTGTACCATCAAATGCAGTTTTAGCCTTGAGAAAATCTATAAAGCAGCATTTAATTCCTGTTTAGTTTCAGCCCAGTCTGGACTCTATCAGTATGTGTGCTGTTGTAAAGCAGAATTTGAATTTATGACATTTTATTTATTTATTTTTGATGCACAGAAAATGAACAGGAGTGTTTTTTGTGTCGTTCGTGACTGGACAGATCCGAGAGGGGCAAATTAAGCTAGAACAAAATGATAAATAATAATAATAATACATTGGTTTTATATAGCGCTTTACTAGACACTCATTATTCATTCACTCCATACTCCATGGTGGTAAGCTATGGGGTAGACTGACGGAGGCCAGTCTGCTTCATCGGCCCCTCCGTCCACCACCAACCACTCACTCTCACACTGCATCCACCCAGGCTTCCTGCTGTTCCCTCATGGTCTCCCATCCAGGTACTGACCAGGCCCAACCCCGCTTAGCTTCCCAGGTCTGACAGGATCGGGCGTCCACAAGGCGGTACGGCCACAAAATAGTGTTTTGAAGTGGTGCTAAAGGAGGAAATATAAAAGGAAACTGAATATATTTATAGATGAACTACGCATTTATGCTCTGATATGCAAAAAAAATACACCGATCAGCCACGACATTATGATTATAAGTGAATAACATGGATCATATTGGTACTATGTGGTGTTCTGATGGAAAACCTTGATCAGACTTAGACACTCAATTAAACATTGTCCCACAACAAACACACTCCCTCATGCTGATGGAAATCCCAAATGTCACTGGATGAAAATGCACCCCACCACATGGAAACAACACCAACCAATCAGGAACATGTGGAGGAACATGACAATGGTCCAACATGTTGATGTGACCTCCAGACTTCCTACAGCCCGTTCTGATCAAGCATCAACAGGATGCAGTGGAACCAGTTGGATTGACAGAGGCCCCACTGCACAAGACAGAGCACCCAAAGGATCCAGTGGTTCCAGACCCCATAGGACCCCCTGAGAGGTCCTCTGGTCCATGATTCCCAATGGTTCAGAGCATTTTGGACCACATAAGGGGGACCAACACAGTATTAGGCAGGTGGTCATGATGTTAGGCCTGATCTGTGTATGTCTTCGTGTAATGTCAGTGGAAATGCAGCCAAACGTTTGTCGGATTAATTAAAACAGACGTTCGTGGATCAAATGTTCAGGTTTTAGACAGGAAACAAAGTGAGATCTGTCTCTTCTGTTTCTGCATAAACTTGTTTTTCAGCCTGTACGCTCCCTGCATGTCTGGAAACTATGATTTGAGCTTTTAGTGTCTCCTCTATAAGACGCTATAAGCTCATCTTTTACACTCTAATACTGCTTTAAAAGCTCCACAGTATCCTGATGTGTCTGATGTGTGTTCTACAGTCGTTGTCCAGTTCAGCGCTGGTGGTTTGGGTCCAGTGCAGCAGACCAGGCTCCAGATCTGTGAGTAAAACACACGATCACCTGTTTTAGCAAATACAAGAAAGGAAATGGAGAATAACAGGAATCACGAGGCCTTTCTCTCCTCAAGGTCAACGAGTCCGTGGAGGTCCTGGTCGAGAACGTGAACGATAATCCCCCAAACTTCGCTCAGAACCACTACGTTCTGGACGTGAACGAGGTGAGACGGGTTGCTCCTCCACGTTAGCAGGACTTCCTCCTTCCACGTCTCCTGGTTTGACTCTGAATGTTCATTTCCCGCAGCTCATTCCGGTCAACTCCAGCGTCGGGCTGATCGAAGCCACGGACGTCGATTCAGAGCCGCTGTACTATCGCTTGGAGTCCGCAACGGTAAGGCTGCACCCGCTGTGTTTTCATTTGTTAGAGATTAATGGGTAGAAGGTGGCTCTGAGTGATGGAAGCATCAGGAGACGATGCACAGATGCTAACAGCATTTAAAAGGACCGATTTCATTACTGTCATTTATTTATTGAATCCATTCGAAAGTTCTCGACCGGAAAAAGGTGAAAAAGGTGCCTTGTTTTCCATCAACAGTCGCGGTGACGTCTTGAATTCAGTTTAGATTTTTCCTCGTAAAGCGCCTCGCGACTTTGTACTAAAAGGTAGAAGAAGGATTCAGATCTTTTACTTGTGTAAAAGCATTAACAGCACCCCACTGGAAGTAAAAGTCATTATTTCAAAGCAGTAAAAGTCTGTAAAATGTACTCAAGCTACAGGGGAAATGGTCCCAGTCAGTGTTTTAATATTAGATCTGTTGTTTTGGGATTAATATTACAGTTACGTTAACATGGATGTTGTATTTTACTGCTGTAGATGTTTAAAGTTGAGCCAGTTTAACTACTTTATATACTGTTGGGTCGTGAAAAGTAGAATATCTGCCTTTGAGATGGAGTTTAGTGATGCACAAACTGGAAATACTCGAGTAAATTACCTGAAACTTGTACTTTAATACTGTCTCTAAGCGAATGCTCTTCCCCTCTCTTTCCTTCAGGACAAATATTTCCGCCTGGAGAACATCAACACTCCAAAGATCCTGGTTAAAAGTCTCCTGGACTTCGACGTGGTCCAGAAGATTTCTCTGGTTCTACATGTCCAGGTAGGTTGATGACATTAAAGCAGCCTCCAGCTCCTCTCTGCTGTCCTTCCACCTCTGACCTCAGGAGTGTGTCGCCTGTTTCAGGACACGTTCAACGGCTCGGCCTCCAACGAGCCGTTCTTCACCTCCGTCGCCACCATCACGGTGCAGGTGAAGGACGTGGACAACCGGCCGCCGTGGTTCCAGCCGTGTCTCAGGGCCAACCTGGGAATGGCGAAGCTGTGCGTGAGCGGCGGCTACCGAGGCAAAGTCAACCTCACCGAGAAGGAGGTGAGAGTCTGGTTTAAATCGGCCACGCTTCACTTTACAGAGACAAACTGAGGTGGACAGGAGGCTCCAAAAAGGCCCACTGAGGGGAGAATTTCATTTTTTAGCTCAAAGCGGTCTGTGTACGTCGTGGCCATTCGTTTTCTTATTTTGAGATTTCAAAATAAAAACGAAAAATAAACCGTTTCCTGTTTTTTTCAGTGATAATACAAAATGAAAAATGGAAAACGGGCCCTAATTCATTATCCATTATCCGTTATCTGATTTAATTAGATGTGTTTGTAAATAGAAAATTAAAATTAAAATACACCCGTGGAAAACTTATTTCTCTACTTCCTGTTGGTTTTGGCTCCGTGACCCGTCTGACTTCTGATGAGGAAGGATCTGGTATCTAAAGCTCCAGTGTTAGCTCACTGTTAGCAGACCTTGCTGTGTGCCGTGGCCTGATGAAGACCCACTGTGGGGTCCAAACGTTGCTTGGCTCACATTGTTCACTATTTCACAGTGGACTTTTCACCAGCGTGGGGTTTATTTGTCCCTTTGGAGGGACCTTGTGGTGCCGCTAGCTCCGCCGCTAGCGCTAAATCGCTAGCGTTCGGCTGCTTTTCGGGACATTTTTGGGGAGGTTTGGAGGTTTTCTGTTACTTTAGCTTTGCCAGAAAGCAAAGTAGCGATTTAGATTGCTAGTGCTAAATCGCTAGCTCCGCCATTTAGCAAAGCTAGCTAAATTGCTAGCTCCTCTTCAAAAGTCAGACGGGTTAGGGTTAGGGTTACTCTACTTAAGCCACTCTAAAAACCACCAGAGGGCACTCTTGTTTTTGAGGTAACCCCCTATGACCACATGACATTTTGGGTCTCCACGCGACAGACAGCGACAGTGACAGAGTTCTCTTTCCTTCCTGAGCGACATACGCACGGTTGGGCCGGCATTCTTATCTCCGGTTGTCTAAGAAGCTGGGAGGCTGTTAGGAGCTGCCGTGCTAGAGGCCGCGCCTGTTCATTAGGTTGGATGGGGTGAAGGCCGCATTGTTGGTAGGAAATTTGAACTGTATGTAATTACATTAGTATCTGTAACGTTCCATAGAAAATATATGAATTGGGAGATTGTGTTGGGGGTGGACTGAAGGTCCTTGGTGGAGGTATGAGCTCTCTGAGTGTTTTTCTAGATACTATTAACTCTTAAAATAGAAAAGCTCACATTGATTCAAATGTAAAGCAATGCCCGATTAAAAAACAATGATATTGGATTTATTTTGTAAGCGTATGGAAATCGCCGATGGAGGGGGGCGCCATGTAAAATCTAGCCTGGGGCGTCACATTGGGTAGGGCCGGCTCTGACCAACACTATCTGTTTCCCTCAGGTCTTCTGCTGTCCCAGAGATGTGGGCCGTAATAGCAAAACGCCGCCTCACCGTATGTTTTTGTTCTGGCTTTAGGTTTAATTTAAACCACAACAGGAGAAGCAGAATAATTTAACTTTCAGGGTTGGACCAGGTTCATCTTTGGACAAGTGAAATAACAAGGCGAGATGCTGATGAAACGGTTAAAAGCTCTAAGTGTTGAGGGCTGAATAACCACGGATTGATCTGAACCCTTAGGAAGGTCCGCTGGTCCTGGAGCCCGGCCCGGTGTTCGCCAGGGATGGAGACAAGAACAGGAGCGAACAGATCAGCTACAGGATCCTGCGAGGTTTGAACTGAAACACGCCGTTTATTTAACATCCAGGTGTCTTTTATGATGAAATGAGCGAAGCAGATGGTTTTAAGGTGCTAATCATTTAATAAATATCACTTTAGTGTGATTTACTGAGTTTTGCTTATTAATTCATACCTAATATTACAGTAAAACATGTCAGATTTCAGCTCTAAAACTCAAAAACATGAGAATTGAGTTCACATCACACGTTATTCTTACAGCTAGAGACACTTCAGGTGTTTATTGTCATTCTAACCTTAATTTATAGGCTGCAGTGTCGTTGTCCAATTATATCTTTAAGTGCACAGTAAATGACTACAGTTGAATTGTCACATTTTTTAACTACAAACCAAAATGTTTTAGTTTTTTCTTTTGTTGTTTTATTTTTAGATATTAGTTTTAGTTAGGCGTACCAAATAAAACGGCCTTAGTCAAACTTTATTTATCATCTGTAATGTTATTAATCACTGAACAGCCTTTATTTTCAAATAAAGCATTAAATCAGTGCAGGGGAAACTTTCATAAATGCCTATTTGATTAAATACCATTCAGTGTATAATTTAAAGGTAGCTTAATAAAAAACAAAAAACACATACATTACTCTGCAGTCAGTTACTGCTACTCTGCTATGCTAAGGTAGTTAGCATTTAGCTGTGCTAGCTTATCTGTTTTTTCTTTTTTTCTTAGTTAAATAGTTAAATAAATAACCTGTAGATTGTTTGTGTGTTGTGCCAAACTCTTACTAACACGTTGGGACATCAAAAAGTTTTTTAATAATACAGACTTCAGGCAAAACTGCTAGCTAGCTCTAGCTAATGCTACCTCACCAGCTAGCTAGCTAGATTCCAGTCACTACTGTTTCGTGTTTACTTGTTGTTGTTCCTCTGTTTCATAAAATTGCACATTTTCTTTTTTTCTGAATTCATTCAGTTAAGTAATTAGGTAATTAGATTGTTTGTGTGTTCTACCAAACTCTTCTTAACATGTTGGAACATCAAATAGTTTTTTAATAATACAGACTTCAGGCAAAATTGCTAGCTAGCTTTAGCTAATGCTACCTCACCAACTAGCTACCACTAGCCAGAGTCCAGTCACTGCTGTTTGATGTTTACTTGTTAGTTTTCCTCTGTTTCATAAAATTGCACATTTTCTTGTTTTCTAAATTCATTCAGTTAAGTAATTAGGTACTTAACTTGTAGATTGTGTGTGTGTTCTACTAAACTCTTACTAACATGTTGAAGCATGAAATTGTTTTTTCAAAATACAGACATCAGGCAAAACTGCTAGCTAGCTTTAGCTAATGCTGCCTCACCAGCTAGCTACCACTAGCCAGATTCCAGTCACTGCTGTTTGGTGTTTACTTGTTGTTTTCCCCCTGTTTCATTAAATTGCACATTTTATTTTTTTTTATTTCTTTGCCATAAAGTCAGATTCAGGTCCGACTGTTTTGCGTTTTTTGGTTTCGTAGCCGCTTGTATAAAGAACGATGTGTAATTTAGTTTTTCTTTCATCATCAGGAAACGAAGGAAACATTTTCCAGATTGACGAGGAAACAGGAAACATCACGATGACTAAAGCTGCTGATATCGTCGGACCAATAACCCTCACAGTTCTGGTGATTATAAATCTATTTCCCACATTTGTTCTGTGGTGATTTTAAATGGAAGGCTAACTTTAGCTTCCTGCGGGCCTTCAGGCGTTGCAGGTGACCAACAGAGATCAGTTCGCTGTGACACAAGTGACCATCGAGGTGATGAAGAAGAGCAGGAACCCTCCTCGCTTTGAGAAGGAGCGGTACGAAGGGTTTATCTACAGCAACTCCGTCCCAGAGAGCATGATCCTCAGAGACCGGAGCACCAACCGGCCCTTCAGGGTCCGAGCCCGGGACGAGGACTTTGCCGCGGTTAGCCTGTTTTTACATTTGTCTCAAAAACTTACTGGAAATAATGGATTTAAAAAATATCTAATAATAAATTCAATAATCCATAATACAATCCATAATACAAGTCTACACCTAAACTGGTTCTGTACCGCTGTTAAAGGAGCGGATGACTAGCGACTAGCATTTCTAGGCTTGTCATTAGCACGCTTAGGTTAGCCACAAACATTCAGAGGCTAGTCAATAGCATTTCTGCGCTATGGAGACCAGCTAATGAAGCCCAGTTGCTAATCTAACCTAGTCATTCACATTATTCATAAACATTTAGAAAAAATACACAGGGAACTAGCAACTAACATTTCCAGGCTAGCCACTAGCATGCCTAGGCTATGGAGACTAGCCAGTCAAGGCTAGTTGCTAACCCAGGCTAATCATTTGCATTCTTCAGGAACAATTGTAGATGACTACCTAAGCTAGTCCTTAGCATGCCTAGGCTAGCCACAAACATTCCAGGGCTAGTCACTAACATTTTTGCATTATGGAGACTAGCTAATGAAAGCTAGTCGCTAATTCACATTACTCAGGAATGTTTAAATGTACACTGTTCATAATTTGTAGGGGACTAAAAACAAACATTTCTAGGCTAGTCATTAGCATGCCTATGTTAGCCACAAACATTACTAGGCTAGTCACTAACATTTCTGCGCTGTGGAGACTAGCTAATGAAGGCTAGTTGCTAATTCACAATATTCAAGAACATTTAAATATACACTGCTCATAGTTTGCATGGGACTAGCAGCTAACATTTCAAGGCTAGCCATTAGCATGCCTAGGCTACAGAGACTATCTAGTGAAGGCTAGGTGCTAACCCAGACTAATCATTCGCATTCTTCAGGAGCAATTTAAGATAACTACCAAATAAAATTCCTAGGATAGTCATTAGCATGCCTAGGTTAGCCACAAACATTCCAAGGCTATTCACTGACATCTAGTCATTCACATTATTCATGAACATTTAAATATACACTGTTCATAATTTGCAGGGGACTAGCAACTAACATTTCCAGGCTAGTCAATAGCATGCCTAGATTACCCACAAACATTCTATGGCTAGTCACTAGCATTTCTGCACTATGGAGACTAGCTAATGAAGGTTAGTTGCTAATTCACTTTATTCATTAACATTTAAATATACACCATTGATAATTTGCAGCGAACTAGCAACTAACATGTCCAGGCTAGTCACTAGCATGCCTAGGCTACGGAGACTTGCTAATGAAGGCTAGTTGCTAACCTAAGCTAGTCATTCATATTATTCATGAACATTTAAATATACACTGTTCATAATTTGCAGGGGACTAGCAACTAACATTTCCAGGCTAGTCACTAGCATGCCTTTCTTAGCCACAAACATTCCAGGACTAGTCACTAAGATTTCTATATGAAGGCTAGTTGCTAATTCACATTATTCACAAACATTTAAATATACACTGTGGTGGCGTAGCCTAGTCATTTACATTCTTCAGTAACATTTATATTTGCACAGTTTATAATGTGTGATGGCTAGGAAATAACACACCTAGGCTAGTCCTTTGCATGCCTAGGCTAGCCACCAACATTCCTACTCTAGTCGCTAACATTCCTTGGCTAAACTAGCTAAAGAATGGTAGTTGCTGTCATTGGCTAGTCATTTGCATTGCTAAGAAATACAAAGAGAATTTTAAATATACATCATAACATGAAGGTGACTCGCAACTAGCATAGACTAGCCTTGAAATGCTAGTGACTGGTTTAGAAATGCTAGATGCTAGCCCAGGCTAATATCTAATTGAACAGCTGCTGATGAAAACAACAACACACCACCTGCAGCCTTAGATGTGTTTCTTTTGTGCGTCTTTGTGTGTTTCAGGGTTTGAATCCAGATGTGAAGTACGAGGTCCAGTACAGCAGCTACGTCAACGTGACCTCTGATGGTTTTGTGATCCTGAAGAGGGTCGTGAAGACGGAGTCCTTCGCGCTGCAGGTGACTGATGTCGACTTTCTAGAGTTGAAAACGGTATGAAGTTATATCTGCTCACACTTCCTCCATTGTAAACTGTAAATGTTTCACCGCCCTCAGCTCAGAGCAGTGGATGCTGCGACAGGGGAGTTTGGTACTGCAGCCCTCTCTGTTCAGGTCATCCCAGGTAAGACTAAGGTTTTACATGGTAAATTCTTTTATTCTTAATATTTAAAGCACATTGCTGCTGTTATTCTTCAGTTTGATCATTATAAGCAATAATAGCTGTCAGCCAGGGGCCCATTCGGTTCCTACTAAAGGCATAAATGTTGTAAAATGGTTCACAATTTTTATTTGTTTGTAATTTATTTTGCACATTTTAAATAAAAGCTGTTGAGCCAAGGTGCTTTTTATATTTTATTTCTATTTTTTATATTTCACTTTTGTATTTTATTTTATATTTTATTTTTATATTTCATTTCTATTTTTTATATTTCATTTTTGTATTTTGTTTTATTTATATTTTATTTCTATTTTTTATATTTTATATTTATATTTTATTTCTATTTTTTATATTTCATTTTTGTATTTCATTTTATTTTATATTTTATTTTTATATTATATTTCTATTTTTCATATTTCATTTTTGTATTTTATTTTATTTTATGTTATTTTTATATTGTATTTCTATTTTTTATATTTCACTTTTGTGTTTTATTTTATATTTTATTTCTATTCTTTATATTTCATTTTTGTATTTTATTTTATAATTTATTTTATTTCTATTTTTTTCTATTTTATTTTATTTTGTATTTTATTTTTATATTCTATTTCATTTTTTTCTATTTCATTTTTAAATTTTATTTTATATTTTATTTCTATTTTTTTTATATTTCTAATTATATTTTATTTTATTTTGTATTTGACTTTATTTACTTGTATGTATAATTACCTGAATTTAAATGCTAAGGTTCATATTATTATTATTATAATGCCATCTTAATGCCATTTATTATACAAATGTACACAAAATGCAGTAAAATACACAGAAAACCCAGCGAGAGGAAGAATTCCCTTTTAATACAGAGCTCCAGTAGAACCAGGCATAAAATTTATAGTTTCATCTTTAAAAAACGACACATAAACACCCAAAGACTGCTGTAATTTTAATCAAATGCTACTCTAATATGAGGAGGTAATTGATTTAACAACAATGTTTCTATTTCTATGGGACTCTGAGATTTACAAAGACATGAAACCAAAGAAATACCAAGTACTCTTAGAATAAAGTCAGTTTACTGGGTTCTTTTACTGGATTCTGTAAGAGTCCGATGTAAACTGGTGTTTGTGGCAGCAGGACGGTGTGTGGAGGAACCGGGTCAAAATAACAGTGTGACAGTGTTCATGCTAATGAAGGGACATGTGACCTGGAGCAACAGTGAAGCTCATTGATGGGTTTTAATAGTTTTAGGAGGAGGGAAGTTAGAGGAGACACACAAGGGGGTTTGTTGACAGCTATACAACATCACCACACTGATATTTTACCTTAATGTTCAGGTCGCTGCATTAGATTCACTCTTCTAGACACACAGTTCCTTCACCGTTTGCTCCCAGACTGACAGAATCGTTTGGTTTCTCTCTGTGATGTTGTTGGGCCTTAACTTAAGGATAGAGTCAAAAATATGTGCCACTATTTCAGTTCTGCTCAGCCGCTTTGGTGCATTTTTCACTATTAACATTTAAACAACAGTTGGTGCATTTCTCTAAACAATTAGTCCAAACTGTAAAGCCGAGCTGATACCTGCTAAAGCCTGTCACTGGCTCTAAATGGATGGACCTTGAGCCAAGGTCAAGGTCAAGGTCATACATTGAAAGCCAATGTTAAATGCTGTTCAATGATACAGGTATGTGCTCTGAATCTCAATTTGTTGCCAAGTTACAGGGAAAAATGTATATTTTTTTATTGTATATTTATTTTTTACTATGAAATACCTGTGAAAGTATTTTAAATTATTAAACCCACCCAATGAATTTTTAACCCCTATGATATGAAAATATTATACGTTTTATTGAACCCCGGTCCCCCACTTTACAGTCCCCAGTACAGTCCCTTATTTGAATTAAAGCCCTTTAAACCTTTTTTTTAAACCCCTTAACATTAAGTTTAACCCCGGAAATCAAATCCTGCCGTTTGTAAGCCCAGCTTATGCTAACTAAATGATTTTTAACCCTGGTAATGAAATAAAAATCCCTAAAAAAAAAAAGAATGCTCCGCTACGCTAATGTACGGTAGAAAACACCAACAAAACACCCCACAAATGAAAAGACAGCTCAAGACAGAAGCCCCCCACCCTAAGGAAACGTAAGGAAACCAAAAAGCAAAGCTAAAGGAACAGAAAACCTCCAAGCCTCCCCAAAAACGCCCCGAGAAGCAGCCGAACGCTAGCGATTTAGCACTAGCGGCAGAGCTAGCGGCACCACAAGGTCCCTCCAAAGGGACAAATAAACCCCACGCTGGTGAAAAGTCCACTGTGAAATAGTGAACAATGTGAGCCAAGCAACGTTTGGACCCCACAGTGGGTCTTCATCAGGCCACGGCACACAGCAAGGTCTGCTAACAGTGAGCTAACACTGGAGCTTTAGATACCAGATCCTTCCTCATCAGAAGTCAGACGGGTCACGGAGCCAAAACCAACAGGAAGTAGAGAAATAAGTTTTCCACGGGTGTATTTTAATTTTAATTTTCATTTACAAACACATCTAATTAAATCAACAAAATGTCATGTGGTCAGAGGGGGTTACCCCAAAAACAAGAGTGCCCTCTGGTGGCTTTTAGAGTAAACCGCATTTAATTGTCCACCCGGTTACAGTTAGATTAAAAAATATCCTGGATCTAGATGGTGATCCGGATCAGTCCCAAAATGTCATCATTTGTTCCTTGTCCCATTTCACACATTTCCTGAAAATTTCATCCAAATCCGTCCATTAGTTTTCGAGTTATTTTGCACATAAACAAACAAACCAACGGCGGCCATCACATAACCTCCTTGGCGGAGGTAATGATTATATTCATATAGAAGGATTATGTATATTATGATTTGGCATCTGATGTTCAGTTGCTTGTTTGCATTATTATTATTATTATTATTATTATTATTATTATTATTATTATTATTATTATTATTTTTATTGTTCTGCAGACTTTATAAATCACCACCTCAGTATATTAGATAACTATTCACATTACGACTGACTCACTGCTGACATACTCACCATCACGTGGAACCAAAAGGTCGGAACAGTTCTGAGTTCTGTAATCATTTTCAGGCTCCTCATACACGCCAGCTTTGTTTGTCTGATTTAAACTGTGCTCCTCCGTGTCCCCCTGCAGCCGTGGCCACCCCGTCGCCCTCAAACATCGGCTACCGTCCGGGCGACATGGCGCTGCTGGGCCTGATCATGGCGGCCCTGCTGGTGCTTTGCCTCATCGTGATCGGCTTCCTCATTTCTCGCTTGTGGAAGGGAAACGCGAGCATGGACAAAATATGTGAGGTCAGTCGTGGGAATGTGGCCGCCACCTCAGGCTCTTAAACTCCATAGACTGTGGATGGTCCTGCTGATAGTTCCACCTCATCGTCCGTCCAGACTAGAGTCCTACCAGCTGGTCTGCTCCTATTTGCCGCCGCCATGTTCTATGTTTACATCCTATACAGATTTCTTCATGCCTAAGGTCCCGCCACCAGTATTTCAGGCGTATCAAGTGAATTCATGTGGACGGACACATTTAGTGAAGCAGCTCCGTCTTTATGAAGAACGTTTTTGAAGCTATAAGCGTTTCGGCTTCGTGGACGGGGCCTTAGATTTACGAAGCTGCAATCAGAGGATTTTGAATTCTTTAATTACAAAAATTACTCAAACTGATTAATTAATTAAATGTTGCAGCTGTACTTGATAATATCTTGTAAAAATGAGCTTTTCCTGATTAATAATAACGTTCCTACTTTCGCTATAGCTTTGAAGCCTCATACATTTACCCCCAGGGGATTATTAATGTTATTCTGATTTATTCTCTCTGTGATAAAGAAAAGACAAGCACCTCCGTACTGTAATAGATGTCAGAGACACACTCAGCTGTTTAAAGTGTAGAGATCTGATGAATATTCATCAGCTGGGATCCACAGAGCAGCTCTGTGTTAAAACAGAACGCTCTCTGACACCACGGTGGAACAAAGCTTCAATCTCCTCCATACTCCATTAACAGCTGTATTAATGAGGGGCCTCTCTCCTGCCTCTAGTGCCTGGGCCCCTGTCTGCGGTCCGACCAGCCCCGGTCCGGCCACCGAGACTCCCTGCAGTACACCAACGACGGCTTCCAGAACGAGACCGACCAGAGCCGCGGAGGAGCCAGGCGCTGGAACAACGTCATGCCCAGACGCAGCACCTTCCCCCAGCCTCGAGGTCGGGTCATCCCCATGGAGAGACGGAACCGCCACTGCTCCTCCTGCGGCGTCTACACCAACCACGTGCCCAAGGGAAGCCCCTCGGCGAGACCCTCCTGGAGGGGCCGGGGAGACGGGGACGAGTACGGCAAGAGGTCCATCCTGGCCAAGCAGCGCAGGAGGGAGGGCCAGAAGACGGTGTGGTTCAAGGAGAGCGAGGACTCCTCGGACATTGAGGTGGAGATTATCCCCGACACCGTGGGCCGGGTGGAGGAGGAGACGGAGGAGGAGCTGGAGGTGGAGATGGAGGGTGTTGTCAGAGACCCGGCTGCCCCGCTGAGAGAGTCCGACGGCGGGCTGGAGAACCAGAACACGGAGTCCGGTGAGGAGCAGGACTCCGGAAACGGCAGCTTAGAAAAGGAGAAGGAAAACCAGGAGCAGGAGCGCTGACAGCAGAGAAACTGGACACTGAGCTGTTTGTTTCCTCGTCACTTTGGATTCTGCAGGAGGCCTCAGCAGGCCAGGACGACGCGGCAAACATCTCTGAACAACGGCCAAACCTCAAGAAGGATCCAAAAAGTATTTATCTCCTACTGTGAGTATCGTAGAACATGGAGTCAGTGGGCAGAACTTTAGACAAAACAGTTCTGAGCAAGGACACAAGTTAAGGATTTTCTGTAACACTTACGCCGAGGTGATTTGTTTTCATGATTCTGGATATGATAACAATGTAGTCACTAATCCTTAGTGCTTCAGTCGAGGTCCTCTCATCCAACAGCCTTCCTCAGTTCTGACTCACTGGTAGGGAGTCATATCTACTTATTCTCACCCTCAACTGATGACTCGAGGTGTAAAAGGTGGTGAATATGTTTGGGGAGGGATGTCAGGACTGCACTGTATGTACATGATAAGTGGGGTTCCAATCGTGGATTTGGCTGTTTTATCCTTTAAATGCAGACAGACTTGTATTTAGGAGCTTGTCTACTGTGTTATACCTATACACTGATCAGGCATAACATCATGACCATCTGCCTAATATTGTGTTGTTCCCCCTTATGTGGTCCAAAATGCTCTGAACCATTGGGAATCATGGACCAGAGGACCTCTCAGGGTGTCCTATGGGGTCTGGAACCAGGACCACTGGATCCTTTGGGTACTCTGGCTTGTCCAGTGGGGCCTCTGTCAATCCAACTGGTTCCACTGCATCCTGTTGATGCTTGATCAGAATGGGCTGTAGGAAGTCTGGAGGTCAGATCAACATGTTGGACCATTGTCATGTTCCTCAAGATGTTCCTGATTGGTTGATTGGGTATTCTTCAGTAGTTCTTGTGCTGGATCACCAGTTGATGACCGAAAAGACAACATTGCGGGTACAAGTGAGTGAAATGAGTTTCCTCTGTAGGGTAGCTGGGCTCAGCCTTAGAGATAGGGTGAGGAGAACAGTCATCTGTAGTAGAGTTGCTGCTCCTTCACGTCGAAAGGAGTCAGTTGAGGTGGTTTGGACATCTGTTATGGATGCCTCCTGGGACACTTCCTTTGGAGGTTTTCCAAGCCTCGGAAGGGACTCTAGGGTAGACCCAGAACCAACTGGAGGGATTATACACCGATCAGGCATAACATTATAACCATCTGCCTAATGCTGTGTTGGTCCGAAATGCTCTGAACCATTAGGATCATGGACCAGAGGACCTCTCAGGGGGTCCTATGGGGTCTGGAACCAGGACCAGTGGATCCTTTGGGTACTCTGGCTTGTGCAGTGGGGCCTCTGTCAATCCAACTTGTTCCACTGCATCCTGTTGGTGCTTGATCAGAATGGGCTGTAGGAAGTCTGGAGGTCACATCAACATGTTGGACCATTGTCATGTTCCTCCACATGTTCCTGATTGGTTGATGTTGTTTCCATGTGGTGGGGTGCATTTTCATCCAGTGACATTTGGGGTTTCCATCAGCATGAGGGAGTGTGTTTGTTGTGGGACGATGTTTATTTGGGTGTCCAAGTCTCATCAACATGGATGTTAAAATCCAAGGTCTTCCATCAGAGGAGCTTATCGGGTACTTACAATGCAGTCCTGACGTCCACCACCATGTGGATAATAGACACTTGGAACTTCCTACCAGCTAGAACTGAGGAAGCCTCTTGGATGAAGGTCTTCAAAAAGTAGTCCAGCTGCCTTCTACTGAACCACTCAGGATTACCAAGACCTGGATCACTGAGAATCTACAGGCTTGTTTTATGCTTAGTTATGAGTTAGTTTCCAGTCTTGAGTTCCCAGGACGCCCACTCCATCACCGACTACCTAAACAGATTTTATCCTTGTCACCTGCTCCTACGTTGCCACCTGCTGTCAGGTGATTGTTTTACCACAGCGTTTTCTCCCGCTGTGGTGCTGTCATGATTTCTGAACAAGCTTTACTAAACCCAACAAGTGTCTGGATGTTATGGTGGGAAGACAGACTTTATCTCTGAGTACTAAACAGCTGAAAGGACTTTTCATGTGGACTGTATTTTATTGAGGATGTTGGTTAAAATAACTACTTTTGTGGGGAACTTTTGTGGTTAATGTATAGTTGACATTTTGTACATTTAAGTGATGTTTGAGGGAATAATAAAGTTTGAGTCTAGGTATGGCCTCGCTGGTTGTATGTTAATATATCCTGCACAAAGTTTCACACCAGCTCTTTGTAGGAAATTTTCACTTTTAAAGGACCGCGCAGAATGGATTATGTTTGTCTGATTAGGTGATCGTAGAGTTACAATCCACATGTTGGTCACCCTCTAAGGTATCGGGAAGGAGGAAGCCAAGTTCAGGAGTTAATTTAAACCCAAGACACTTGTGCTCAAAAAGAAAGGATCCATCCTCCATGAAGGACCTAGGATCCCTAATCTGTCTCTATAGCTACCAGTGAGCAGTGATTCCTAACACGTCTCTGGGGGTCATCAGGTGGAAACCTCCCTTCAACGCTGTTTCTCCTACTTAGTCCTACGACACCTCCAGGAGGCTAGGAGGTGAACTCTGGGGTCCCAGAGTCACCCCCCCTAGTGCCAGTTCACACTGCTACACAATCCAACCAGCACTGATACGTTCAGCTGACCCAGACCTGTTTAGGAGATGCTCCAGGTAGTGACCAGTGATGATGCTACCATTTAGCTAGCTGCTAAATGCTAATGCTAAGTGCTAATTCAACTAGCACTGCCATGTTCAGCTGACCCAGGCCCATTTAGGAGATGCTCCAGGTAGTGACCAGTGCAGATGCCATCATTTAGCTAACTGCTAAATGCTAATGCTAACTGCTAATTCAACTATCACTGCCATGTTAACTAACCCAGGCCTGTTTAGGAGATGCTCCAGGTAGTGACCAGTGCCGATGTTACTATTTAGCTAGCTGCTGAAAGCTAATGCTAACTGCTAATTCAACCAGCACTGCCATGTTCAACTGACCCAGGCCCCTTTAGGAGATGCTCCAGGTAGCGACCAGTGCCGGTGCTACCATCTAGCTAGCTGCTAAATGCTAACTGCTAATTCAACCAGCACTGCCATCTTCAACTGACCCCAGCCTGTTTAGGAGATGCTCTAGGTAGCGACCAGCGCTGATGCTATCATTTAGCTAACTGCTATGTGCTAATGCTAACTGCTAATTCAACCAGCACTTCCACGTTAGCTGACCCAGGCCCATTTAGAAGATGCTCCAGGTAGTGACCAGTGCCGATGCTATAATTTAGCTAGCTGCTAAATGCCAATGCTAACTGCTAAGATACTACCATACTACTACAGCTTTAAAGCTGTTAAATGCTACAATGCTACCATAGGCCTAGATGCCACATTGCACTTGTGCATTCATGCTGTATTAGAATAAGTAAAAATATTTGTTGAAAGAACATAAAAATTTGAATGAAAGCCCCTAAAGTTGGAACAACTCTTCAGAAAGTCTGCGAAAATTTTGATTGTTGTTGTTATTTATGCAGTAACGTGGTGGACGACAGTAAATATCTGGTTGCTGGTAAGAAATATTGGATTAATGGTGCAAATTCACTTTAGTTTATTAAATGTTAAGTTTCGTGGACAGGTAAGAGGTAAATACACCAACGTTATGAATGGTATTGCATCAGAGTTCCATCAATGTGAAGGCATAAGAATACACAAGTTCTACGAGAATGTCGAGCCGTAGTCGAAGGCTGTCTGAATATTCTAAATGCAGCATACACTGATATTTTTCTTTTCAGGTGGCTAACATGTCGTACCGTTCAGTGCTTAGCTTCCCCTCCCAACACCAATTTTAAAAAGCAAACTATTCCCTTAAAGGTAACAAAACCTGCAAACCAGCAGCTCTAAATCTCATTTGTTAACATGATATATCCTGTTTGTTTAATCTGTGTGCTGGACTAGTTCTTGGAATGAACGTTTTCTATTCGTTTCCAGTCTTTTTGCTAAGCTAAGCTAATCGGCTGCCTTCTGTAGCTTCAGCTTTTTAAGAGCCGACATCCGGAGTCATTTCTTTAAAAGGTTATTTTAATAAGATGATCAACCGAGAGCAGATTTATTCACCAAAGCTACAGAACACAACACATTATCTTTTAAAAACAGTTTATTGACGCCAATCATGTTAAAATACATCTGTCAGTAGTAGACCAACTTCTTTCTGAAAACCCAACTAAAACTTCTCTTTAAAACGAATCCCTGATTAAAAAAAAAAACGATCAGTCAATCCCCGATCATATAAACTCACCACGCAGCCTACACAGTCTCCAAACGGTTTCTCTCGCGCCGTCACAAATCGTACGAATTCTTCAGATCAGTGCATTTAGGCTCTACACAAAGTCTATTGCTAAATACGGTTTGATTGCGAAGCAACAGAAAACGTGTGCAGCTCAGGATTTGAAGCTTGAACTTGATGCTCGAGGGCGGGACGGGCTCATTTGGATTTAGCGAAGCCCACCCTGTTGTTGTCGCGGTCGAAGACGGTGTAGTACTGGCCGATGAACACGTCTCCCAGAATCCACAGCGGCCCGGCGGGGGCGGGGATGTCCAGGCCCATGAAGCCGCTCAGACAGATGGTCTTTCCAGCCTGAGTCTCCTGGAGGGTTGAAACGACAAAGACACAGTCAGAGGATGTCAGTCAGAACGACACCAACAGAACTACACCAGTATCAGTCAGAAACTGGAAAAACATAAATATCGCACTCGATGACCCGTCTGTAGAAATTTGTCTTGCTTTAAACAGATGATTCTCCAAGATGTAAACACTTTATGCTAAGCTAAGCTAACAGTTTCCCTCTGCATCCATCCTTTGTGCTAAGCAAGGCTAACAGTTTCTGTCTTCTTCCAGTTTTTGTGCTAAGCTAGGCTAACACGCAATAACCGGTCTGTAGAAAATTGTCTTGCTTGAAACTGGTCCGCTTGAAAAAGATGATTCTCCAACATGTAAACACTTTGTGCTAAGCTAGGCTAACAGTTTCCCCTCTTCTTCCAGTTTTTGCACTAAGCTAAGCTAACACGCAATGACTGGTCTGTAGAAAATTGTCTCACTTGAAACAGATGATTCTCCAACATGTTAACACTTCGTGCTAAGCTAGGCAAACAGTTTCCCTTCTTCTTCCAGTGTTGCTCTAAGCTAGGCTAACAGTTTCCCTCCGCTTCCAACCTTTGTGCTAAGCTTGGCTAACAGTTTCCCTCTTCTTCCAGTCTTTTTGCTAAGCTAGGCTAACAGTTTCCCCTCTGTTTCCAGTCTGTGCTAAGCTAGGCTAACAGTTTCCCTAAGCATCCAGTCTTTGTGATAAGCTCGGCTAACAGTTTCCTTCTGCTTCAAGTTTTTGCATTAAGCTAAGCTAACACGCAGTAACCAGTCTGTAGAAAATTGTCTTGCTTGAAACAGATGATTCTCCAACATGCAAACACTTTGTGCTAAGCTAGGCTAACAGTTTCCCTCTGCTTCCATCCTTTGTGCTAAGCTATGCTCGGCTAACAGTTTCCCTCTGCTTCCATCCTTTGTGCTAAGCTATGCTCGGCTAATAGTTTCCCTCTGCTTACAGTCTTAGTGCTAAGCTAGGCTAACGTGCAATAACAGGTCTGTAGAAAATTGTCTTGCTTGAAACAGATGATTCTCCAACATGTAAACACTTTGTGCTGAGCTAGACTAACAGTTTCCCTCTGCTTCCAACCTTTGCGCTAAGCTAGGCTATCAGTTTCCCTCTACTTCCATCCTTTGTGCTAAGCTATGCTCGGCTAATAGTTTCCCTCTGCTTCCACTCTTTGTGATAAGCAAGGCTAACAGTTTCCCTCTGCTTCTATCCTTTGTGCCAAGCTAAGCTAACGCACGATGACTGGTCTGTAGAAAATTGTCTTGCTTGGAACTGGTCCACTTGAAACAGATGATTCTCCAATATGTAAACACTTTGTGCTGAGCTAGACTAACACTTTCCCCTCTGCTTCCAACCTTTGCGCTAAGCTAGGCTAACAGTTTCCTCTCTGCTTCCACTCGTTGTGATAAGCTAAGCTAGGCCAACAGTTTCCCCTCTGCTTCCAGTCTTTTAGCTAAGCAAGGCTAACAGTTTCCCCTCTGCTTCCAGTCTTTTAGCTAAGCAAGGCTAACAGTTTCCCCTCTGCTTCCAGTCTTTTAGCTAAGCAAGGCTAACAGTTTCCCCTCTGCTTCCAGTCTTTTAGCTAAGCAAGGCTAACAGTTTCCCCTCTGCTTCCAGTCTTTGTGCTAAGCTAGGCTAACGAGCATAACTGGTCTGTTTAAAAGTGTCTTGCTCCAAACAGATGATTCTTTAACATGTAAACACTTTGTGCTAAGCTAGACTAACAGTTCCCCTCTTCTTCCAGTCTTTGCACTAAGCTAGGCTAGGCTAACAGTTGCACCACAGACCGGTTAGAATCAACAAGTTTAATATTTTTCTTTTCTTTTTTTAAATCTCTGTAAATGACAAATCAAACTCATTTTAGGCTAACACACTTTTGTTACGCTGCATTAAAAACGAGGAAGGAGCAGAAAGCACACCCAGAAACTGTTTGTAGTTGAGGTGTTTTGATGCTCCTCTGAATTAAAGTGAGAATCTGACGGTGCAGGACTGAGCAGGACCGAGGAAAACAAACTGCAATCCCTCCTCAGACAACAGACCAGCCTCCTCCTGGCTTCACAAACTGAAACAAAGCCGCGCTTGTTTCGTCTTTCATGACGTAACTCGGAGTCACAGTGTTGTTTTGTTAGCATGGGGGGGGCGGGCGGCGCAGCTCGGTGTCGCCCCCCGCTGGACGGCGAACGGCGGCCTCACCTTAAGGATGTACTGGTCTCCTGTCAGGCTGTAGCTCTGTCCGCCCACGTTGAAGGTGATGACGGGCAGCGAGGGGATCTTATCGCAGTTGATCATGTACTGGAACACAACGACAAACACGCTTCAACATGCAGCTCATTGGTTCAACTCAAGACTACAACTAGAAACCAGGTGGAAAATAAAGCTGCATTTGTTTTCTGAAGGGAAAAAAAACACACAGAACAATGATGAAACCACCGGACGGCAGTGTTTTTAATTCAACAAACTCAGTAAGGCTGGCTGTGGGGCTGAAACTACCTGATTAATCATTTAAACCATCACAAAATGCACCACAGCATCCTGAAGACACCTCCACCGGCCTGATATATTACATTTATACGAGTTTAAGACCAAGAAAAGATCGAAAAATCTCATTTTTAAAGAGCCGTGAACCAGAGGATGTTATTTTATTATTAAATTAGCTTCTGATTTTTCGGAAAATGAATGTAACTGGTTGGTTCTGTCCTTCATATTCAGTGTAAATGTCAGGTACAGCTTGGCCAGGTGTTCAAAAGGTTGCAGTACAAGGAAATAACAATAACATGGTGATGGAGGGAATTCATGTGTGATCAGGTCGGCTCCTCCGGTTCACCTCACCTCTCCCTGGATCAGGGGAAAAGCTCCGATGGCCTTCTGCAGGGCCTTGACCTCGGCGGCGGGTCCGGTGATCAGAGACGTCCCGGTGTCCACGATGGCCTCGCAGCCTCCTTTGCACAGACCCAGCTGGCTGCCGACCGCCATCCTGTGACACAAACATGTAAACAACACGTTAAAACACAGCTGTAGGAGCCCAGCAGGGTCGAGGAGGTTATTCAGATCAGACACCCGGTGATCGTCTTTAAATCAGCCCCCAGCAGACCGGCTGTTTCTGACCTTATCGGTCCGTGTACGTCACGGCCATTCGTTTTCTTATTTTGAGATTTCAAAATAAAAGCGGAAAATAAACTGTTTGCCGTTTTTTTCAGTGGTAATACAAAATGGAAAAACAGAAAACGGGCCCCAATTCATTATCCATTATCCGATTTAATTAGCTGTGTTGTAAATGGAAATTAAAATTAAAATACACCCGTGGAAAACTTATTTCTCTACTTCCTGTTGGTTTTGGCTTTTCTGACGGACTGTTTTGATTACAGGAGAGTTTAATGAGACGCAAGTAAAACGCTGCAGCTCGATGATTGTTTTCACAAATCAGCAATGTGTTGAAACTGTCAGAACGTCATGCACGTGCTCCTTAAACTCTCCCGTAATCAAAACAGTCCGTCAGAAAATACTGTCCCCCGGAAACAAAGTCTGTTCTTCCGACTGCTGTGCACATCTGTTGTTGCTTTTGCGGTTGCGTTGACCCTTCTGGGCCACCGTAGGAGGAGGTTCTCCTTCCAAACACTAACAATCGTCCTCAGGAACAGATTAATTACATTTCAGTTAATTTCAACGGGGAAAATTCACTTGTAAAAGGAGCATATCGTATAAGAAGCTCGGTCATAGAGCGAGAAAGTGAAAACTAGTGGAGCTGTTAGTTTTTGTAGGTGGTAGATTCTTTGTTTGGGTGGTTGTAAACGATCCTAACGTAGAGTTTTGTGGATGTTTGGTTCAAACTTACTGAATGTTGAGGCCTAGAAGGAAAGAAATGTAGCTTTAAGGACCAAACTTAAAGTGTTTGGAGATTAGCTTTAGGATTTTGTGAGGTTCCGTGAGCTCAACAGGAGCTTTCACAAGAACATGGTGAGTTCTATGATCTCTGAGTGTAAAGCTCCAGCGCTCACCCGTCCATGTGGACCTGCCAGTAGGCCTGGCGGCTGATGTTGACGTAGTGGAAGTCTCCGGTGTAGTACTTGGGGTCGGTTCCCCCCAGCAGCAGCTCGCCGCCGGGCTCAGTGTCGGGATTCCTGAGGAGACAAACATCAAAGGGTCAGGGTTATAGACTTTACACCTGGAGCCTACATTACCCACAATCCAACAGAGCTAAATCCAGGACAAGAGATGTTGTTGAAGGTTCACGGAGAATGTTCCAGCTGCTGCATGTGTAGGGCTGGGCGACGTATCGACATGAAAATTATATCGATGTATTTTCTATATCGTACGTATCGATATGGTTCAAGTTTGCGCTGCTCCATGCGCCCCGCCCCTCGTCTTTCGTGCACAGAGGGTGGAGGGGCGGGAAGAAGCACTCGGGCACTCTTCAACAAGCATGGAGGAAGCTACAGCGCCTGCAGAGCGTGCAGAGGAGGAACTGGTTCGTAAAAGAAAAAGCAGTGGCTCAGTAATTTGGAGATGGTTCGGTTTTAAAGCATCAGACGAGCAGCAAAATCACGTTATACGTATGGAGTGCAATAAACAAGTTACAGCCAGGGGTGGAAGCACTGCAAATCTTTTTCACCTCCTAAAACAGCGGCGCAAACTGCAGTACGAAGAGTGTGTGAAGCTGCGTGCTGCAGAAGCCTCAGCCGCAACCTGAAAAAGCTCCAACCGCGAAACAAAGCCAACTGCAAGCCGCATTTTCCCGCAGAAAAAGAAAAGCGACAAGTGGTGTCTTATCACATGGCTAAAGATATCACTCCCTCCAGGAATTCATGATGCTGCGATCGCAACAATTAACGCTAATCCAACCAATCTCCATGAATTCTGCACCACCTTGCAATTTCGTCCAATCACCGCGACTTTTCCGCAATTTTGTCCCGCCTCCCGTGAGTTCCACCAATCACAGCAGTCCCCAGTAATGCACGTACGTCACCGGATTCACTTCCTTGTTTATGGTTTGAAGATACAGATACGTATGCAACAAAAACTACTGCAGAACAATTCCCTGATGCTCTTCACCAAAGCGGAGCTAAACTGTTTTCACCCCGTGGAATATTGAGGTGGAACACAAACCAAAACCATCCACTGACAAACACTTTTCTACCGTAAACATATCAGGAGAATGGGTGAAACCAGCGGACCACAGACCAGACAAACCACCGTGATGAAGCTGTTGCATCCAGATCTGTGGCAGCACTGAAACAATGAAGGTCAGTTAGATTCATTAACTGACGTGACGAGCTGTGAGCGTGTGTGTGTGAACACGCGTGTGCCAGGATGTGAAATTAACTTTTTAAACTTTTAAAATGTTTAATGAATTAAACAAAACAAAGAAGAAAATGCAACTTTGTAGCAATTTTTACCGTCTCCCGCAATTTCATCGCAAAAAAAAAAAGCTTAAAATGTCGCAACTTAAATCGCAATTTTTTAGAAAAGCTGCCGCAAATTCAGACATTTTAGGAGCAACAATCTGGAAAAACGCCTGGAAATCCCGGAGGGACTGAGATATGGTCCCTGTTGAACTGTGGAACAAGTCGGATTCAAAAAGCTACCGAAAACTATGGACCCGAGATATGAGCTTCCCAGTCGCAACTACTTTGCACAAGAAGTGCTGCCACAAATGTACACTGAAGTCAGGCCTGTTGACCGGCTCGCTGACGTGACCCGACATGTGGTCAAGCAGGACGTCTGGGCCGGACAAGGCGGTTCACTTCGTTCAAGGCTGCGAGCTGAAAACGGCGCGTCTCCGAACAAGTCATTTCCCCCTGGATCACACCGGTGAGCATGTAGCTGAGACGCAACTGCAAGCTGGAAACTCAAGAAAAAAGCATTTGGTTGCCATAGCAACAGACGACGGGAGCAACATCGTTAAAGCGACCGAGCTGAACGGGCGGCCGAGGATGCAGCGCTTCGGTCACTTGGCTATTGGTGAGCGCAGTGTTGTAAGGAGTGTTCAGATATTTTACCTTAAACAAAAACATATTAAAATGTTAGTTTTTCCTTATTTTGAAATGTAAAAAAGGCGGAAAAAGTATCGGGACATACATCGCATATCGATACTCAGCCTAAATATATCGGGATATGACTTTTGGTCCACATCGCCCAGCCCTATGCGTGTGTGTTATCTACTGCGGTGTTATCATGAACCAACTCCACCTGCTGCTGCTGGTTGACACAAGAAGATAACTGTTGAAGTGGTGCTTTAAGTTCAATTAACTGAACACGTGAACCAGCGCTGACCTCATCTACAGCAAAGTATGGGAAAATAATCTAAGTCTAAGGCCTGTCCTGCCCTCGGAGAGACTAAAGCTGCTCTCGACGCTCAAATCTCTCCTGAACAACTGAAATGTGCAGAGTACCTTGAAATTTCAGTTGGTGTCCTTCCAAAACAAAGCGGGTAAAGTATAAAACAAACAAAACCTAAAGGAGAATCACTGACAACTGGCTGAAAGTGTGTAGTGAGTCCAGAGATCATGCTAACTTCCCCCTCCACTATTGAACTTCGGAGATATTCCAAACCATTTCCTGAGACTCATCTTCAACGCTACGCTCCTCAGAGTTCCCCCCCCCGCCTCACCTGTTCAGGTAGAAGGAGAACACGTTCTGCTCCACCTTCTTCTGGTTCATGATGTTGTCGAACACCGGGACCACGCCGTCCACGGAGATGCGCGGGTAGGCCATGCCGAGGATGCCGTCGAACTTGGCGGCGATGAAGGCCACGCCGGGCTGCTTGATGGCCTCGCCGAACAGCTGCTTCTCCACCGACAGGCTGCCGATCTGGAGGAGAGACGAGGACGACAGATCTGATTCGCCTGAAACGTTCAGAGCATCAACTTTGGATATTTATAAGCACATTTGTGAATTTTAAGCATAATATGTCAAGTATTCTTTGTAGAAACTGCCAGTCAACCCACTTTCACCACATGTGAAGTTTGAGGCTCTGTCTGGATGACAAAGTCTCAGGAACTACGAAAGCTAATATGCTGCAGTTTCCAAGGATTCAAGGTTCTTCATCGTCACACCAGCACAGGTATCCACATGAGATGGTTGTAAGCCAACAGACATAAATAAAACACATACAGAGCAGCACTAGAAATAGAAACGAGTGTTTAACGGTGATGAACAGATAACAAGCATGCGTGCAAATATGCAGCTGACCGGGTTATAAAGTGATTTCTATTAATTCAGAATCTACAATATTGGACAATTACCTCGTTTCCACCAAGAAGAACCAGGTCCTAGTTCTGGTGTTTAGTTGGTTCTAATCTGGTTCCTCCTAAGAACCTGTTTGCTTTGAGCCAAGTTGGAGCCTTTGGGTCACCGTAAAACCACTACGCTAGCATCCATTACATAGCAGTTAAACAAAAGCAGTAAGTTGATGATGATATCTATGTTTATCTCTATAGATGGTCTTAAGGCTGATTGTGAGGCGGAGGTCCTCCTGTTGCCTGGACACATCCGTGATCACGCTACTGGTGGGACACAACTGTAGCGGATTTCAGGTCAACAGTTTGTGGTAAACTTCCAGGAGTCATTCCAATACATGTGTGATGGGACCAGGGACGTCCTGGAGAACAAGGACACTAATTAGTGCTTGTGTGTCCCTTTCCACCGTTGATGGTTGGTCACCATAACCCCGCCCCCAGCCCCTGACGTACTCGGTGCTTAGCTCTGGACCAGCAAAGAGTTGGTGCTTGCTGAGCTCCAGTTTTTAGAACCTGGAGTCGGTGCTTAGGAGGTGGAAACACAAAGAAGTGGAGCTGAGTCAGGCTCTGGCTCCGAACTAGACCTGGAACCAGCTCGGAGGAAAAGGGGGACCAGTTAAAGTGTGAGTTCATGTATATTTATAGGCGGTTTACCTTCAAGCATTCACCAATAAATATATGAAGTATAACAGGTAGCAGTTCACTTTGTTTCTCATGTTTGTGACCAAGTATTTCACATTAAAAGCATTCTACGTGTTTTATTTTGTATTATTGTGACGTGCAGCTACATGTGGTTCACAAAACGTCACCTGTTGACTTCTGAGATGTAAGTTTCTTTGGTAATATTTGCTCAAAAGGTGGAAGACAAGGAAGGAAATGCAGTACTCGGGTCTCGGCAATAGTAAAAACAGCAATAATAATCAAGTAAATAAGATAAATAGTAGCCTCTTGACCTTCCTTTTGTGAGAGGTCGTGGCCCAAGTGGGTCGATTTCAAAAACCATTTGACGTATGAAGCCAAAATTGCACAGACGCCATTTTAAACATCCACAGTTAACAACAGAAGAGTTTCACACAAGTCAAGAGACGGTGAACGGGTCTTACGGTGCACGTGTCCTGGCTGAGGTACCCCGACAGACTCCCACTTCCATACTGGATGGCGAAGGCGGTGCCGTTCTTCACGTACGTGCTGGATTTGCCGGAGTTATATTTGTGGTGCAGCACTGCGGGAGGAAAAAAGGAGAATTAAAGGACGATCCTCTGAAAACCACCGGAGACGCTGCAGAGGATCCGACGGGACTCACGGCAGGCGATGTCGAAGAGGGAGCAGTGGACCGAGGGAACCCACAGGTTGGAGGAGCCGGTGTCGAACACCACGGTGAAGGCCTGAGGAGGAGTCCCCAAGCTGATCTCGCCGTAATACTGGGCCTGCGTAGGAAACAGGGCTGCACAATTAATCCAATTTTGATCACGATTTTCGCTGCCACAATTAAATTAACCTGATATTTACATTTAAAATGCGGCTCTGCTGGAGATCTAATCAAGCACTTTCTCAACCAGTAGTCAGCCAACCACCAGGGGGCGAACACATGCTGGAGGCTTTATGAAGCTGCCTAAATAACAAGCAAGTGCACCTGCAGTGGCAACCTGAAGTCACTCGGTGGACTGGGCTGATGAGCATAGACATATATACGTAGACGCCACGTTGACTGCTGCTGCCGATTGGAGCCGACGTGCCTACGCGGCGGCCATCTTGGTACAGTGCCACTCGCCCCTACAGTGCATTACGTCTATAGAGGAATGACATGTCTGCACTATAAAAGTTATCATAAATCCATCAGTTGTCAACATATATTGTTTGTTACAAACGTCAGACATGGAGGACGGACAGGCAGACAGAAATAGAACAAAAGCATCCAAGCATCCTGTGTCAAAGCTACATGTGTGACGTTTTTAACAAACCAAACCGTTTGGAAATCGGTCGAAAATTCAGTGAATAATTCTACTTTAAGATTGTGGAGTACCTCTTACCTCCATAGACTTACATTCACTCCCCCCTCTGCTAGCCCTGTACCAAGATGGCGGAGCTTTAGGCACGTCCCTCCACAGGCAATGCGGCGTCTACGTTTATATGTCTATGCTGATGAGAGTCATGTAAACTGGAGATGAGGAGCATCATGGTGAGGAGCTACTGCCTTGAAATGGATCAACATCCATCGTCTGGACTTGTTTCGGGTTCAGGGCAAATGACGTTAAACAAGAACAAGTCATATGTAAAGAGTGCGGCAGAGTAACACTACTGATCTGTTCAACCATCTGAAAAAACATCACAAACACAAATACGAGGGATGCATGAAGGCTAAAGCTAACGCTGATTCACAAAATTCCCGTCCATGTCCAGCAGCAACCCAGACAACCATAACAGCGAGCAACACCGCATCCATCTACCTCCCAAAGACACGCAGAAATAACTGACGCAGTATCGTTTTATTTGGGCAAAGATGTGTGTCCACTAAATACAGTGAGCAACGAGGGCTTCAGAAAAATGGTCAAAACACTGGACAAGAAATATGTGATCAACTGGCGCTATTATTTGTGGGGGGGATGGGGGGGGATCGCTTTGAGGTTGGGATCGCTTTGAGGTCGGGACCGATTATCTCTCAAACCACGCTCAAAACGATCGCAATAAAAGTTAGCTAGCTAGCAAGTTAGCAAATCAAATGGATCTTTATTTATAAAGCAGGTTAGTTCTCACCTAACCTGCTTTATAAGGTCAGGTGAGAACCTTATAAAGCAGGAGGTTGACATGAAGAATCTGGAACGATGCTCTGCTGCTGGTTGACCCAGACGGCTGCCGATCATCTGGAGAATCTGGATCAGGTTCTGAATTCATCCGATCCACATTATTTAATTATGTTATAATTTATTTATTCTTATTTAAAATTTCATTTAGTGCTGAAAACTGTTCCTAAACTGTATTGTTTGCTTAGTGCAATAAAAATACAGGTGTTTTTCTAACATAATGAATAATTGTGATTAATAGTCGCGATTAAAATATTGATCAAAATAATCGTGATTAGCATTTTGGCCATAATCGTGCAGCCCTAGTCGGAAAACAAACACAAATGAGGCGAGACAGCAGAATAATTCTGCAGCTCAGGGCAGCAGATTAGAATAATCTCAGGAGAAGCAGAGCAGATCTAATGACTCGACAACAAGGTTTCATTGTACGGAAGGTAGCTGGACTGAAAGGGTCCGTCGTGTTCTCACAGCCGTCGGCGTCACTCAGTGTTTACAGGTCAAATAGTTACCGGGTCACATCAGGAGATCAGCTGCTTCAGTTAAACAGCAACCACAGGAGGAAACGGTTCGTCCGCAGATTCAGGAGGGAAGCAAACTGCAGCGTCATGCGACTGAAAGCAGCTCGTTGCTAAATAACGCTTCTGTCGAGTCACTTGGGAATCTCTGAACTTCCTCCTTCTGAGCAATAAGTAGAAGTCGAGAGTTTCCGATTTACCCTGATTGACTTTCCCTTCTGCTTGGACGGTTTCTTCGTCTGATATTCGAGCTCCTGGAGACGTGTGATTTCAATTTAACACCTGCCTCCCCAACAAATCGTCCAAGGTTTAATGGAAAACCCACCAGGAGCAAATCAAACTGCTATTTAATCACATTTCCAGCTGCGTGACACAACATTTACTAACGACAGAGGTGCTTAAATGAAGGGATCAAGGATTAGTTGAATAATCTTTCATTTAAAATCACAATTTGTCGTTTTTTTAAGCTAATATTTAAAACATTTACTGGTTCTAGACTAAAAAAAAAAGATAAATATCTTCGAGTTCTGCACTGAAAAACGCAACGGATCAATGGATCAACCACTTAAAATGATTCATTCTCTGTAAAGCTGCACGGTTTATTTCATTAATCTTCTATTTCAGTTATTTCTCAAGCAGATATGTCAAACATTTGCTGGTTTCAGCTACAAAAGTGTTAATATTTCCATCATAAATTGAAAGTCTTCGACACTTTCTAAAGGTTTTATTTCTAAAGCAGCTGATTCAAGGCTGCTGGCAGACACTCCAACACAACAAGGGTGGATTTAATTCCATTTGTGCCGCCTGAAGTGTTGGAAAATGACATTTTTAAGTATCTGATATGTGCAAAATTCCACTTGACAGGAGAAAGTCAAAACCTGCACGATCAAATCACTCAAACTGAGTCTACGTGGAAGGACTTGAGGAAACTCTGGCGTCTCTTTTGTCAAACAATAATACAAAACAATTAAAATATTAAAGCTGCAAGCAGCGTCGGACGGGCCCTCGCTCCCATCCGCACCGCTGCTGTGGAGACGATCGGAATGTCTATAGCACAGAATCGTGTTTGTCTCATCCACACATGTACCAAATTTCATGTCTGTAGGACAAACCGCTGATTTGATATGAATTTTTGATATTTCTAGGGGGCGCTGTGGAGCCGTTTGAAATTTGGAGTGTGCAAATCTGTTTGTATCGGGATATTGTGCATGTGTACCAAATTTCATGTGTGTATGATACAGTAGTAATTGTATATGAGAATTTGAATATTTGTAGGGGGCGCTGTGGAGCCGTTTGACCACGTCCATTCCTGAATTGTATATTAAACGTTAGTTCTTGAGATTAATGAGGATTTGTGTGGATTTGGTGATTTTACATGGATCCCTTCACCTCCAAAACCCATTTCGTTCCACGTGGCGAATTTGTTCAAAATGGCCGCCATGCCACGCCCACACCGTGCGACGCAGCCACGAGATTTTAATAACTTTCCATCATTGAGGGGTCTGAGCTTTTTTTGAAATTTCAAATGCAGGAATGTTTTTGTCTCGGGCTACTGTACCTGTGTACCGAATTTCATGAGTTTACGTGAAACTAGCCGTATTAACTCCACTAAAGCCCAATTTTCTAGGTGGCGCTATTGAGTCATTTTGCCATTCATATGTGTAATCCCCCCAAAATATTAAATTTTTCGCCAGTCCTGATGTGTGTGCCAAATTTGGGGAGTTTGTGAGCATGTTTAGGGGGTCAAATTGGGGTTCAAAGTGGCGTAAGAAAAAGAAACAAACAGTAAGGGAACAATAGGGTCCTTGCACTGTAGTGCTCGGGCCCTAATAATAATTAAACCCTGAACTTCACTCTTGGTTTCCGGTTTCTCGTCGGCTCGCAGGCTGAACCGTTTGGGACCTGATTGATGGTTTCAGTTCAACGTTCACCGAGCATGTGACACCAGACCTCATCGAGCTTGTGACCGGGACACGAGCCGACGGGACGGTTTAAACCGGGTCGCAAGTCCTGCCGTGACTCAGCGTCCTGCCGTGTTCGAGGTGCAGCTGTTAAATCATCAAACCGGGCTGCTGTCAGTCAATCCACAGAGTAAACACCGATCAATGGGCAGGTAAAACAACCCAATCTGCTCAGAACATCTTAACAGTGGAACCCAACAGCCACACCTTGCTGTTTACCGATTGCACTGTTTCAAATCTGAATAGATTAATCGTTGGGCTGTAGCGTTAGCCGCCCCGGGCTTACAGCTAATCCAGCAGTCTTCCAATAAATCCTCCTTCAGCGAGGTTCAGGAGTTCAGCTCTTGCTCGGAGGACGCAGTGTGTTGAGTTACAGACCCAGAGAGGCGTCTTTCTAATATTAGAAGTGGCTCGTAAAGCAGGCACAAAGCAAAACTACCTGGACAAACGTGATTGTAGGAGATTATTTTTAAACCCACGACAGCTGACGGGCGCTAGTTTAACCCGAGGAATATAATGAGGATTCCTTAAAGCTGCTGCTGCTGTTTTTGAAAGGCGTAAACAGTGCAAAAGCAGTATTTTTGCATTGCGAGCTCTTGTTACTCATTAGCCGAGAAGCACAGCAACACCAGGCTGCGATAAGGAAGCCGATATGACGGCCACCGTTTGCTAGAGAGAAGATTATCAGACATGTTCACGCCTCCCTTCACGATCTTTACACTGCGACTGATGTGATCATTGTGGAGGAGATTGCTCAATATCAGACTGGAGGCGAGCAAACAAACTGTCAGCTGACGGGGATCAAGAGGTTTACAGCTCGGCGAGTCAGACGGCAACAAAGGTTCCTCCTCTGTCTTTCTCACACTTTGAGTCGGCCTCCCTGAGAACCTGTGTTTGAGGGGGGATTCGTCGGTCCTGACAGACTCCCGTCTAATTTTCCATGCAGCTTTACGGGGAAAAAGGTCGAGGCAGTCACAAAACACAACAACAGGACCTTTGTTGTCCTCCCCCTTCCACACCCCGCCACGGTACATTAGGGAAAGTGAAGACTTAAGGTTTCCCAGGTCAGCGGTTTTAAGAGGGACGCTTACGTCAAGGTAGTTCTTCAGGGTTTCTGGAGTGGGAGCGTTGCTGGAGGGGAAGCCAAAGTTGTACTTAAGGGAGTGCGTGTCGGCCCGAAGCTCCTCGGCCGTCCTCCCCGAGTCGGTCAGCTCACGTCTGATGGAACGGAATTTCTTCAAGGGAATTCTGGAGCGAGAAAAAAACAACAGAATCAGTTAGTCAGGGGGCGGCTGTGGCTCAGGTGGTAGATTAGCGCCTTGCATGGCAGCTCTGTCGCCATTGGAGTGTCAATGGGTGAATGAGAAACACATTGTAAAGCGCTTTGAGGAACACTAAAGTAGAGAAAAGCGCTATATAAGTGCAAACCATTTACCAGTTTTTACATTTTTCCACACTGCACCATGCATTTCTGCTTGGAGACGCCGTCAGACAGCGCTACAAAGCTTTAGCGTGCTAGCAGAGGTAGCATTTATAGCTGCAGACGCGACTGTTCTTATTAAACATGTTAGCCTTCCTGCAGCTTTGACTTACTGGATATTTTTATTTTAAACTAGCAAGTAAACAAATGAGTCTTCCGTCTACCGGTTATCGTCCTTGTAAATTTATCCGTCGATTATCTTCCTGGTTGTCAAAATGTAGAAGAATGTCAATCAGTGTTTCCCAGAGCCTGAGATGAATTTCTCAGATGTTTTGCTTCGTCCACAACCCGAAGTCATTCAGTTTGCCGTCACAGAGAAGGAAAGAAAACCAGGAAATGTTCACATTGAGAAGGACGAATCAGAACATTAAGAGTCTGTTTTCTTCAGAAATCATAAGTGTAACCCAGTGGTTCCCAACTGGTCCAGCCTCAGGACCCACTATGTGTCTATTAATAACAGTCGCGACCCAAATTGTTGAAGTTTGCTGTTCCTGTTAACAAATTAAAGGTTATTTGGGTGGAGTCTCAACGCATTTTGATACAATTTAGGAAAATTTTGCTTTTTTTGTTGCTCATTTTGGTAAATTTGGACACTTTTGCCAAGTTTTGGGCATATTTTGGCCCATTTCGACAGATTCTGAGCACATTTTGGTTCATTTTTGGGACGTTTTAGCATAAATTTCTCCAATTAGCTGGCAGAACCAAATCTAGAGGTTAACAGTGGGCGACTACTGGTGTCACCACCACTAAATATCCTGCTGTTGAAAGCAAACTGTGTCATGAGAAACACACCCTTCAAAATAAAAGACTTTATACCACTACTTTTTTTGGAGGGGGACATGCTTCTGCGACCCTCTAAAATGGCTTTGCGACCCACTTTTTGGTCCCGACCCACCAGTTGAGAACCACTGGTCTAACCAACGATCACAACAGATTGTGTTGATTAATGTTGACAACTAATCAATCTGCTAATCACTGGAGGTCTTCAGGCGCATTTTAAAACAACTGGAGGTGACCAAAGTGTTGTACAACTGGATAAAACTCGCAAAATTGATAAATATAACGTTGAAAAAAGAAGGCAACTTGTAAAATCAACTTCTGAAATAGAAGGAATGTAATATACTAAAATATTAAGAGCAACCAGAAGCAACTGAAAAGGTTTTTTTAAGTGTCTAGGGAGGAGGAACATTTGAAAGGCTGTTTGCAAAGCTCTGAAGCAGCCCACACATAAAAAAAAAAACGCTTCATGCTTTTCTTTTGTCCTCTCTGCTGCCCTAAAAATGGACCGAGCCGCGACCCCAAACCCAAAAGCCAACGCCGCACCGGGAACCGTGTCGGATACAAGGCTAACAGCACGGCTTCCAGCCTTATTATCGGGCAGAATGAGTCCTTTTTCAGCCTCGCAGATAAGATCCGACCAGCTTACCACTTCCTTATCTGCTCACCACTTTATATTGCACAGCGTTGCAAAACAGGCGACACACATAATGCAGCAACACTGAACGCGACCTACTTCGTATGTGATGATACTGACCAGAAATGAAGCAACACAAGCCAATTGTTTAATTTATTTCAGCACTAATTAGCCTAAAACTATTCTGGATGCCCCTGCCAGTGTTACACCACATCCTTGTTTCTTTAAATTGCAATATATAAATATATATCGCAAGGCCCATTTCTACCACTCTACCAGAGACAGCAGGGATTGGATTATTATAATTTCATACTTGTTGAGTTTTCTGTGCATGTGCATGAGAACAATTATGTGACAGCAGCAGGAAAACACAGTAAAAGGCGGTCAGGGGGTGTCAGCTTTAAATGACCTGGAATAAACCACCCGTGTCACGATCAGCACCTCTCAACACCTTTTTCTATCTCTTGCTCTTCCAATCTGGACCGTCTCTCAACACTGCTATTTCTTTATACCCTTTAGGTGCTTCTCTCCCTTCAGCTCTTCCACTTCGTCTCCACGCAGCTCAACAACATGTTAACTCTGTTATCTCACAGCTCTTCGTGTGCGAGGACATCCTGTTAACACTCCTCTCTCCGCAACCTTTTGAGTGCAAAACCTGCTATTATTCTGCACAAATGTACAATTCTACACACCATGAAGGTCCTACAAGTGGGTACGTTCTCCATCGTGCCACTTCTGTGCATGTTAAAGCTGCACATTCTTTATTTTTGTCCTTCTTATCTGGCTTCTCTCATGCTTCATTGGTATACAGCTGCTGCATGTAAATTCTCCCAGTGAGGGCTGAATTAAGTTTTGCCCATCAGACATTTTAACATGACCGGTATGATAACATTTGTACGTGCTGTTCCACTTCACGACCCGCCATGACCCACTGACTCCCTGTTATTGCCTCCACCTGTGTTTTTCCCTGGAAACGCCCCTTGTTGTCTGCTAGCAGAGGTGACAGCAGCACAGCAGGCTAACGAGTTTAGCTAATAGTCACAAGATCAAGACTGACAAAGACATCACGTGCTAACGGCAGACGTTACAAGCTAACTGTTAGCTAACGTTAGCTAGATGTTAGCTAAGGAACACTGTGTCAGTAGGACAGTGGAGTGTTTGCTAACAGAGTTGTGTAAGTTGCCAGTTGCTACCGCGGCTAACAGTCGCCTTAGCCGCGCTAACAGGATAAAGATTTGAATTTAACGGTTTTCTCTCACCGGACCAGGCCGTCGGTGGTCAGGAGCAACGCGGCGAACACGCACAGGAGTCCGCTCCTCATTGTGGCGGCAGGACAGAAGCAGAGGCTCGACAATGACTGGGCTGTTTGTGCTGCTCTCGTCGATCAACAGGAGACTTTTATCAGCTGACTGCCGGGACGCTCCGTCACGTGAATTTCAAGCTGCCAGAGAGTGACGCCACTTCCCGTTTTTTCCGTGCTGGTCAGCGGAAGTAGGAAGTAGGAATTTTCTGCCAGCTTGTAGTTTGTCTCGTGAATCAGCAAATAAACTGACAATAACTCGAACAATAAGCTTTTTTAGATTCAACGTCCGTCATGTACACGCAGTGTAGTGATTAATCTCTCAAAATTCCTAGGAAACTATCTCATAATTTAATTTGTTATTATTTTTATTTTATTTATTATACATAAGATATCCGGAAAATATCTAAACATTTGTTCTTCATTTTTTCTATTTTTTTGGTATGAACACAAAATTTCTATTTATTATTTATCTTTTTTTTCCTCATGGTATCTATTTTTAAAACTTTTTTATACAAAGTGCTTTAGTTTTAATGTGTACTCATTTTATTTTTATGATGTATATTTGTTATTTAAATTGCTACAGCTCTTGTTTTTCATTAGTTTATTTTATTTTTTTCCTGTATATAAAGCTGACTCGAGAATTCCAATTTACCTGTACTGTAATGTAATGTACCCATGCAAATGGCAATAAAACTCTATTCTTGTCTTTTTAAAGCTTGTTTGTTCTGCTGAACGCTCATTTTTAGAGGGACATAAAAGTGTAATACAGTCCATGTGATCTACTGATTCTATTCTGTACTGTGCTGTTTTACACTGTATTTTATTGCCTGACGTTTGGTCAGTATAACTTGCTTGACTTCTGTTGACAAGAAGAAAGAAAAGACTCTCTCATGTCAAAGTGAACACAGATTTCTACAAAGTACATTTTAATTGTTGTGTCAATTAATTAAGAATATAAAAGGTGAAATAAGTGATTGCATAAAAATATTCACCCTCCTTTAAGTCAGTATTTAGTAGATGCTACTTTTACCACTTATTACAGTATTAAACCTGTGTGTATAGGTCTCAGTTGACCTTGCACATCTGCAATTTTACCACAGTCTTCTTAGCAAAACCTCTGTCAAGTTGCAGGGGGATTGTGAGTGAACAGCCTTTTTAAAGTCCAGCCACAAATCCTCAGTAGGATTAAGGTCTTTGGTCTGACTCGGCCTCCAGAACATTCACCTCGTTGTCTTTAAACCATTTCTGTGTGGCTTTGGCTGTTTGTTGCAGTTCTCCTGAGGACTGCATCAGGTTGTCCTCTGGGATTTTTCGTTGGGTGACTTCTTCTAGCACTAACTGGCTTCAGCTGTGTCGAATTGGGTGAGTCACTTTGAAGGAGGTGAATACAAACACCGATCAGCCCCAACATCCTGACCACTGACAGGTGAAGTGAATAACATGGATCATATTGGTTCTATGTGGTGTTCTGATGGAAAACCTTGATCAGACTTAGACACCCAGATAAAATTCGTCCCACAACAAACACACTCCCTCATGCTGATGGAAATCCCAAATGTCCCTGGATGAAAATCCACCCCACCACATGGAAACAACACCAACCAATCAGGAACATGTGGAGGAACATGACAATGGTCCAATATGTTGATGCGACCTCCAGACTTCCTACAGCCCATTCTGATCAAGCATCAACAGGATGCAGTGGAACCAGTTGGATTGACAGAGGCCCCTCTGGACAAGCCAAAGGACCCAAAGGATCCAGTGGTTCCAGACCCCATAGGACCCCCTGAGAGGTCCTCTGGTCCATGATTCCCAATGGTTCAGAGCATTTTTCAACTAGAGCACTACTCTGACAGTTCAATGTTGTCATTTATCTTATTTAATTAATACAAATAAATGCAAGGCAGGAATGTGTTAGAATCAGTTTTTAGTTCTGGGTGCCTTCACTGAGATGCCTTATTTCACATCTAATTTATATGTTTTTCTACCTTGCAGATAATTTCCCCTGAGGAATCATTAAAACCACCACTGAGAAAAGCCCCACGGTGTTTTGCTGCCTTGTAATGCTGAGGATTGAACAGCTAGTGGCTGCCTCATCCCACAAACCAACAGACCATCCAGAGTCCCTCAGTGTAAAATCACATCCTTTAAAATCTCACTATTCATTTAAAGATATGGACTCTTTCTGTGTGTTGAACGTATTTACATACAGACAACAAACATTTAGTTGGATGTTTAACAGCATGTTGGCAGTTAATTAGTTCTTCAGCTGCTGCAGGTAGACATTTAATTAAAAAAGAGAGATGTAAAGCCTAATTATGACTCGAACTGCAAAACAGTAAAGAACACAAACATTATTTATCCTTCATCAGTCTGTTCACGTCATGAAACACACCTGAAAGAGCTGCAGATGGACTTCCTGTTATCACAAAGCATCAAATATGAGAGGCAGTGTTATTTCTAAAGCCCAGTCCTCAAAGAGTTCCAATTCAAACCAGCAAAAATGCATTTTGTGTTTGTAGATATTTAAATTCTAGACCCAAGTCAACAATCATTACATCACCAAATATTAATTATGAACTATCCTGTCGGCCTTTTTGGATAAATGATTCATTATGTTTCACTCGTCAAGCAAAAGCACTTAATGTTCTGCGGTTTCAGCTCGTCGGATGTGAGCGTTCGTCGATTCCCTGCGTCATATCAGACAGTACGTTTAAAATCTTTAGCCCAATCAGGCAGAAACACGGGCATGAAGAAATGTTTGCAGCATTTTTAATGAACAATTAATGAGAAAATGATGGGGAGATAGTGAAAACAATGGTTAGCTGCGGTGCCTCTTTTAAAGAGCTCGTATGCACATTTACAGATGTATGACTGTACTAGAATAAAGTTCAAAAACACTTTATTTATTGATTATCTTGACCTTTTGGAAGCGTGCAGACCTTTGACATGCAGGAAAAAGTAGCTCTATAGCACATCTCTTGTAATTTTGCATCTCCACCTCCACTGCAGGGACTCTGGTAAAGGAGGAGTCGAACAAAACAGACAATACTGATCGAGTTCTCGCCCCCTACTCAGCCGTGATGTCACTTCCTGAACTTCCTGTAGCCCGGCGGCCGCCATCTTGCCTGTCTTGAACCGTCATGCACACTGGCTGTACACCTAACATGCATCAGCTGTGCTCTTGAATCATGTCGTCCATCTTTAGACTGTTTCATGTTTGGCGACTTTAGTACTGTTCAGGGTGTTTTGACGAGCGATCGGCTAATACGTGTTTGGTTTTGGTTTTTAGGGCCGATGCCGATGACTGGTAATCAAGAATGACTGATGAGGAATATCTGGAAGTGATTTACAATAACTGTAATGTTTTAACAGCATGTGTTAGCAGAGAACCTGCCATTCACAGCTAGGCGTCTTCATTAATAAGAATACATGTAAGATAGAAATAGAAGTGATTAAATTCGGACGCTCGTCTCTGTTCATGCGACTGAGATCGATCAGTTTGTCTCTTGCTGTTCTTCTGCTTTCTTAATATTTCACTGTTCTGTCTCTTTTATTTCCCACTAAGCTCCAGATCTTAAAGCTTTATTAATTATTGTTTTCCAGACTATGTCCTGCCCTCTGACTTAGCTACTAGCCGTTAGCCGTTAGCTGTTAGCGTAGCGTTAGCCGCTGTGAGCGCAGCTAATTTCCTGGTTTGTGTTTCTTCTTCGAGACATTTCTGAGACCACGGAGTGACGACAAACAGAGAGAGGAGGCTGATCAGACCTGAAGTAGAGCATTTAATTTATCAATAACCAGTCAATAAACACACAGATAATCACAAAAATCTCCAGGTCAATAATCGGTCTGTCCCTAGTTTTTTTTTCTTAATATTTTTTTGAGGGGGGAGATTTTTGAAGTTTTATTGATAGGCAGAGTGAAAGTGGATATAGAAGAGAGAGACATGCAGCAAAGGGTCGTGAGCCGGACTCGAACCCACGACCGCTGCCGGCTACTTGTGCCCACGTGGCAACGCCCTAACTCAGGGAGCTATACGGTGGCCCTGTCCTTAGTTTTGACCACATAGAATCTCTTTCAGGACGGTTTTCAGGGGTAAAAAAAAGTACCTAGTCCGGGTTGGTAGTTCTGAGCAGCCCAAAAAAACTGCAGTGATGGTCTCAAGTCTGATTGGTTAAACTTGGAGAGAACAGTAAGCATGATTTTTCTGTCCTCTCACTACATTTCAACAACTTCATTTAGCAGACACTTCTAGCCAAAGCGACGTAAATGGTAAATGGTCTGCACTTATATATATCTTTTTTTTCTACCTTTGTGGTATCCAAAGCGCTTTACAATGTGTTTCGCAATCTACCATTGGGAGCAACTTGGGGTTGAGTGTCTTGCCCGAGGACACTTCGGCATGCAGAGGGGCCGGGGATCGAACCGCCAACCTTGCGATCAGTGGACGACCCGCTCTACCACCTGAGATCTGAGAGTAGACAAGCAAGGATCTAGTCAGGAGAAAACAACCTGGATGAGTGCCGTAAAACAAGTTCAGGTGTGACGGGACCTTGGTGCCTACAGGTAGCGCAGGTGAAGAGCTCGGTCTTTAGTCTTTACTTAAAGACTGACAGGGACTCTGCAGATCGAACAGAGCTTGGGAACTCTATCCACCACCGGGGAACACAGGAGAAGAGTCTATCTGTTGGGTAGGGTTGTGGTGGTTGGATCAGGCTACTTGTGTTGGTTGAGGGTAGTTATGAGAGAGTTCAGGTAGAAGGGAGTTGCTTTCACTGTAGTTTAGTAGGCAGGTGCCATAGTTTTGAATTTTATGCAGGCAGCAGCTGGAAGCCAGTGAAGCGACCTGAACAGCCGGGTGACGTGAGCCGTTTCTGGCTGGTTGGAAACCAGACGTGCTGCTGCATTCTGGATCGTCTGCAGAGGTTTGACCGGGAGGCCCGACAGTAAGGAGGATACGAGATGTTACCACAGCCTGTACCTGGAGATGTGCTGCATGTTCAGACAGGAGGGGGTCTGATCTTACTGATGTTGAATCGACACGACCGAGCAAGAGAAGCCTTGAAGGTTAGCTGGTCACCAATCAGGGTTCTGGTAGACTTTGTGGGTTTGAGTTGGGTTGATTCAAGCTGGATGTTGACTCCTTTAGAGCAGTGGTTCTCAACTGGTCCAACCTCAGGACCCACTATGTCTCTTTTAACCCCTTAACGCCGGTTGTGGCAAATTTGCAACGTGCCGCTGCAGCCAAGATCACGTATGCTTCCCCCAATGCTGGTTCGTGCATATTCAATACATACCTAGGAACCTTTTGCAAGCACTGGTTTCTCTTAGGACCGGTTTGAACGGCATTACGGCATCAACAAAAATTTTTTTACCATTAATGTCTGTTGCATTACACCTTTATATCTACTATATGTGCTATAGACAAATTAACAACCTCCACTTAATTTAACATCAACTTGAAATCAAAAACACATAAAATTGTTGTTTTTATATAATTAACAGTCGTGACCCAAATTGTTGAAGTTTGCTGTTCCTGTTAACAAATTAAGGTTTATCTGGGTTTGTCTCAACGCATTTTGATACAGCTTGGGAAAATTTTGGCTTATTTTTTTGCTCATTTTGGTATTTTTGGACGCTTTTGCCAAGTTTTGGGCATATTTTGGCCCATTTTGACAGATTCTGAACACATTTTGGTTCATTTTTGGGACGTTTTAGCATAAATATCTCCAATAAGCTGTCAGAGTCAAATCTAGTGGGCAGCTACTGGTGTCACCACCACTAAATATCCTGCTATTGAAAGCAAACTGTGTCATAAGAAACACGTCCTTCAAAATAAAAGACTTTATACCACTACTTTTTTAGGGGGGCATGCTTCTGTGACCTTCTAAAAATGGCTTCGTGACCCACTTTTGAGTCCACTGGTTTAGAGGGTCTGGCTGGCATGAGAGGGAGCTCAGTCTAACCATCAACAACATGAATTTCACCACGTAGGGCAACATAACGAACCTCCACTATTGGGTCCTCGTAGAACTGGATTCCCGTCCATTAGTTATTTGTGGTGCATTCAGATTTAACACAGTGATCCGAGCTGTCAGATCTTGCACCACAATGGAAAGCGAAAGGTCAATAAGACGTCCATCCCTGTCAATCTTTGCACCACCTTCGCCTGAACCGAGTTCCTGCGTTGGAAAACAGCCTCTTCATGACTACAATGACTCTTTTTTTGGACACTGAAGGCTTAAAATGTGGATTGGAGGCTGTTCAAAGTGCTGATCTTCATCATTTGGGTGAAAAAGAAGCTAAAAAAAGGTCCTAAGAACACATAAAAGTGGCCTCTATTACAGACTGTCCACATGAAGCTGACAAAGCAAAGCAGCTAATGAATCATCACCCAGTCACTTATTGTGAAGTTTTAAAGCGACGTGACGCAGCAGATCTGCAAAATCATGTGAGTCCAGGCTGCAGGAGCAGAAGAGGAAGGTCTGGAAATCATGGGAGCATTCAGCAAACGCGATGAAACAGCAGCAACAAAGAGGAACGAGGGTCACGAGCTGAAACCAACCAGCTCATCTCTAATAACAGTGGGTGACACATCATGTCATTTTAACTGCTGATGTTTGAACAGGTTCCTCCGCTGGCTGCTGGGAATGTTAATGGATCAAAGTCAGCAGAAACATTTAAACACTTGATTCCTTTAGCGGCTGAACTTCCACCAGAACTGACAGTTAAGGTTTGTAAAACTTTAAGCATAGTTTTTCTTTAATTGCGGCCAATAATGAGCACAGTCATTAGTGATGCCACCCGAACCAGTGCTCCAATTAGGGCACATCTAATCCTGCAGTGTGCAATTATATCTCACAGCGATGTGCTAACGGTTTCTGGATGGAGCTCTTCCCTGTTTGTGTCGCGCTGCTGAACTGGACTCCATGGTTATTATTAGGGCCTGAGCACTGCAGTGCAAGGACCCTATTGCTCCTGCTATGTTTCTTTCTTTATTTTTCTTAACTAAAAGCCACTTAACATGCTCAAAATCTCCCCAAATTTGGCACACAAATCAGGACTGGGGAAAAATTTAATATTTTGGGGGAATTACACATATGAATGGCAAAATGACTCAATAGCGCCACCTTGAAAATTGGACTTTAGTGGAGTTAATACAATTAGTTTCATGTACAGCCACGAAAATTGGTACAGAGATGTATCGCGCCAAGACGAACAAAATTGCCTAATCAACCCTTTACCCAAAATGCAACAGGAAGTCGGCCATTTTGAATTTACGGTCAGAATTTTCACCTTTTCTAGAGCAAACTCGTCGTAGGGGATAACTCCTACAGATCTGAAATTTGGCCGGCATATACTACAGGTGGTGGTGAGTCCAATTTATTAAAATGTTCCATAAAAGTATGAGGGTGTGGCCGTGGCGGGCTGCGGCGTTTTGGCTTTTGGCCATTTTGCCGTTTTTTGGCCAGTTTTCCAGAAATATCACATTTTCAAGAACAAACTCGTCCTACAGGATAACTCATACAGATGTCAGATTTTTCCCACATATACTAAAGGTGGTTTTGATAAAAAGTTATTAAAATGTTCCGTAAAAGTGTAATGGCGTGTCTGTGGCGACCTGCTGCGTTTTGGCATTTGGCCGTTTCAGCGTTTGCCATCAAAGACACAGTAAGTGCTGTGTAACTGGTCTGGACGTGCTCCAAATGGCCTGAAATTTCATGTGTGTGATAAAACTCAGGCCCTGATGACAGCCATATGGTCATTTCCTGTCTCAGTGGTGAGCACGCCATGAGACAGGAAGTGCAGTCTAACTACTGTATATGTGCTACGATTGGCCTGAGACTTCACATGTGTGATCAAATCCCAGCCCCGACAATAGCTGACCAGCGAGAGGCGAGGGCCCGTCCGACGTTGCTTGCAGCTTTAATTTTCTTTTTGCTCCAGCCTTCAGAAAAAAATACAACAAAATCTGCTGCCAGGATTTGCCGGCAGAAGATGATCTGATCTAGTCCCAGAGAAAAAACTCAGAAGTAACAGAATCATTAATGAGGCTCAGCTGATGGAGTCTTCAACATTCATCCATCAGACTCTGACACAACATAAATATGTACTTTATGTACACAACACTATAAAAATCCTCCAGGCAGGAAAGTGATTTCATAAATAATAGCCTGGATGGTTTTTACTGTGCAGGAAACAGAAAAACTAAATCAAATAAATGTTTGATGTGAGCTCTTCAGACCTGGTTCACTTCAGGTTTACAGTTCTGGCAGGTAAACTGTTCAAAGGCTCTTCAGAAACTCTGCTCTTCTGTGGATTCAGTCTCTAAATGTGATCCAGACTGACTACATGATGGTCAGATCAGGGCTCTGGACTTAGACTAGTTCCAGGTCTGGCTTCTAATGGATTAGGATGAGTTTTACACTTGATTGTGGACTTAATTATGACTGGTTTAAGGCTGTTTTTAACTATTTTGGACCTGGTTTTGCATCTAGAAGCAGTTTATGCCTGTTTGCAATTTGTTTGAGGCCCCGGTTTGGGATCTGGTTTTGGACTCTTCAGGGCTAGTCTTTGAATCTGTTTGTGTTGTTTTGAACCTGTTTTAAGACCTGGTTTTGGAACTGCTTTTTGAACTTAAGTGTGACTGTTCTTGGACCTGGTTTTGGACTAGTTTAGAACTAGTGTTAGACTGTTTTGTAGCTGTTTGGGAACCTGGTTTAGGACTAGTTTTAGGCTGTTTTCAGTCTGTATGAGGCCCTAGTTTGAGGTCTGGTTTAGGACCTGATCTTGGATTGTTTAGGTCTAGTTTTGGGTTGTTTTGAACTCTTACACCTGTTTAAGGACATGGTTCTGGTTCTGCTTTTGAGCTAGTTAAGGACTAGTTTTAGACAGCTTTGAACTTGTTTGTAGCCTTGGTTTTAGACCTAATTTAAGACTAACATTAGACTGCTTTAGACCTGGTTTCTGAACTGCTTTTGAACTTAAGTATTTACCCGGTTTGGGATCTGGTTTGGGATCTGATTTTGGAATCTTTAAGGCTTGTCATGGAACCCATTTGTGTTGGTCGGAACCTGTTTTAGACCTGGTTTTGATTCTGCTTTCAAGCTAGTTTAGGACTAGTATTAAATAACCACTGAGCCAGTTTGAACCTGTTTGAAGTAGTAAGTTTGGACTGGCTAAAGACCAGTTTGTGACCCAGGTTTTGGACCTGATTTTCGAATAGTTTAGGACTAGTTTTACACCATTTTTGGTCTGGTTGTCAACCTGGTTTTGGACCTGATTTTGGACTGATTTAAGACTAGTGTTATTCTATTTTTGGACCTGAATTTGGACTAGTTTAGAACTTGGGTTAGACTGTTTTGTAACTGTTTGGGAACCTGGTTTAGGACTAGTTTTAGGCTGTTTTCAGTCTGTTTACAACCCATAGTTTGAGATCTGGTTTAGGAACTGATCTTGGATTGTTTAGGTCTAGTTTTGGGTTGTTTTGAACTGTTTTAAATCTGTTTAAGGACATGGTTCTGGTTCTGCTTTTGGACTAGTTTTAGACAGCTTCGAACTTGCTGTAGCCTTGGTTTTAGACCTAATTTAAGACTAACATTAGACTGTTTTAGACCTGATTTTGGACTGATTTAAGACTGGTGTTAGACTGTTTTTGGACCTGGTTTTGCATCTGACTTTGTAGTGATTTAGAACTAGTTTATTTCTGTTTTCAGTCTGTTTGAGACATCTAGTTTGGGGTCTGGTTTAGACCCTGATCTTGGATTGTTTAGGTCTAGGGTTGTTGGGTTGTTTTGGTTGTTGAGCTGGTTAAGGACTAGTTTTGGACAGTTTCGAACTTGTTTGCAGCCTTGGTTTTGGACCTGTTTTTGGAACAGTTTAGGACTAATTCTAAAGTATTCTAAAGCGATGTTTGGCCCTGGTTTTAGACAGGTGAAGGACCAGTTTTGGATCTGTTCTGCATCTATTTGTGGCCCTGGTAATGGACTAGAGTTTGGACTGGTGCGGGACCTGGACATCTTGGAGAACTTCCCACAGTTCTTCTGTGGATTCACTTCATCTCAATATTCTGTGTGTTTTTTAATGTAATACAGACTGACTCCATGTCCCAGAGTGAATTACAGACCAATCAGATGCTTCCCTGATTACAGATTGCAAGATGGGGATGGATGGATGGATGGATGGATGGATGGATGATTGGATGGATGGATGGATGGATGGATGGATGGATGGATGGATGGCTGATGGATGGATGGATGGATGGATGGCTGATGGATGGATGGATGGATGAATGGATGGATGGATGGATGGATGATTGGATGGATGGATGGATGGATGGATGGATGGATGGATGGATGATTGGATGGATGGATGGATGGATGGATGGATGGATGGATGGATGGATGGATGGATGGATGGCTGATGGATGGATGGATGGATGGATGGATGGATGGATGGATGGATGGATGATGGATGGATGGATTGATGATGGATGGATGGATGATTGGATGGATGGATGGATGACTGGATAGATGGATGATTGGATGGATGGATGGATGACTGGATAGATGGATGATTGGATGGATGGATGGATGGATGGACGGATGGATGGATGATTGGATGGATGGATGGATGACTGGATAGATGGATGGATGGATGATTGGATGGATGATTGGATGGATGGATGGATGGATGGATGGATGGATGGATGGATGGATGGATGGATGGATGGATGGATGGATGGATGATTGAATGGATGATTGGATGGATGGATGGATGGATGGATGGATGGATGGATGGATGATTGAATGGATGGATGGATGGATGGATGGATGGATGGATGGATGGATGGATGGATGGATGGATGGATGGATGGATGGACACTAAAACACTGGCTTAAGACAACAGTTTGTTTCTGCTCACTGACTCCATGTCCTTGTTGCTGCTGCAGAGTGAATTACAGACCAATCAGATGCTTCCCTGATTACAGATTGCAGGATGGACAACACTGTCTATATATGACATTAAAATGTGAGGCGAGTGATGTTGAATGAGATTCCTTTATGCAAAAGCAAACAATGGGAATTCCCAGGACAACCCCAGCAGAAGCATATTTGCATAGAAATGGCCAAAATCCAATGTGTAGTCCAGACGGGGAGCACAGCACTCACTTCTTCCATCCTCAGAGTCATTTATACATGGTTTTATTAACACGTCTTCATCTGACTGGATGTTTTGTAAAGAATACAGCACACATAGCTCATAATTATTACTCAGGATATAGTTTGAAAACAATTAAAGGGTCAAAGGAAACTCAAAGCAGAGATCTGTAGGCTTTCATTCTTCTATTTTGTAAACTGTGACGCCTTCATGTACCATTCTGACAGATTTCCCGATACCCAGCTCAGATCATCCCTCACCTCCTGGCTGTCTTCTTTGAAAAGCCATTCGCCATCCGTTGAGACTTCCACACAGCATTCATCTCTCGGAATAAAACAGTTTGAAAACACTGCAAACATTTCTGTCTGTCGGCCTGAAATGCAGAGTTATTCCCTCCTGTTGCCTGTCTGCTGCTCAGAAGTGTCTTTTTATAGCTGATCTTTTAATACTATTAATTATGTCTGTCAGGAACTTGCCCTTAATGAGCCTTTATCTGACTGCATTCCTCTGAATCACTCACAGATCTGTCACCGTCGGATGGTCGCATGCTGCAGCAGGACTGGCTTAATAATGATGAACGACCTCTTTAAGTGGGTTTCCCTTTAATTGTGAGCACCTGGCAAACTCATTAACAACCCTGTCAGAGCGTATCTAAAAAGACGTGAAGCATGAAAAAATGTAAACTTTGCTTCACGTCACTGAGGAGTTTTTCTCTAATAAAAACCAAGATCAAAACATAAACCAAGAACATGATCGAAACAGGTTGTCAGGGAGCATTTTAATGTTTCGTTCAATATGAACAATCTGAGATTTATAAGATTTCTTTATATGGTGTTAAAAACACAATCAAAGAGGCCAAGAAGGAGTTGTGATGAGGCACAACTCCTGAATGAAGACGTGTTAATAAAACCAAGTATAAATGACTCTGAGGATGGAAGAAGTGAGTGCTGTGCTCCCCGTCTGGACTACACATTGGATTTTGGCCATTTCTATGTAAATATGCTTCTGCTGGGGTTGTCCTGGGAATTCCCATTGTTTGCTTTTGCATAAAGGAATCTCACTCAACATCACTCGCCTCACATTTTAATGTCATATATAGACAGTGTTGTCCATCTTGCAATCTGTAATCAGGGAAGCATCTGATCGGTCTGTAATTCACTCTGCAGCAGCAACAAGGACAAAGACAACAGGACAGAAACAAACTGTTGTCTTAAGCCAGTGTTTTAGTGTCCATCCATTCATCCATCCATCCATCCATCCATCAATCCATCCATCCATTTATCCATCCATCCATCCATCCATCCATCCATCCATCCATTTAGCCATCCATCCATCCATCCATCCATCCATTTAGCCATCCATCCATCCATTTAGCCATCCATCCATCCATCCATCCATCCATCCATCCATCCATCCATCCATCCATCCATCCATCCATCCATCCATCCATCCATCCATCCATCCATCCATCCATTTATCCATCCATCCATCCATCCATCCATCCATTTATCCATCCATCCATCCATCCATCCATCCATTTATCCATCCATCCATCCATCCATCCATCCATCCATCCATCCATCCATCCATCCATCCATCCATCCATTCATCCATCCATCCATACATCCATCTATGGATCCATCCATACATCCATCCATCCATTCATCCATCCATTTATCCATCCATCCATTGTATTCCTCTTATACAGGGTTTGCTTTGTGAAGGCAGCAGACAAAGTAGGTCATTCCAAACGTCCCTCCCTCTAGCCACGCTTTCCAGTTCTTCCTGGGGGATCCGGAGGTGTTCCCTGGCCAGATGAGATATATACCGATCAGCCACAACATCCTGACCACTGACAGGTGAAGTGAATATCATTGATCATGTTGGTACTATGTGGTGTTCTGATGGAGAGCCTTGATCAGACTTAGACACCCAAATAAACATGGTCCTACAACAAACACACTGGAAATCCCAAATGTCCCTGGATGAAAATGCCCCCCACCACATGGAAACAACATCAACCAATCAGGAACATGTGGAGGAACATGACAATGGTCCAACATGTTGATGTGACCTCCAGACTTCCTACAGCCCATTCTGATCAAGCATCAACAGGATGCAGTGGAACCAGTTGGATTGACAGAGGCCCCACTGCACAAGCCAGAGCACCCAAAGGATCCAGTGGTTCCAGACCCCATAGGACCCCCTGAGAGGTCCTCTGGTCCATGATTCCCAATGGTTCAGAGCATTTCGGACCAACACAGTATTAGGCAGATGGTTATAATGTTATGCCTGATCGGTGTATAATCCCTCCATTCGGTTCTTGGTCTACCCTAGAACCCCTTCCGAGGCTTGGAAAAACCTCCAAAGGAAGTGTCCCAGGAGGTTGGAACGTAGATGGACTGGTAAATCGATGTTTTCGTGTCCACGTGACAAAATTTGTCATCTGCCACTAAAACTTCTATTCATGCAGTGACAGTAGAGTTCATTTGCAGATGAGTACAGATATCAGCGACGGCAATACAGCGACAAGCACAGGTTAGAAGCAAACATAGACTTACTAGAATCTAAAGTTTTCTCAGAATAAACTCATTTAATTCAGTACAAAACTTGTCAAATGTGTCTTTAATACTCACTTCAATGCTCTTGTGGTTTGACTTAACTGACATGTCCAACATTAAGGCTGCAGACATCCACATTTTTAAGACCGCATCACAAACCCAAACAGTTCAAGACTTTCGTATGAGAACAGTCGGACGTCAATCTGCCTGAATCCTGAACAGCTTAGACTTTAGAATGATTCATGATGCTCCATCAATGGGAGGCACAAACCGGAGAGTCTTTGATTGGCGATCAGTAAGTAAAGAACTTGGAAAAACCACATTCAATGGAGGAATCCGTTCTGTTTTAACAGAGAAATGGACGACGAAGATGCCAGAGAAGGGAAAAATATGAATTCACGATTATAAAGTCACAAATTTAAAGCCTCAGAAAAAATGTGTTCTTGTCAAGAAACCTCGTCGCTTCACTTTGCAAGGTCGGATCAACCCGACTCATGACAAATGCAATCAAATTCTACTCTGCAGCCGTGAGGACGAACATGTCTCAGCCAGAAGTCACTGCATCATCATCGGTATCTGGAGTTTGGAGAGACGTGTCCTTGAATCAGGCCTGTTCAGAGGAAAGCGCAGTCACTTTTATGCTTTATCGAGAAATAGAGTGTCGGGTAGAAGCATGTAGTCTGTTTAGTGGAAAGAGGTTGATCCGGCTTTGTAATGTAATGTGCCTCATTCAGGATATCCAAGTTTTCTTCTTGTATATTTACTCTTTAAAAACAGAACTCCACTCTCTTGACTCTGTTTTCATTCTTTTATAAATACATTTTTAACCGTCATCGTAGAAAAGTGCATGAATTAAGACTTTGTATTACAGCGTTGTTTTGTTGCATGAATGAATTGTAAACAATGAATTATGTAGTTGAGGAATCAGCGCCCAGTTTGGGTTCAGGAGGCCGACACCCTCTCTACTTGTAAGATTAGGCTGAAAATTTAGCATCACCTGAGCTGTCACTTAGTTATGCTGCTGTAGGTTCAGACTGCTGGGGGACTCCCATGATGCACTGGGCTCCTCTCCTCTCTCTATACTGTAATATATATCACCATTACATATCACTAACTCTGTGTTTGTTCTCTGGATCTGCAGCCGCTGGCCTCATAGACATATATACGTAGACGCCGCATTGACTGTGGAGGGACGTGCCTAAAACTCCGCCATCTTGGTACAGGGCTAGCAGAGGGGGGAGTGAATGTAAGTCTATGGAGGTAAGAGGTACTCCACAATCTTAAAGGAGAATTATTCACTGAATTTTCGACCGATTTCCAAACAGTTTGATTTGTTAAAAAGGTCACACATGTAGCTTTGACACAGGATGCTTGGATGCTTTTGTTCTATTTATGTCTGCCTGTCCGTCCTCCATGTCTGACGTTTGTAACAAACAATATATGTTGACAACTGATGGATTTATGATCACTTTTATAGTGCAGACATGTCATTCCTCTATAGACGTAATGCACTGTAGGGGCGAGTGGCACTGTACCAAGATGGCCGCCACGTAGGCACGTTGGCTCCAATTGGCAGCCAACGGCATCCTCACCACCAGCTGGCCTGCCATCCTCAACCCCACATTCTCCTGCTAGTCCCTCCCCCTCATCCCCACTCTCACCCCAACTGGTCGAGGCAGATGGCCACCCTCCCTGAGCCTGGTTCTGTCGGAGGTTTTCTATCCTAGGATGTTTTGTTTTTTGGTTCCTTCCACCGTCGCTGACTGCTTGCTCATCGGGAATCCAAAAGCAACTTTGGATTGTTGGGTTTTCTGTTCTCTGTTTCCTGTTCTTCCTTACAATGTTTCGCGCTATGAGATGACATGTTGTAAAAATGCGCTATGTAAATAAAACTGAATTAAATCACCATATCTGTGTAACGCAAAATTGCACACTATAAAAGAACGGAGATCAAAACATTCACTTAACACGAAATAATTATTATATTTTTGAGAAGAACCAGAGCCGACTGGCCCATTAGGCAATATAGGCCAATGCTAAGGGTGCTATGGCCTCCAGGGGGCGCCACAAAATTGGGAAAAGACTCACCTTCAATATACTTATATTAAAACTAGTTATTACTATTAACTCTTAAAATGGAAATGCTCACATTGATTAAAATGTAAAGCAAGGCCCACAAAACAATGCTATTGATTTCTTTTGTAAGTGAATCACTGATGGAGGGCCGCCATTTAAAATCTAGCCTAGGGCGCCCCATTGGGTAGGGCCGACTCTGGGTCTCTGTAATAAAACAACCTTTTAAAACACTCTGTATGAAGCCCCATCTTAGGATCCAAATCTTTATTTGTCCAAGACTTTGGTTTACAGTCGGATTCCAGCAAAACTAATGAGCTCCAAATGTCAGCATATTATTTCCTGCTAAAAATCACAGAGCTGCTTGTTCAGCCGCAGACTCTTTGAAGGATTTTGAATCGTGGGCGACATAAACGGAGGAAGAATCAAAGTGACATTGTCAAATCTCTCCTTGCAGATTTCTTGATTGAAAACAATAAAACCCAGCACGTGTCCGGGGGCTCGTTTCATGAAACACAATAAAAAAATCATGAAATCCAATAAATGCTGTTATTTAGCAACGTGTCATGTATTACGGGTCACTGACTCCCACCAAAACAAACGACACATGAAGGCAAGTAAAGGGTTGACACGCTCACTGAGGCGTCGCTGTTAGCGTTGGTTGCTATGGCTAACCGGCTTCTTGCGCTTCCTGGCGTCGGCGTCACATGACCAGAGGAGTGTAACTTGATTGGCTGGGCGTCGGTTCAATAGACATACATACGATTCAGGCCAGAATCGATTATTTACGTCTGAAGGCCGGTACACACTACAGGATAATCGGTTTGATTCTTGTCCCGATCTCCTTACGATCAAACCCAGCAAAGGCCCGACTGTCGGATGTTTGCAAACGACATGGTGTCTGATGTTCTTGTGGTGTGTTAAGAGTGATTCTGTCTGGTCCGATCCGCTCGGAAGGCCTCAGAAGGAGAGATTGCAGATCATGAACACGTTTAATATTTGCGACTAGAAACCCTGTAGTGTGTGGGGGTTTCCTCTGATGTCACGTGTCACAAGCCAATCAAAACGTGGAGCTGAGTCAGCTGACTGACAGAACAGGAAGTAAAAACAAACAAGTAGAGTTACCGTCGCTAAAAAATTAATCAGATTGATCATGATGATGGATTAATCCGCACTAATGCGTCAATTTTGACAGCCCTAAAGAATCTCTGCCCCTCGGCTCAGAGATCTGGATGGTCTGATGGAAAAACAGCTTCAATTCTAGTAACGAGACACATTTTTGTCAGTAACGGTAACGAAGTTATAATGATGGGCAGAGTAATCAATTAGATTACTGGTTACTGAAAAAAGGAACGTCGTTATTCCCATCATGTTTGTTTACACTGAAGTCACGTTTGACTACATGAGATTTGGAATATTGAGCGTGAAGAACCTGATAGTCTGCTGAAGCATCGGTTAGCGTGGTTAGCTAACACCACACTATAAGATCAGAAGAGAGAGATCTTGTGTGATCTGTCTGTCTTTTGTTATCTTCAAGTGTGTGGTCTCTAAATCTGAGAAGGTTTGAAAAATCCTGTAGTGTGTGCCGGCCTCGAGTCTCCGGATGTGAACAGCGACTTTTTTGACGTCGAATTTCGAGGACCTTGAATTTTTATGCTTTGAATTTTTGACTCTGGATTTAATTTAAGCTACTGAAATTTTGATGAGCTAAATTCAGACATAACAAATACTCAGATACATCATTTCAATGCAAAAAAAAATCAGTTAGTGGTAGGTTCAAAACCTGAAAACACACACAGCACAGGAAGGAAGACAGTACTCATGAGCTCAGGTCTTTTACTTTACACAAGGAGAGAACGGACACTACAGCTCTGCAGTATTTATCGCTACAGCATTCCAGCTCTCTGGTAGTCCGTCTGTCCTTGGCTCTTTTTATTTGGTAAACAATCATGTAACACAGGGCGTCCCCACACGTCAAGAGTCAGAATAAGATACGTGTCACTTACACAATCTTACCGGGTCAGTTCTCTGAGTACATACAGCTTGGAATGTTTTATGGTGATTCATGGTTGCTGACATGTAGACTTTAAAGTCCTGACAGTCACTCAATGATGACCTAATAAGAATAATTCTTAACATAAGCATAATTATTCTAACAGTTAGAAATTCAGCAGCTTTTAAAATTCAAAATCTGATCAGTCTGATTTGCTTCCATGGTTTCATGAAACGCAACAAGCGAATAAATGAACGTTCCAGCGGTGGGTGAGCCCCGAGCCGAAGCGCCGATTCTCACCTTTCAAAGGTGCTGATTGTAGAAGGCGATGGAGGGAAATGAGACCTTCAGACAAGCTTTGGCTGCAGCTTGACGCACGAAGAGTTAAAACATCAGATCGCTTTAGCCGCCGAGGCCTCGCGCTCTCCGCCGATGCTCAGCTGAGGTTGTTTGTCGGGGCTTGGAAAGTGCGATGAGTCACTGTTTATACAGAACCGAGAGAATGTGAAGTTAGAGGAAGCACTTTGACGCGGTGACACATCTGATGAGTCTGAAAGGAACAGTCGGCCGCCTAATTGCAGGGCAACGTTTTCTCTTCAACGTGGGTCAGAATCCAAAGTGGGTGTCGGTCGTCGGCCCACAGCGAGACGACTGCAGCTCCGTCCAGCCCCCAGAGCTCCAGAACAGACAGACACCAGTCGATGAGGCATTCAGAGAAAGAAGCGAAGCGAACCGCAGATGAAGATTTCTGCCCTTAGATAATGGATTTTAATTAGAGGCTGTTTGGCAGCCTAATTATCCCCTGCTTCGGCTCCACTGCCTTTAAATAGAGCTCGGCCTATTAGGTGGCAGTTTATATGTATGAGGGGCTCTGCTAACGGCTAACAAGCACGTAAAGGGGGAGCTTGATTCCAAAAACAGAGGATAACAGCATCATTATCATCTGGAGGAAAATGTTTGGAGTGTTTATCCGAAGAGGCCGATGATGGGTTCAAACTCTGTCAGATGATATCAAAGCTTTCGGCGTCTTCAGGTTTCTGGTGCAGGTGGTCTTTTTCTGATGCCTCTGTTGTGTTTGCTATAAAAAGATCAATATGTGGAGAGGCAAAGAATCCAATCTGAGAACGCGGCGCTCTCATGCTTCTGCTCGAAGCTCGATCAATGGCTCGGCACGTCGGATCATCTGTTCTCGTTTCCCTTCACTTTGCCCTCGAGATGCTTCGGCAGCGTCCGGCGCCGCGCAAATCAGGAGGAAGGAAAGCAGTGAATATATCGAACTGAGTGTTTCTGTGGACGGCAGGGTGAGATATTGACACGCAAAGGTGAAGTTTCTGGCAAATAACAGCTTTTTCTTGTGTACCAAGAGTAAAGCAGGGAGAAAATCCACATGTACAAGCCTGATATAATGAGAAAAGAAAGGGAAAATCATTATCAGCTGAAAACTGAAACACTTTCAGTAGATATCACCGTAAAACCCCCCTAGTCGATGACCAACAATGAGGCTATTACTTTTTGCTTTCTGAAATTCTATGTCTAAACATGCAGATGAGGTGTTACTGGTCAAATTTATTTATAGAGCACATTTACAGCAACCCAAGATGCCCAAAATGCTGTACAGGCCAAATGAAAATAACATAAAAAACACATTAAAATTATAGATTAAAATATAGCAAACAAACCACAACAAAAGCACAAAACAATAAAACAAATAAAACAAATGCTCAGGCCAACCTGCAGTAAAAGCCAGTCTATAAACCAGTCCCTCCAGGAATTTGCGATCGCAGCAATTAACGCAAATTCAACCAATCTCCATGAATTCTGCGCCACCTTGCAATTTCGTCCAATCACCGTGACTTTTCCGCAATTTTGTCCCGCCTCCCGTGAGTTCCTCCAATCACAGCAGTCCCCAGTAATGCACATACGTCACCGGATTCACTTCCTTGTTTATGCTTTGAAGATACAGATACGTATGCAACAAAAACTACTGCAAAACAATTCCCTGATGTTCTTCACCAAAGCGGAGCTAAACTGTTTTCACCCCGTGGAATATTGAGGTGGAACACAAACCAAAACCATCCACTGACAAACACTTTTCTACCGTAAACATATCAGGAGAACGGGTGAAACCAGCGGACCACAGACCAGACAAACCACCGTGATGAAGCTGTTGCATCCAGATCTGTGGCAGCACTGAAACAATGAAGGTCAGTTAGATTCATTAACTGACGTGACGAGCTGTGAGCGTGTGTGTGTGAACACGCGTGTGACAGGATGTGGAATTAACTTTTTAAACTTTTAACATTTTTAATGAATTATACAAAACAAAGAAAAAAATGCAACTTTTTAGCAATTTTTTACCGTCTCCCGCAATTTCATCGCAACAAATACGCTTAAAACATCGCAACTTTTTAGAAAAGCTGCCGCGAATTCAGACATTTTAGGAGCAACAATCTGGAAAAAGACCCAAGAAATCCTGGAGGGACTGATAAAGGTGTGTCTCAGTAATTATTTAAAATGCTCCAGTGTTTCAGCAGATCTGATATTTAAGGGGAGGCTGTTCCAGAGTCTGAGTCCTGCGACAGAAAAGGCTTTGTCTCCTCTAGATTTGAGTTTCTTCCTTGGAGTGGTTTAAAAACAGGTTAGAACTGGACCTCATGGTTCCAGCTGGGACATGAGCGGACAACAATTCAGAGAGAGATAGGCAGGAGCCAGACCACTTAGAGATTTAAAAACCAGGAGAAGAAGTTTAAACTGAGACAGGAAGCCAGTGTAAAGAAGCCAGGACTGGGGTTATATGTTCCCGTCTTTTAGCAGGACAGGTTTTCACAGATTTGGTTCACTTTTCTTTTTAAATCATATATAAAATCCGTAGCGTACAGCAGATGAGTCGACCCACGTATGGAAAACTCAGCTACTTCCTCTTGAGCTGGTCGGTCTCTGATTGGTCGGCGGTGATGGAAGCCAGCCAGAACCTTTGGTCCCACACGGTGAGAGTTTACTGGAAACGACCGTCAGAGAACCGGTGACAGTCTGTAGGATTACCGTAACACCATCATCATCAGTTTCCATCAATTTTCTACACGGCTGTAGAAGCTCCTCTAGATGGAAGGTTTAAGAGTGTAGGAAGTGTTTATAAGAGTGTGGGAAAGGTAAATAACAGTGTGGAGAGGGTTTATAAAGCCTTAAAATACATATCAATAAATATAAGGGCGCTACTTCGAGGTTTCGTCTGGAACCGAACCCCCGCGATAGACGAGGGATCACTAAATCTGCCTCAAAAATACTGTCAACAGCCAGAAAACAAAAGGAATTTTCACCACGCTGTGAAAAATGAAATGTTTTATTGATCAGAAAATGAAATATATATACGAACAATCCCCCGTGGAGAAGCCTTCAGAGTGTCGATGGGAGCAGAGCTGATGTTTGGTGGATCTAAGTGCGGCTGAAGGGGAGATGATCCGCCTCAGAGTTGAAGATATCTTAATAACATACATTTTTTTTATTGGAAGCCACCATTTACAGGTAAATAAAGTTCCTCATGTCAGTTTATTTAACACTTTATGTTCAAACATGCAAATTAGGTGATATTTATCTAAACAATGCACTGGTTTGCTTCAATTCCCAGATCAGAAGTCTGAACTAAAGCCAACTTCAAAAGTCTTGTTTTATCTGGTTGAAATGTGAGAGTCAAAGGTTTTCACAGAGGGGATTATAAAAATCTGTTTTTAATCACTTTATAAATAAGAAATGAAGTCAACAGCCAGAAAACAAAAACAATTTTCACCGTGGTGTAACGGATAAAATGTTTTATTAATCAGAAAATGAATTATATATATATGAACAATCCTCCGTGGAGATACCTTCAGAATACAGAAATATAACCCTGTTTGGTCGATGTAAGGGCGACTATAGTGGAGATTTCTGACTCAGAGTCAGATCGAAGGATAAACAATACTGCCAAAAGTATTGGGACGCCCCTCCAAGTAACTGAACTCAGGTGTTCCAATCACTTCCATGGCCACAGGTGTATAAATACAGCCCCTAGACATGCAGACTGCTTCTACAGACATTAGTGGAAGAATGGATCTCAGTGGATTCAAGGTGGTACCATGATAGGTTGAAACCTGTGTAATAAGTCCATTACTTCCTCCATACTAAATATTCTACAGTCAACTGTTAGTGGTTTTATAACAAAGAGGAAGCAACTGGGAACAACAGCAACTCAGCCACCAAGTTGTCGCCAACTTTCTGCAGAGTCAACAGCTCCAGACCTCCAGACTTGGTGAGGCCTTCAGATCAGCTCCAGAACAGTGGTAGAGAGCTTCATTAATGGGTTTCCATGGCCCAGCAGCTGCATCCAAGCCTCACATCACCAAGGTCAATGCAAAGCGTTGATGCAGTGGTGTAAAGCAGCCGCCACTGGACTCTAGAGCAGTGGAGACCAGTTCTCTGGAGGGACCAATCACACTTCTCTGTCTGGACATCCCATGGACCAGTCTGGGTTTGGAGGTTGCCAGGACAACGGTACTTCCTGACTGCTTTGTTCCAAGTGTAAAGTCTGGTGGAGGGGGGTTATGGTGGGGGGTTGTTCTTCAGGGGTTGGGCTTGACCCCTTAGTTCCAGTGAAAGGAACTCTTAATGCTTCAGCAGACCAAGACATTCTGGACTATTTGATGCTCCCAACTTTGTGGGAACAGTTTGGGGATGGACCCTTCCTGTTCCAACATGGCTGCCACCAGAGCACAAAGCAAGGTCAGTAAAGACATGGATGATCCAGTCTGGTGTGGAGGAACTGGACTGGCCTGCTCAGAGTCCTGACCTCAACCTGATAGAACACCTTTGGGATGGATTAGAGTGGAGACTGAGAGCCAGGCCTTCTGGTCCAACATCAGGGTCTGACCTCACAAATGCTCTTCTGGAAGATGGTCAAAGATTCCCATGAACACACTCCTAAACCTTGTGGAAAACCTTCCCAGAAGAGTTGAGGCTGTTATAGCTGCAAAGGGTGGAACAACTCCATATTAAACCCTACAGATTAAGAATGGGACGTCATTAAAGTTAATGTGTGCGTAAAGGCAATAATGTGTCTTTTGAACATTAAATCATGTAAACACATTCCAGCAAAACTCCCAAAGTACAATTATAACCCCATCAAAGCACTGGAGACAACAGACGAGGTGCTGCAAACACACGAAAGAGTGAAACTATAATTACAAGTGTCCAAGTAGAATTTAGATTTATGCAACTTCCCCATCAGTTTGAGCAACAAACGATGCAGAACAGAGACACAGAACAAAGATTTCCAGCTTGCAGGATGTGGTTTTATTTCCTCTCAGTGCATGTGGAACAGAGACTCCTGACATAAATGAGCAACTGGTTCCATTCAGTGTCGTTTATCTGCAGAAATAAAACGTATATTTCACGAAATTGAATCATTTGAAATGCAAAATGTGTGCACGAGGAGATTAGCTGTTGGTAAATTAAATCCAGGTGATGCTCTCAGCTGATAAACCAGTTCCCAGCAGCAGCACTGAACCAGGCTGTGCTGCTGCACGTCTCTCACCCAGTGCATGCTGGGACATCGCTGGACCCCCGAATTCAAAAATGGATAGATTTCTCCGAAGTTTCATTAAAAATCCAATCATCCGGGTTGGGATTCTGCTGCGTGACAGACAGGCAGGGGAGTCTGGACTTTCCCCTCCAGATTCCATCACGGAGGAGGAGATAACCGACCGAGGCGCTCCTCTTCTTTCATCCCGACTTTGACGAGTCTCTGCCGGCGGGCCCGATGGCGCCGCCGATAACGCCGATGCTTCTGCGAGATAAAGATGTTTGTCTTCGCCGGCGTTCATCGGGCACGACGGCGCGGAACCGACGGCACAGTCTCACAAATTAGGCGGTGTTTCCCTGCAGCCGTGAACATCCGTGAAGAATTAGAGCTAATTGGTCTCCACGGCGACGCCCCCGAGCCCCGAGCCCCGAGCCGAGACCGACTTCACGAAGTTTGCAGATTGAGACGTACGCAGCAGGTTACACGAGTCGCTTTATTGTTATGCTAATTCGCCGTAATCTCGCATAAACCCTCCTTCCTCAGAGAGCGAATGGGAGTCAGCTGGGGTATAAATAAAGCTAATTCTAGGGATTCAACAGGAGCCGATTCACCGGGTTCCCACCTGCTCCTCGTCTCGTCGACTGCAAACCCTTTGAGACCTGCACATGAATGGGTGAAGTCATTAAAATGCAAAGAGATGATGATGATGATGATGATGATGCACGGTAAAGCGTACGCTCATGCAGCTGCAGACAGACAGACAGATAGGTAGACGCTCCTGACATCCACATCCTGTTTCCATGGCGACCAGGAATCCTTGCTCGGATTGATTTCATGGAAACCAGCCGGTGTTTCTGCTCGAGCCGGTGCAGCCTCTGAAGTACGGCCAGGTGAGAACTTTTGAGATCTGAAGGAGAAACTTAATTCGCCAGATTCTCATCGGGGGAGGGTTTGAAGACGCAGACGGTCCAGACCAATCACCTGGCGGCGGCCGGACGGCTCTGAAATGTAAATGTTAGCAGCCCTGAAGGGATGATGCAAGTTTGTGTAACCTTAATTTATGGAAACAAAGAAGACCGAATAGCTGTTCGGTTAACTTAAAGGCTGTAGGAGGATTAACACGAGTCGACACGTGTTCATTTGACTTCTCTCGTAGATGGAAGCAAAAAAATAAAGAAAGCAAATTAACCCTCTGAACTCTTTCTAGGCATCTTTGGCTCCTGTCACATTTTCACTGCAATATAAAGTCTATAAATATGAGACTCCATGGAAACAGCACAACAAGTACAACAAAGCAATGAGGCCATAATTAACAGACTAAGTTTTTAGGAGCCTTGTGCAACGTTTCCAGTTTTGGCTGGTGCAGTAACTCCAAAATAGACGTATACGAAAAACAGGGTTTCTGCAGGTTTGAACAAATTTAAGTCTTTTTAAAGAGCTTTTTATGACCATTTTGAATTAAATTTAAGATCTACATGAAGTCAGGCAAAGTAAGGAAAACAGCAGTCACAGAATTGCTTCCAAAGTAACCAGATTTATTGCCACAGAACCCAGAAACCAACCTCCACCTCCTCGTTGTGCTACAGATCTCCATCCTGTAGCCTTCATCAAGCTGACATGACATGTTTATTCTTCCTAACACGTCCAGTCGTGGATCCTAGTTTGTTGATGCTTCTTTGCCTTTTCTGAAGTGCTTTAATCAGTCCTACCTGTCCTGATCTATGCTGGGTCACATCCTGATGTTTGAAGAAGGAGGCAGGGAAAGCAGAATAAAGCATCAGCCTGGCTACATCAGTTAGCCTGGCTACATCAGTTAGCCTAGCCTTACTGCTAAACCAGGTCCTGTGTTGTCCCCTCTGTCTTTGGACTGCTGGTTAATTAGGATGTTGGGCTGATCAGGTCTGAGCTCTTTCACCTGCAGCTTCTCCTGATCCAAAGGTTTTCATTTAAGTGACTTCACTGAATTATTTAATTTCTCTTTCTCCATTTTGCGTCTCCGTCTGTCGTCTCCACTCCGGCGGCTTCACCTGTCAATCAGCTGTGACATCATCGTCGGCCCCACCCATGGCGGGAGGGTGGTGGTCTGTAGATAATCCAGCTACGTCAGCTGTGGGTGGAGGGAAGCTGCTCCCCAACACGGCCCTATCTCTTGTATTGAAGAGGAGCTACTGCACATGTTCAACTTTTAACAAGAGCAAAGATTTTAACACGTCACCAGTCGGACGACGCAGATGAACGAAACAACTTTACTCATCATCATTACCTGTATAATATTTATATTTCTCATCTTAAAATGGATAAACATTTATTTAGAAATATTTATATTTTATTATTTCATTTTTATTATTTTGTATGTCTTATTTAAGCTAAAGTGGTGAGTGGTGGAGCGGCACCCTAGCGCCCTCTGTTGGCCAGCCGCCACTGCAACATTCAAAATCCAGTGGTTCTCTTTGTTTCTACAGCTTCTGCCTCTGATTACTGGTGTGATTTTGGTGATTTCTTAAGAAGTAAAACTCAGGCAGATTTGGCTCCGTGTCATATTCCTTCTGTTTCTTAATGATGGATTTAACTGAACTCCATTCTGATCCTTCTGCAGCTACGTAGCCTCGTGCTAAACAAGCTGTGTGTTCCATCACAGCAGTACAGTCGTCCCTCGTCATGTCACGGTCCAGATTCTGGTCGGTGTATGCGGACGGTCACCAGAACAACTTTATAAACTGATGATGTTCCAGATGTTCCACGAGCAAGAATGAAGAAATAGTATCACCCTTGGTAACATCGTCCGTCGTCATGGTCTCCTGTTCCGCTGCTACGCCGATGACATCCAACTATACATCACCAATAAATTTATCACCCTCTCCACCTTCTCGAACTGCCTCTCTGAAATAAAATCCTGGATGCAAACCAACTACCTAAATTCACAATCCTCCGCTTGCCCTCCATCACCTCACAGACCTGCTCCAGCTCCTTCCCGCAACCTCCGATCCTCCAGCGCTCACCTCGTCGCCCCACCACCCAGAACCAAGCACTGAACCTGGGGGGACGAACCTGTCGCTGCTCCCACCCTCTGGAACTCTCTCCCGCCACACATCCAAGACTGCTGAGACCTCCACAGCTTTATATCACCCCCAAGGTCACCTCTTCAAGATTCCTTTTAACTGTTTTATGCTTTTACACCTGCTTTTTGTTCTATTTGTTACCTCCGCCAAGGAGGTTATGTGGTTTGTTTGTTTGTTTGTGTTCACAATAACTCGAAAAATAATGGATGGATTTGGATGAAATGTTAAGGAAATGTGTGAAATGAAACAAGAAACACATTATGACATTTTGGGACTGATCCGGATCACCGTCTGGATCCAGGATGTTTTTTAATGTAAGTGTAACCAGGTGGACAATTACATGCGGTTTACTCTAAAAACCACCAGAGGGCACTCTTGTTTTTGGGGTAACCCCCTCTGACCACATGACATTTTGGGTCTCCACGCGACAGACAGCGACAGTGACGGAGTTCTCTTTCCTTCCTGAGCGACATACGCACGGTTGGGCCGGCATTCTTATCTCCGGTTGTCTAAGAAGCTGGGAGGCTGTTAGGAGCTGCCGCGCTAGAGGCCGCGCCTGTTCATTAGGTTGGATGGGGTGAAGGCCGCATTGTCGGTAGGACATTTGAACTGTATGTAATTAAATCTGTATCTGTAACGTTCCATAGAAAATATGCGAACTGGGAGATTGTGTTGGGGGTGGACTGAAGCTCTTTGGTGGAGGTATGAGCTCTCTGAGGGCTTTTCTACTTTGTTTTTGTTTTCATTATTGGCCTGTAAAGTGTCTTCGAGAGCCCAGAAAAGCGCTTTAAAATAAAATGTGTTGTTATCAAAATCACCTCTTGCTTGCAAACTTCTGTTAAATTTCTTTAGAGGCTGTTCAAACCCACGTATCAGGCTCCATTTACAGGAAGTAAATGATGTCTGGTACTTCGGTGCATCACTGGACAGCCTGCTGAGCTCAATGTAGAACTTTTCACGCATAGTAAAGTCATTAAAATGTAATACAGGGATGACGGTGGCTCTAAAAAATAATGCTGCCGCTGCGCTTTTGTGAGACTCTCACAAGCTGCCAATCATCTGTGAGCTAAATAAATGAAGCGAGAGTGTTGCCTCCTCTTCTGCTGCACTGAAATTAAATCACACCGAGTCCGAACGGCGTCCCGAACACCCGTTGTTGCAGCCGTGGCTCCTCCTCCGACGCCTTCCATCAAGACGTTTCTGGACAACAGTCTTTCCTCGCTCTCTGAACCTCACATCAGTTTATAGTTCAGTGTTTCCTGCAGCCCACAGCATCATTCTTCCCGTTTAATCTGCAGTCTAACAGCCGGCCGAGCAACCTGCGGAGCTGAATTAAGCGGCGGAATAAATGAGTGTGTTGAGTTTTGACGTCCGAGGTCGGTGGCGGGGCAGAGATAAGCGACCCGAGAGCCTCTTCAGCTCGCCTCGGCTCTCAGCTGCGTGAAGCGTCCCGCTAATGAGGTTGTGATTTCTCCGACGGCGTCCCGAAAAATAGCCCGAAATTGGAAATTCCATTAAACCTCAGCCAGCTGTGGTTGACGCGTGCTGAAATATGAAGCCCCGACGCTGCTGCATCAAGATGCCGGCCTCATAAAAGCTACATTAAAATAAATCAGGGCTGCAGACGTTCCTCTCACTGTTGTCGTATTAATCTGTCTGTGTGGAGGTTTGTGTCGCACGGGAGTAGTTTTTGTTTGTCTGTTTGCTTTTCAGAAAACAGATTTGATGAATTAAATGCGAATTTAATCCCCCATTTCATCCATCCATTTCCTGCCGCCAGAGTTGAGCTTTTCCCAGCATGCATTAGAGGTTATTAAGTGGGGACGTCTTGTAATTTATAATATAGAATCAAGAGGAAAGCAAATATCGGAAGGCAGTTCTTTATTGTGCCTTGATTCAAAGTTAATAATCTAATAATGTCACGTAGAGTTATATAGAGATCACAGAACAAGTACAGTCTTTTCATTTTGCTGATAATACTTCAAGGAACGTTGTAGATTAATGCTGTTGTTGTTTATTTGCTTCTATCGTACGGGTATGAATTTAAAGTTCCTCGATCAGTGCCTCATGATTCAAACGATAATTAAGTTATTTACAACACTAATGTGATTCACGGAAGGGGGACGGGGAACCGACGTCACCAGGGTTCACACTGGACCGGCTACCAGGGAAGTAAACAGAACAGGAAGTGGCTACGGAAGCCGAGTTAGGACAAGATACTAGCAACGCGAACTACCAAGCAACAAGACGGACTTAATCTTAGGAAAGCAGGTATACAGATCCACCAATCAGCCCCAACATCCTGACCACTGACAGGTGAAGTGAATACCATTGATCATATTGGTTCTATGTGGTGTTCTGATGGAAAACCTTGATCAGACTTAGACACCCAAATAAACATCGTCCCACAACAAACACACTGGAAATCCCAAATGTCACTGGATGAAAATGCCCCCCACCACATGGAAACAACACCAACCAATCAGGAACATGTGGAGGAACATGACAATGGTCCAACATGTTGATGTGACCTCCAGACTTCCTACAGCCCATTCTGATCAAGCATCAACAGGATGCAGTGGAACCAGTTGGATTGACAGAGGCCCCACTGCACAAGCCAGAGTAGCCAAAGGATCCAGTGGTTCCAGACCCCATAGGACCCCCTGAGAGGTCCTCTGGTCCATGATTCCCAATGGTTCAGAGCATTTTGGACCACATACGGGGACCAACACAGTATTAGGCAGGTGGTCATCATGTTAGGCCTGATGTGTATTTACGAGGGCTGAGCTGACCAGAACTTGCTGCGACTGAACCAGGAAAGTCAAGGGCAGGACTTAGCTATGTTATTAGTTATGAAACTAGCTAAACAAAAACAACAAAAACACCACAGCAACACTCATAACCAACACAAGAAACTAAACAAATCCGTGTACGTCGCGGCCATTCGTTTTCTTATTTTGAGATTTCAAAATAAAAACGAAAAATAAACCGTTTCCCGTTTTTTTCAGTGATAATACAAAATGAAAAACGGAAAACGGGCCCTAATTCATTATCCATTATCTGTTATCTGATTTAATTAGATGTGTTTGTAAATGGAAATTTAAATTAAAATACACCCGTGGAAAACTTATTTCTCTACTTCCTGTTGGTTTTGGCTCCGTGACCCGTCTGACTTCTGATGAGGAAGGATCTGGTATCTAAAGCTCCAGTGTTAGCTCACTGTTAGCAGACCTTGCTGTGTGCCGTGGCCTGATGAAGACCCACTGTGGGGTCCAAACGTTGCTTGGCTCACATTGTTCACTATTTCACAGTGGACTTTTCACCAGCGTGGGGTTTATTTGTCCCTTTGGAGGGACCTTGTGGTGCCGCTAGCTCCGCCGCTAGCGCTAAATCGCTAGCGTTCGGCTGCTTTTTGGGACGTTTTTGGGGAAGTTTGGAGGTTTTCTGTTACTTTAGCTTTGCCAGAAAGCAAAGTAGTGATTTAGCGCTAGCGGCGGAGCTAGCGCTAAATTGCTAGCTCCGCCATTTAGCATTTAGGAGATAAGAATCACGGAGCCAAAACCAACAGGAAATAGAGAAATAAGTTTTCCACGGGTGTATTTTAATTTTAATTTCCATTTACAAACACATCTAATTAAATCAAATAACAGATAATTGATAATGAATTAGGGCCTGTTTTCCGTTTTTCATTTTGTATTATCACTGAAAAAAAAGGAAACGGTTTATTTTTTGTTTTTATTTTGAAATCTCAAAATAAGAAAACTAATGGCCACAAGGTACACGGACCCCAGTGCCTCAAAGCCCACAGTAACATACAGGACACCAGTAACGTCCCACCGAGCCGGACGTCCTCCTGGAAGACATGACGGAGGGTTTATTTGCTATTTATGCCTTTAGCCTCGGTGCTAACGCTGCGTCCTCCGCCTCCTTTGTGAAAATAATTTGGGGGAAATGAGAAGTCGCAGGAGGAGGCGATCGATTAGCGCAAACTCCCTGCAGCTTTTAAAGGAACTTACATGTCTGAGGGCCTGAACATGCTGCACCATCATTAGTTCATACTCTCCCATCATACAGCAGAGCAGAGAGCCGACTGTGTTTACATGTGAGAGCAGCTGGTGGGTGGATGGTACCTGCTGGATGCCCTGATGAGCCCGGCCAGGTCGGAGCTCTGCCTCCAGCTGAGCGGCTCGTTACCGCAGCACCAATCAGCGTTCCGGGGAATTGGTTTTAAAAGACAATGTGCTGCTTCATTAAATTAGATGGGGAGTTATTCTGGTCATTACTTTATGTGGATTAATGTGAGTGAAGTCGGAGATGAAGGCGTTCGGGTGCCAAGGCCGAGGCGGTGCAGCAGCTGGCCGTCGGCTCGGCCCTCCGAATAGTTTCACCGTCAGATGTGATGAGAATATTCTGGGTCCACAGAGGAGGTCAGGAGCTGCTGAAGGGCGGCTCGACTGTTTAGATGTGGGGTTATTTTCTCTGCACCGTGCATACGATTAAAAAAAGCCACAAGCTTGAGTCGAGCAGCGAAACATAAAACCTGCAGAGCATCTCCAAAGCCGTCGTCGAAGGCTGAAGCAGCGTCACTCATCAGGTTTATGTGGAGAGTTTCTCATCAGCTGGGCCTCTTGTCCAATGTGGCCTTTAGTAAATTGAATTTTTCCATTTAGAAGAAGGAGAGACTTTGAAATTGTGGCAGCACTTGTTGATCCGACAGACCACAGTGTAAAAGAAAAAATCTGATAAAAAAGAGCAGTGAAAATGTGGCAGCAAGGATGCTAGGAAAGAAAAATATATAGATATCAATAGACATAGATATATTTCTTTCTCTCTATACATACACACTGAACAAAAATATAAAGGCCCCATGTGAAATATTGATGCTACATGAAGTGCACCACCCAAAGTGAGCGTATACTGTCTGGTACTTGTACTAAATGGATATTTCTCTTGATTAATGTCCCAAATTTGAGTCCATCACTGCCTCAGTGATGCATTAATTCCATTCAGTCCATGGGTGTGGCATATCCAGATGCTGCTCCAACACAATGAGCAGTACTCAGACACTCCTTGTACTGGGGACAATAAAAGGCCACCCCAACATGTCACATGTTGACCAAAGCAGCAACGCCTCAGATGACTCCGGTCATGAGGGAACGTGTCATTGGCATGTTGGAAGCAGGAATGTCCACCAGAGCGGTCGCTGTGCAGCTGAATGTTCACTATCAGACGACAGGACGTTTGAGAGTTGGTTTCCAACAGACGGGCAGTACTGCAAATCCACCTCATCCACGTCGGCCACGTGTGACCACCCCAGCACAGGATGGACACATCCGGCTTGTTACCTTGTGGGATGGTCTCAGACCAGCGACACGTACAGCAGATGAAACCTTTGGTCTGACAACAGACGCATCACACCAACATGCCAATGACACGTTATCCATTTTGTAGAAGTACCAAACAGTATACGCTCACTTTGGGTTGTGCACTTCATGTGGCATCAGTATTTCACATGGGGCCTTTATATTTTTGTTCAGTGTAAATATAAAAACGGTGTAATACTGTAACATTAATTATATTTTTTAATTTTAATTTAATTAATTAAAACTGTACAAACTGTGAAAATAGCAGCCAATATCTGTAAAATGCTGATTTTTTTAGATGGTTTAGATAAAACAGTTTAATTTTTACAGTCACACGTTGTAAAAAGAATAAATAGCAAGCGAATAATGACATTTAAATACAGTAAAACAGTTTTATTTTGTACCGTCTATTTGTAAAAATTCAGAGTTTTGATGTAGACATTATTTACGTTTTTTTTTCCTGTTTTATTAATTTTTAATACAGTCAACATGTAAATTAATACTGTTTTATGAGGTTCTATAATTTAACATAATTGGAAAAATTATTTACTATTTTTCAATATTTATAAGTTTTATTTTAAATAACAGGAAGCATCCAGAAAACAATTATATTTTTTGCAAATTTGAATACAGTAGCAGAAAATATCATAATTTAAACGATTTTTTTTTTTACTGTTATTTGATAGAAAAATTTAAAAAAATATATTAAAAAAATAATTAAAATTAAAATTAATTAAAAAAAAAGATTTTTCCTGTCTTGTCACATCACAGATATCTAATAAAATCAAATAAAAATAATAATAATAATAAACCCTTAAGGACTTAAAACAGGCCAAAACTGGACGTAACTTGAAAAATTAGACTATTTATTTAACATTTAAATCAACAAAAACTATTGTTTGATATTTGCGTTTATTTGAGCGAACAATTAAATGTTAAGTATTAAAAAATAGTAAATAATTTTATACTTATTTTACAGATTTTCCCTGCTTTCTTAAATCACAGACAATATCTAGTAAAATCACAGAAAAGTCATTATTTACATGGTAATTATTTTTCCAAATGCTTCCTGTTACGTGAAGGAAAATTATGAATATTGAGGATTTAAAAATAGTACATAATTTTTCCAGTTATGCTAAATTATATAACCTCAGAAAAACGTATTTATTTGCATGTTGACTTCATAAAACAACAAGAAATAAAGGCCAAAACTTAAAAAATCTATATTTTACAAGCAGGAGTTCATTCTAGTATGATGCGTCGGTGCAATATTAGACTGTTCTGTATTTAAATCAACTAATTTTCTGTTCAGTGTTTACAGATTTTGAATGTTACAGCAGCGTTTTTTAAAAATTTCATTCTGATTTTCAATTTGTTTTTTCCTGGATTTCTTTTCTTACTTTCTCCCGTCAGCAGCTCAAACAGATCTGCGACCGGAAATCTGTGTGAAAGCAGACTTTATGAGACGTTCAGTTGGTTTCTAGCGTTGTGTTTTTGCTTTGTTGACCTGCAGGACTGAGGAAAATCAGTCATGACAACTGAAAACGAGGCCTCAGACCCTCGACTTCAATATTCAGAGGTGAAACTGTGATGAACTCCTCCAGACGACGAGCTCACAGACACTCACAAATAAGTGGAAACGAACCGGAGCCTCAGACGTCCGACTCATTCCTTATTTCACTCTCCAGCGACGAGGACTCTCTTCTCCTCGGATTAACGGCGTCTCGGAGAAACTTCCTGTTTTCAGAGGCTGCCTTCTCAGAAACTCGTGTCGGGAGGCGTCTGGTGATTGGGGTCGTCTCCGGGCTCCGTGGCATCCAGTCAGTCGTCTCTCATCATAATTAAAACCCGGGGAGATTTCTGACGAGATAACGGGGAGCGCTAATGATTTCTCGTCACTGTAATGAGAGAGATTTCCAGATAATGGAGCCTTTCAGACGTGGGAAACATCCACCTGAGTCACCTAACGTTTTACATCAAACACATCGGGGTTTTAAAAAGCACGTTCAAGCTGCCAAAGTCATTTCCTGATTCCTCGTCTTAACGCTGCCGTGCTGGATCTGAATTACCGCGCAGCAGCTCGCTGAACGCCTCATTTCTGAGCTGATGCTAATCATCAGACCCACTTCCGCTCCGTCGTTTTAATTTTACCTGATGCGACTCTTCGGCTGTCAGCCTCCGACTCCTCCACACAGAGCTGTGAATGATTTATCCCCGTTAACAAGGGAGAGCTCTTCAAGATGTGTTTCTGCAGCAAGGACAGACTTGCCTGTTGGCGATCGCTACAAGTACAGTTTTGTCCTCGTTGCACCTTAAAAGACGATTCCAGGTCATTTCAGTCTGCTGTGTTTCCCATCGTGGTTTCTATTGTGTCTCAGGGTCAGGACCAGTTTGGTCGTAAAGATTCAGGGACATAAGGAGCCGCACAAACCTACACTATATAACCAGAAGTATCAGGACGTCTGCTGTTACATGACCTTTAATGACGTCCCATTCTTAATCCGTAGGGTTTACTAAGGAGTTGTTCCACCCTTTGCAGCTACAACAGCCTCAACTCTTCTGGGAAGGTTTTCCACAAGGTTTAGGAGTGTGTTCATGGGAATCTTTGACCATCTTCCAGAAGAGCATTTGTGAGGTCAGACCCTGATGTTGGACCAGAAGGCCTGGCTCTCAGTCTCCACTCTAATCCATCCCAAAGGTGTTCTATCAGGTTGAGGTCAGGACTCTGTGCAGACCAGTCCAGTTCCTCCACACCAGACTGGATCATCCATGTCTTTACTGACCTTGCTTTGTGCTCTGGTGGCAGCCATGTTGGAACAGGAAGGGGCCATCCCCAAACTGTTCCCACAAAGTTGGGAGCATCCAATAGTCCAGAATGTCTTGGTCTGCTGAAGCATTAAGAGTTCCTTTCACTGGAACTAAGGGGCCAAGCCCAACCCCTGAAGAACAACCCCACACCATAACCCCCCTCCACCAAACTTTACACTTGGAACAATGCAGTCAGGAAGTACCGTTGTCCTGGCAACCTCCAAACCCAGACTGGTCCATGGGATGTCCAGACAGAGAAGTGTGATTGGTCCCTCCAGAGAACTGGTCTCCACTGCTCTAGAGTCCAGTGGCGGCTGCTTTACACCACTGCATCAACGCTTTGCATTGACCTTGGTGATGTGAGGCTTGGATGCAGCTGCGTGGCCACGGAAACCCATTAATGAAGCTCTACCACTGTTCTGGAGCTGATCTGAAGGCCTCACCAAGTCTGGAGGTCTGGAGCTGTTGACTCTGCAGAAAGTTGGTGATTTCTGAGTTGCTGTTGTTCCCAGTTGCTTCCACTTTGTTATAAAACCACTAACAGTTGATCGTGGAATATTTAGTATGGAGGAAATTTCACCAGTGGACTTATTCCACAGGTTTCAACCTAGTGGTTTTGCACAGATTCTTTAATGAATGGAAACATTGACATAAGTATTAATGTTGCACAGATTTTATGTAAAGCAGAAAAATACCTGCGTAGCTTCTAGATATGTGGAAGAAATAATAATATTGCACAGGGTATTTTTAAAAGTCCAGAACATTTATCATCATTTATCAAAACTAGACGCGTGAAACTGATATATTTTTTTACTAACTGCTTTGGGGATTTCAATCCAGCATAGTTGGATTTAGGAGAAATATTTATTCAATTAAAAGTTTGTCAGCGGTGCAAACACTGAAAAAAATGTTCAGATTTCCCAGCTGACTCACACGGATGTTCCACGTGGACCCACATTTTTGGACCAGTAGAGCGCGATCGGTATCAATCTATCTGTTCTCAGTGGGAGAATTATCAGTGGAGCCGACCGGGCAGTGATATTTATTTTACAGAGCATTTTTAAAAAGTATGTTTTCCCACTGCAGGTCATTTTAGAGACCTCTACTTCTTTCGGGGATGTGTTCAGGAGAGAAAAAAGTTTGATTCTACAACGCAGTGGAAGCAGAAAGTCAGTAGAGCCTGAGAACAGGGTCACTCATGTCAACACTGAAACATATTGATCCATTAAAGGCTTTAAATGTTCAGTAAAGTCCCTTGGCTGTTACTTAGTTTTTATTTTGAAGAAATCATTTCAAAGGTGGAAGGTTATCTGATATATTTTATTATTTTAATATCAACTCTCCCCTGGTTTGCCGTCATTCTGCAAAAGTGACCTCCAGGCAAAGCAAGTTGAATAGTACAAAAGCCCTCAGAGAGCTCATACCTCCACCAAGGAGCTTCAGTCCACCCCCAACACAATCTCCCAATTCACATATTTTCTATGGAACGTTACAGATACAAATGTAATTACAGACAGTTCAAATGTCCTACCGACAATGCGGCCTTCACCCCATCCGACCTAATGAACAAGTGCGGCCTCTAGCGCAGCAGCTTCGCTTATGAGAGTCTCACAAAAGCGGAGCAGCAGCATTATTTTTTATAGCCACTGTCATCCTTACATTACATTTTAATGACTTTACTATGCGTGAAAAGTTCTACATGAGCTCAGCAGGTTGTCCAGTGATGCACCGACGTACCAAACATCATTTACTTCCTGTAAATGGAGCCTGATACGTGGGTTTGAACAGCCTCTAAAGAATTTTAACAGAAGTTTGCAAGCAAGAGGCGATTTTGCATCGTTTAAATTCACATCGGTGATAAATAATAACAACACATTTTATTTTAAAGTGCTTTTCTGGGCTCTCGAAGACACTTTACAGGCCAATAATGAAAACAAAAACAAACTTTATATTTTTAACAATATTTTGTGTGGAACGTTACAGATACAAATGCAATTACATACAGTTCAAATGTCCTACCGACAATGCGGCCTTCAACCCATCCGACCTAATGAACAGGCGCGGCCTCTAGCGCGGCAGCTCCTAACAGCCTCCCAGCTTCTTAGACAACCGGAGATAAGAATGCCGGCCCAACCGTGCGTATGTCACTCAGGAAGGAAAGAGAACTCCGTCACTGTCGCTGTCTGTCGCGTGGAGACCCAAAATGTCATGTGGTCAGAGGGAGTTACCCCAAAAACAAGAGTGCCCTCTGGTGGCTTTCAGAGTAAACCGTCTATTACTTTTTCAGTTATTTTGAACACAGACAAACAAACAAACAAACAAAGAAACAAACCAACGCCGGCCATCACTTAACCTCCCTTGGCGGGAGGTCCTTCGAAGGACCCATCCTTGGAAGGGTGGGTCCTTCGAAGGATGCAGCTCCTGAATTGAGACACAGCCCATGAGTGTGTAGGGTAGCAGGGTTTATGTCAACAACTTGTTAGTGTCTATTCCTGAGTGTCAAAATAAAAGCACCCCCTTGGAGCAGTGTGGAGAAAAGACTATAACTTTAGCTCAAGCGTTGTTGTTCGACGCTGCTTGCCATAGTAAACATAAATGGAACTTCCAAAGCCACATGGAGCCGCAGCAGAAGGATGAAAGCCAACCGATGGTGTAGAAATCTATGAGAAGATACGAAGAAGCTAGACGCTCCAGATGGGTGAAATTCTGACCATTAAAAGTCATTTAACTTGCTGCTGTTTGTCTGCGTCATACGACTGATGTGGAGTTTTGCCATCTGACCGAACCAGCCTGCATCTATCTGTCCATGCAGCTTGTTTACACGTGTGATTCTGGGTAAAGCCTTCTGTTTATTGTGTGTTTGCTCTGTAGAACATGCGGCAAACCAGATATCCAGCGCGGGAAATGACTTTCAGCTTTCAGCCCGTCGTAACGGCTTTTAGCGACCGTCTGAAGAGCTGCTCCGGTGTTTTGTTCCAGGTGAATCACCGTCTGCAGGACGTTAATCAAGGCTTCGTTAGTCGTAGCTCCACGGCTGGGATTACAAATCAGAGAACGACGTCAGCGTGACTCACAGAGGCGCAATAGTGGGGAACACAACAGGCTGAAATAAACCAGGATAAAGAAAAGAAAGACGGTGCTGAAGATTCCCAATAAAGGCTCGCTGAGAGAAGAACACAGTGGTCCAAGAGAGGGTTGAATTAAAAGGTCTGAAAGGAAAAGAAGCCCTGCAATTCAGTTCTTTGGTAATAAAATGAACTTGTCTCGGCTTCAGAAGTTAATAAAGTACGTTTCTGAACTTGTGAGACGTCTGCAAATGTAAAACAGTACAGTGACAAAAGATTTCTGTCGGTGCAGCAGAGAGACGTCACCGTCTCGCTGATTTATTGTGAATTTATCATCGTGTTCCTGCGCCTGTCTTGAGTGTTTACATTCAGGCTCTTGTGTTCGTCCTTCAGACCACATTTATATAAGAGGGATTGTTTCTCAGGAGGAAAAACTGACAGAAGAGGAAGGTAAAAGCACTGCACAGACCCAGGAGAGGTCGAGCATGTGTGGATAAAAGCAGGAAGTTTAAGGTGCGATATCAGACACAAGGTCGGCAGCTGTGAAACTTCCCCTGGTCTGGAAAGGATCCTCCAGCACAGTGGTGTCAAACTCAAACACACAGTGGGTCAAAATTTAAAATGTGGAAAAAGTCGCGGACCAACATTGATATTTATTAAACATCCATATCTGTAAATTTGAGGTAGTTAATTTAATAATCCACAAGGTGACGCTGTTTCACTATTCGTCCCCTGGGAAAGACGGCGATTCCTGCTGTTTGTCCCATCTGGGACACCGTAGTTTAGTTACCAAGCCTGCGCAATGACGCCCTGTTTGTTTAATGTACTTTTCTATGCTTGTGAAGGTAAGCGCTGTTGGTGCCGGGCTATATTTTGATAAAACATATTAATTAAAAAAGCATCTTCCGTTACGGGGTCATCGTCTACATTTTATGAATGTGTTTACCTGTAAAATCCAGAGGGGTGTGTTTCATTGTTTTATGATAAATTGATGTCGGCTAGTTAGCTATGTACGTATTTAGACAGCGAAAGTGGCGGGAAACTAATTGCTTTTCTGTATTTCATTTCAAAGTGTATTGTGAACACACAGTAATGCTAGTTTTGTACAATTAGTTTTGTGGATGAATGGGATCGGAGACGTGTTCAGACGTCCGGTCTATTCTTCAGAGCTCTCCACACAAACACCCATCCACAACTGAACACAACGCGGAGTCCCGGGTGCATGGAGGGGGAGCAGCAGGCAGCGGATATGCAGAGGGAGTGCTGGGTTACATAAACTAGCCTCTACAGCAGCCTCACTTTGTGATGTGGCTTTTTTGAACATAGTCTGTTGTGAACTTCTTCTCATCTACTTTCTGGATCCTTTGACTCAAGTCCAGGTCCTTGTACTTGTCCTGGTGTTTCGTTTCATAGTGTCAGGGTCCGTGTACGTCGCGGTCATTCGTTTTCTTATTTTGAGATTTCAAAATGAAAATGAAAAATAAACCGTTTCCCAGTTTTTTCAGTGATAATACAAAATGAAAAACGGAAAACGGGCCCTAATCCATTATCCATTATCAGATTTAATTAGATGTGTTTGTAAATGGAAATTAAAATTAAAATACACCCGTGGAAAACTTATTTCTCTACTTCCTGTTGGTTTTGGCTCCGTGACCCGTCTGACTTCTGATGAGGAAGGATCTGGTATCTAAAGCTCCAGTGTTAGCTCACTGTTAGCAGACCTTGCTGTGTGCCGTGGCCTGATGAAGACCCACTGTGGGGTCCAAACGTTGCTTGGCTCACATTGTTCACTATTTCACAGTGGACTTTTCACCAGCGTGGGGTTTATTTGTCCCTTTGGAGGGACCTTGTGGTGCCGCTAGCTCTGCCGCTAGCGCTAAATCGCTAGCGTTCGGCTGCTTTTCGGGACGTTTTTGTGGAGGTTTGGAGGTTTTCTGTTACTTTAGCTTTGCCAGAAAGCAAAGTAGCGATTTAGCACTAGCGGCGGAACCTGTGTTTCTGCAGCTGTATGAGCCCAGACACAAGATATATTAAAAGTGAGGGTTAGAAAAGTACCACCAAACCACATGTTTGGATTCTATCTTCTGTAAAAGCAGGTTTTTGCATCAGGAGGCTTCGTTCTGAATTCTGTCCAGACCTTCCAGTTGGCAAATCTACTGATAGGAATCAGATCTAAGAGGAAACTCAGAGCTGCTCAGGCATCTGAATGAAAGCAGGTCTGTTGAATGCAAAGTGTGTGTCAGACAAGAATAAACAAATATAGACTGAAACACGTCGAGGGAAACACCGAGACTGGAACTCCTTCACAGAAATAAAGCTGTAAGATGAGTCGTGTCATATACATCCAAAAACAAAGAAGACGATCATAACAAAGCAAAAAGAAGAGCTGGAAGGAGAACGAAACAAAGACGAAGGGAGAGACGAGACTCAGGTGAGACTAATCAAATAGGAGGGAAAAGAGAATCAAAGAACAGAAGTAAAAACACAAGCGACACGTAATTAAAGGCAATTTCAAAATAAAACAGGAAGTAAGTGAAACTTGTAAAATGTAAAAAGAGAATAAATACAATTTTAAATAAGTCTGGAAACATAAAGATATAAATTCACCTCATCATTTCCCTTTTAATTGCTTTTTATAATTGAATCAGGGTCAATAAAATTGTTTTTAACAGGAATATAGAAGAAAAGGAAATTAATAAGTCCATTTAAAAAAATATAAAAAAGTATAGATACAAAAATACATAAGCAAATTTAAAAAGCATGGAAAGATAGATAAAACATAAATTTTAAATGAATGCATAAATATAAAGAGAAATAAATAAATAAAGAGAAAGTACTTGTGTAAATTTGCCTAAAAAATAGTAAAAAAAAAAAATAGAAAAATGGAAAAATTAATTGAATTCAATTTTTGAATAAATGTTGAGACATAAACATAAAATAATTATAAAGGGTAAAAAGAACAGAATAAATAAAGTGATAAATAAATGTGGATATATAAAGAAGATTAAATTATTATATTAAGATATTATTATTAAATTAAACAATCAATAAGATTAATAAAATTAATAAATAAATAACAAATATGAAAGTGTGAAGGCAAAAAAATAAAAATAAAATAATAGATAATAGTGAAAATATAAAAACAAATAGATAAGAAGAAAATACACATGTAAATGTGAATAAAAATAAATTTTAAAAATAGAAAGCAAATTTTTTAAAATGAAAAAAGAGAATAAACACAATTTTAAATAAATCTGGAAAACATAAAGAGAAATAAAATAATTATAACGGCAGTTATATGAGAAGAGAATAAATAAAATTATAACCGGATGTAGAAATATTAAAGAGAAATAGATTAAATTGTAAACAAATGTGGACCTAAAGATTAAATTGAAGAATAAATTGGTAAAATAAAATTGATAAATAATAAATATGGAAATATGAAGGCATAAAAATAAAGCAGAAGCGTAAAAATAATTAAATATATTTTAATAAGGTGGAAAGATATAGAGAAATAAATTTATAAATAATAGTGTAAATATAAAGAGAAATAAATAAGAAGAAAATACGCGTGTAAATGCAAATAAATTAAATTTTGAAAATAGAGAAATGAAAGTAAGTAAGTAAATCTGGAAACATAAAGAGAAATAAAATATTTATAAATATTTGGAGAGAATTAAATAAAATTACAAATAAATGTGGAAATATAGATTAAATTAAACAATAAGCAAAATGAAATCAACAAATAAATATGGAAATATGAAAAAAATAATGTAGAAAAGTAAAAGAATATATATATTTTAAGAACGTGGAAAAATAAAAATTAAATTAAATATTATTAATAAAATAACCGGTTTGTTTAAGGCGTCACAGCTCATAAAAAGGGGCAAACTGGATGACAAAGGGGGTCAGAACACGACCCTTCAGAGGACTGATGGGTTTTCTTTTTCCTCCAAACCTTAAAAATGAACTCAAATGTGCAAAACCTGATGAACGCCTCAGTCTGAGATAATCCCTGCAGCCGCCGGGTCTGTCCTCATTTCAGACGGTTGGCTTGGATGTTTTTCAGGAGTTTCAATTCGAGCTGGACGCCTCAACTTCATGCAGATGAGGAGCTTAAAACGTGACGTGATGCTCTCAGGGGCCCAGACTTCAGACAACTAGTAAAACACCTGCCTAATAACACACAGGATCCTGGCTTGCTCTAAGGTTTTGGTGGCAAGACGTCGACCAAACGACACATAACCGCTTACAACTGGATGAACACAGTACAGTATAATAAAGACAGGAAATGAATCACTAAATCAACTTTAATGTCATCATGGGTCCAACTAGAGCAAGAGGAGCAAAACTGACTGCATAAAAAAGATATTTACACCATTTATTTCACTCCGTTCATCCACTGACCTGATTCAAGAGGAGTTGGTTACATTTAATATCAGTCATTTTGTCATTTTCAGAGGGGAGACAAGAAATGTTCCTCTGGAGAATCTGGTTTGGTTTTGCTAAACAGGACTTCTGTTGCAGCTGCGTTTGAGGACAAACAGCTCCATGTGAAAAACAACTACTTAGTTTGAACAAGACGTCCCAATTTACAGTTTTGTGACAATAAAAAAGCAGCAGGAGATTTCAGCAAGATGAAATAAGGCTGACCTTAAGGCCAAGTACGGTGTAGTTCCAAGTAGCCTAGAGTGGCTAAGTTAGCTAACCAACAGTATTCAGTCCCTCCAGGATTTCTTGGGCGTTTTTCCAGATTGTTGCTCCTGAAATGCTTGAATTCGCAGGAGCTTTTCTAAAAAAAAAAATTGCGATGCAAGTTGCGATGTTTTAAGCGTATTTGTTGCGATAAAATTGCGGGAGACTGTTAGGGACAGTGCAGAGACTCCAGTGCAGGCAACCAGACACGACACACAGGATAAGAGTTGAAGTGTTTATTACAATAAAGCAAAGCAACACGATTAAGAATCACTGCAAGGCAGGTAGAAAACAAATACTAAACTGAAAGCGAGTTGAGAGATGGTCCAAACTAACTAAGGCTACAAACAAAAAGCGAGCTACGACAAAAGGCGAGCTGACGAAAGCCAACAACAAGAACCATAGAACTAAACAGAAAGCAAGCTACCAAAACGAACGAGCTGATCGGAACAAGACAGAACTCTAGAACCACAAAAACCCACAACAAACAACCCACAAACAAACACTAAACTGCTAAGCTGAACCTGAACGGAGAGGGGGGCACAGCAGAGCAGGCAGGTTGGAGGTGTTCTGCGGTCCGGGAATGGGGGTTGGAAATCCACGGCTTGGATTATGGCAGAGGGCAGAGGAGGGAGGAATGAAGGAGTGGAGGAGACCAGAGGCTGCAGGCAGAATGGAGGCACACATGGACTGACGACGGAAAAGCAAACTGGAGGCAGAGAGAGAATAGCGTTAGCTCAAGTATAAAGAAACCGGCAAGACAAAAGCAGAGGTCAGCAACTGACTATGGCTGTTCTACGGTCTGGCAGCGAGGAGTGTGTCGAGCATGGTTTTAACTGGTTGTAGATGAGGAGCAGCTGGTAGTCCAATCACATGCGAGCCTCCTCCACTGATTACAACTCCACTGCTGCACTCCTCGCTGCCCAAAACATGCTCACCTGGAGGAGAGAGAGAGGGAAGGCAGGGAAGGGGGAGGGAGGACTGCCGCTAACAGGCAGCAGAGGTGGGGGTGTGACAGAGACGGTAAAAAATGGTCAAAAAGTTGCATTTTTTTCTTTGTTTTGTATAATTCATTGTATAAAAAGTTTAAAAAGTTAGTTTCACATCCTGGCACACGCGTGTTCACACACACACACGCTCACAGCTCGTCACGTCAGTTAATGAATCTAACTGACCTTCATTGTTTCAGTGCTGCCACAGATCTGGATGCAGCAGCTTCATCACGGTGGTTTGTCTGGTCTGTGGTCCGCTGGTTTCACCCATTCTCCTGATATGTTTACGGTAGAAAAGTGTTTGTCAGTGGATGGTTTTGGTTTGTGTTCCACCTCAATATTCCACGGGGTGAAAACAGTTTAGCTCCGCTTTGGTGAAGAACATCAGGGAATTGTTCTGCAGTAGTTTTTGTTGCATACGTATCTGTATCTTCAAACCATAAACAAGGAAGTGAATTTGGTGACGTACGTGCATTACTGGGGGCTGCTGTGATTGGTGGAACTCACGGGAGGCGGGCAAAATTGCGGAAAAGTGGCGGTGATTGGACGAAATTGTCTATTGAAATTGAATAGTCCTGCATGCCGCTGAGCGCCGCCGAGTGTTGCCAAGTGCTGCCAAGTGCCGCTAGACTGTAGAACGCCACCGTGGTTCTAGTACATGGACCTTTACACGCTTTCCAACAGCACAGTGTTTCAACTTTGGGTAGATAAGAATAAAATAATACTGTTTTATTTCCGCACATGTCCAGTCTTTCAGCAGGGGGGCCGGTGAGATTTTAGGGGTAGCCGATGCCAGCCCTGTGGCCCCGCCTCTGGATGCTCCGTCTCTCAACTGGAATGCATTACGTAGAGGATGAACGTCCTGCAGCTGTTTTAACGTCCGCACAAAAACAGCTGCATTGTTTTGATCCGGGGCTTGTGAATGAAAGAATTAATAAAGAAAAAGCCTCCCCAAGAAAGATGTAAAGAGGAAAACCAGGGGGAGGCGTATTAGGTGAAGAAGAAAGGTGCTTAATTCCATCCTGGACAACAGGCATCAGCACTGAGAGCTCGAGCTGCTCCCGACTGAGAATAATGAGTCGGCACTGCGAGGATTTCAGGTCATTACGTTTAAAAAAAAAAAACAAGGATGGAAATGGATTTTTCTTCTCGCTGAATGGGGCGAAGCTGGGCCTTAATTAAAAGTAGCACAAGCAGGAGGGAGTGGATCTGGTCGCTGTCAGAGTGGATTTGCTGCTCTGGATAGATGATGTACAAGCAACACGTGGAAGGATGCTGAGGATGCGTCACCGTGGCAACAGAGCCGAGTTGTGTCAGCGTTCACGAGCTGCACGCTTCCTTTGTTTGCTCGTTTTTTAACAGCAAGGACGCTCTGCTTCTCCGTCCTCCTGGATGTTAAAATCATATTTTATAAATGTTAGATGTGTTGGAGGTTTTCCTCTTTTAAAAAAATGTAAAAAAAAAATAAAATAAAATAAATGAATTTTAAAAAAGGAATTAGTGAGTGAAATTTAAGAAAAGTAGGAATCTATAAAAAGGTATAAATACAAAAATAAATAAGTAAATTAAAAACAAAAAATACACAAATTCTAAATAAATGTATAAATGTAAAGAGAAATAAATAAAATAAGAATATATATAAATTTAAATATATATTAAAAAATAAAAAGAATAGTAAGGATTTTTTTTAAAAAATAGAGAAAAAGGGAATAAATACAATTTAAATTTAAATAAACTTGGAAACAAAGAGAAATAAAATAATTATAAATCATATATAATAAAAAAAAGTACAATTAAATGTAGAAATATTAAAGGAAAAAAATTTAATTATAAATAAATGTAGACAAATAGAGAAGATTAAATTAAAGAATAAATAAGTCACATAAATAAGATAAATAATAAATATACGGACAAAAACAATTATGTGAAAATATAAAAATAATTAAACAAAAAGAATATATACATTTTAAAAGTGTGGAAGAACAAAGAGAAATAGATTAAATTCTAAATAAATGCGGACAAACAGAGAATATTAAATTAAAAAAATAAATGAATATGTAAATTATAAATATGGAAATATGAAGGCAAAAAATAATAAAATGAATGTGGAAATGTAAAAATAGTTAAATAAAGGAATATGCACAGTGCAGAAAGATAATTAAACAGTAAATAATAGTGGAAACATAAAGAGAGACAGATAAAAAATAAATGAATGTGTGGAGAGAGGAATGAATAAAATTATAGATAAATCTGACAATATAAAAGACTAATTATTTTTGCATTTGTTTGCTCTTTTTTTCTGAGGATAAATAAATGAGAACACAAACAATAATTATTTAAATTATTCTGTTTTTCTCTTTATGTTTCCATGTTTTTTAATTTAATTATTTATACTCTTATTTTTGTCTTATTATTCTCGACTCTGTCTCAGTGCTTTCTCTTCCTTTCACTCTCCTGTGACTCGTCTTAAAGCTTTCTTCTTCTCTAAAGGCCGTTCTAATCACGGAGCCTGGGATGTTTCAGCAACGCTCGGCAACGCTCGGCAACGCTTGGCGGCGGTCCGCAGGACTATTCAAATATCAAAATTATTATCCCAATACCACCACAACCAATCAATATTCAGATATTCCTATATTGGGGACCAGCCCTAATATTAGGTTTGTGAAGCAGCTAAGCTACCATACTGTTGGTTAGCTAACTTAGCCACTCTAGGCTACTTGGAACTACACCGTACTTGGCCTTAAGGTCAGCCTTATTTCATCTTGCTCAAATCTCCTGCTGCTTATTTCTTGTCTCAAAGCTGTAAATTGGGACGTCTTGTTCAAATTAAGTAGTTGTTTTTGACATAGAGCTGTTTGTCCTCAAACGCAGCAGCAACAGAAGCTTTAAGGTCGGAATCGCTTTGATGTCTGGACCGATTGTCTCTCAAAATGCGCTCAAAACGATAGCAATAACGGTTAGCTAGCTAGCAAGTTAGCAGATCAAATGGATCTTTATTCATAAAGCAGGTTAGTTCTCACCTCCTTCATGTCTTCTGGAGAATCTGGAACGAGGTTCTGCTGCTCCGGTTGACCCAGACGGCAGCCGATCATCTGGAGAATCTGGATCAGGTTCTGAATCCATCCGATCCAGATTAGTCTGAGCTGGACTGTGGAGAAATGCGGCGCCGTGAAACGCGCCGACTGTCACCGCTTGGCCCGGGTTGATGATCGTCTTCTCTCACGATCACGACTCTCAATCCTCTATTTAGAGCCTCACATGCTCTGATCCAGTCTGAGCTGCTTGAACTTAACCGTCTTCTCTTGTTTCTCCATTTTCTCCCTCATCAACTCTCGACCTCTTCTCGGCTATTTGCCCGTAGCGGCTCATCTCTCATCCAGATCGTTGCACTGCTGCCACCTACAGGGCTCCAGTTGGTCACTACACTACAGTACAAGTCTGAAATTTATAGGAGAGCTGCGCCAGAATGTCCCCTACCGCCTCCCGTTGAAAAACATAATTGACGTATATATACGTCAATGGCAGCGGGGAGTTGGATTTGAAATGACGTATATGTACGTCAATGGCAGTCAATGAGTTAATTTGTTCGAATGAAGAACCAACATATATTTCTGTGTCCTGTCAGTGTTGATTTCACCAGACTACATAATGATACTCTGTCATTGGTAGATTGTGTTGGAGGTGGACTGAAGCTGCTTGGCGGAGGTCTGCGCTCTATGAGGGCTTTTCTAGTTAAACATCACATCGCTGGTCTCTCTTCTCTTCCTACTTCCTGTGAGACAGATCTTCTCTCATTCTTCCTTCCTTAAGCAGCTGTCTGGACGTCACTGAGCAGGTCGGCGGCTTCGAGGAGGAGAAAGCGACACAGGAGATAATGGCGGTGGGTGTTCGCCGTCAGTCGCTCCTCCAACGCTGCAGACTGCTCCATCAATATTTCAGAACCGGCCTGAGTGGCACTTTTCTGCTGATATGTGAGAAAATGGGTTTCTGGAGAACTTTGATGCTCCAGAGCTCAGAGCTGTCGACAGATGAGAGGCTGCTCCAATCAAAGGCCTGCAGTCGGCCAGGCTAAAAGAGGCTGGGACATTCAAAGGCAGCCGGGGCGCCTCTGCTGCCGTCGACGGCTTCATCAATCAGTTCCAGGCCTCGACAAGGACGAGGAGGGAACTTCATTAGCCGGCATCAGAACAACGGTGTACATTAAATAGTTCAGCAGAGAAAAGAGCATCACAAGCCTCCCAGTGGTTCTAGTGGACCGGAGGAAGCAGCAGACAACAGCTGATTTAGAGTTTATACAATTAGGAAATGTCAAAACTACACAGCAGAGAAAACTTTCCACAGGTGAAGAGTTATTTCATAAATCTGACTGTTTAGAATGAGTGGGATTTGTATTAGCACAGAGAAGAATCTGTCTGAAGCTGGAATGAGTATAAATGACTGCAGACGCTTCAGACTCACACACATGGAAATAAAAACAATAAAAGAAATAAATGTATGAATATAAAGAGAAATAATAATAATAATAATAATAAAAAGAATAAATCCATGTGTAATTATAAAGAAGAATCAATAGGATAAGTAATAAATACATTTTTGAAAAAAAGAAATAAAAACAAAATAAATAAAATTGTAAAAATATTTGGAAATACAAAGAGAAATAAATAAATAAATAATGATAAATACATGTGTAAATATACAGAAAAATAAATACAATATATGAATTGTTTTAATGAAATAAAACAGATTAAATAAAATTGTAAATAAATTTGGAAATATAAAGAAAAATGAATAAAAAGAATTAATGCATGTGCAAATATAAAGAAAAATTAAAAAATTAAAAAAATAAATTTGCAAAAAAGGAAATGAAAACAAAATAAATAAAATTGTAAAAATATTTGGAAATACAAAGAGAAATAAATAAATAATGATAAATACATGTGTAAATATACAGAAAAATAAATACAATATTTTAATTGTTTAAATGAAATAATAACAGAATAAATAAAACTGTAGATAAGTTTAGAAATATAAAGAAAAATGACTAAAAAGAATTAATACATGTGCAAATATAAAGAAGAATAAATAATTTTTAAATAAATACATTTGTAAAAAAAACAAATAAAAACAGAGCAAATAAAATTGTAAATAATTTTAAAATATAAAGAGAAATAAATAAAATAATGAATATTTATTATAATTTATTCTTCTTTATATTTACTAAGAATAGACTTTCTACTTTCATCAGTAAAAAAAAGTTTGTTTCCAGCTTGTTTCGTTCTTCTGTTATCAGTTTCTGACCAAAAAGCTGAGAAAACAGGTTTTAGTGAAAAGAAACAAGCAGAACAGAGACTTTGAGGCTCATGTTTTTAGCTTTAGTGACGCCTCAAACATCTGAACATTGGTTCCTTCTATCAAACAATAAAAACAACACTGAGAAAGGGCTTTGGATGGCAAAATTATTATTATTTCACAAACGTATAACAATGTACAATGACAATTTTTACATCTGACTAACATGTATGAACTTATTTCCAGGTTTGTGTTTGTGGATGTGAATCTGGTGGGTTGGGGTCTTCCTCACGACCTCTGCTGGATGGACGACCTGTAAATTATAGAAATACATACAATTACCATAAAAATACACGTGTTTGCTGCAGTGTGATGTGGAGAAAGATGCTTTTTTTATCTTGCTTCTTAGCGCTGCCAACAGGAGTGGATCTCTGCTGGATGCACGATCTGTAAACTGAACATTGCTTCACGTCAGTAGTGGCAGCAGATTTTACAGTAGTTTATATGATGTAGTGGGACTAAATGGGGTTCATGTGGCCTGGACTGAAGGAGGGGGGCGGGGGGATCGCTTTGAGGTCGGGATCGCGTTGATGTCTGGACCGATTATCTCTCAAACCACACTCAAAATGATAGCAGTCAAAGTTAGCTAGCTAGCAAGTTAGCAAATCAAATGGATCTTTATTTATAAAGCAGGTTAGTTCTTACCTCCTTCATGTCTTTCTGGAGAATCTGGAATGAGGCTCTGCTGCTCCGGTTGACCCAGACGGCAGCCGATCATCTGGAGAATCTGGATCAGGTTCTGAATCCATCCGATCCAGATTCTTCTGAGCTGGACTGTGGAGAAATGCGGCATCAAACTTAACCGTCTTCTCTCGTTTCTCCATTTTCTCACTCATCAACTCTCGACCTCTTCTCGGCTACATGCCCATAGCAGCTCATCTGTCATCCAGATCGTTGCACTGCTGCCACCTACAGGGCTCCAGGTGGTCACTACACCACAGTACAAGTCTGAAATTTATAGGAGAGCTCCACCAGAATGTCCCCTACCGCCTCCCGTTGGAAAACATAATTGACGTATTTATACGTCAATGGCAGCGAGGAGCTGGATTTGAAATGACGTATATGTACATCAATGGCAGTCAATGAGTTCAGAGCGTGGCTGCCGTCATAGAGAGATTTCTTTACTCATTTCTGGATTAGCCATAATTATAGTGCTTGAATATGTGTGATCTTTAGTTTACTTCTTTAGCAACAACATTTGTAAAAGTTTAAAACTCACGTCCGCAAAGAGGAGAAATCCGAGTTAAGTAACCGAAATGCCACCATCAGCAATCATGTTCCCCGGACTATCCTTTTATTCATGCATATTTCTGTCTGTGGGTTTTCAGTTAAATAAGATGCAGCTCTTACTCATTCTTCAGGTTCTGATTTTCCTACATAAAGGGCATCACAAACCGAGCTGATTTATGATGTGATAAATATTAATACTGGCTGATGTGAAATAAATTATCATGCTAGACGTCTCGTGTTGCTGTCGCAGAGTCTATGCGTCCCAGATTCTTGTTTAAAGCAACACTCTGTGATTTGAAATCCTCACTTACATGAGCCTGAGAGGTGCTTCGAAAGGTTCTCCTCCACTGGTAGTCGGATTCAGCCAAACACCGACCCAGTTTCACGGCATCAGGACGTCCATCGAACCTCTCAGACTGTGGTTTAATCCCTCCTGTCTGTCCGTGAGCTCGATTTGTTCCACGCCGTCACGTTTTTACCCACACATGTCACATTTCTGCACATATTTACAGCCAATATGTCGTATGTTAAAAGACAGAATCAACACATGCAACACTTTTGGGTTCAAGGTTGTGACCACTATAATAAGATCGACATGAGGCTGAAGCCGGATCATCTGCAGAGGTCTGACCTGCCAGTAAGGAGGAGGATTGATATGACGACAGCCTGTACCAGGAGATGTGCTGCATGTTCAGACAGGAAGGGTCTGATCCTCCCGATGTTGTACAGGGAGAATCGACCGAGCAACAGACCTTTTGTCGTATGATAAACAAGAAATGTTCCTCTGGAGAATTTGGTTTGGTTTTGCTAAATAGGATTTCTGTTGCAGCTGCGTTTGAGGACAAACAGCTCTATGTGAAAAACAACTACTTAGTTTGAACAAGTCCCAATTTACAGCTTTGTGACAAGAAATAAGCAGCAGGAGATTTGAGCAAGATGAAATGAGGCTGACCTTAAGGCCAAGTACGGTGTAGTTCCAAGTAGCCTAGAGTGGCTAAGTTAGCTAACCGACAGTATGGTAGCTTAGCTGCTTTACAAACCTAATATTAGGGCTGGTCCCCAATATAGGAATATCCAAATATTGGTTGGTTGTGGTGGTATTCAGATAATAATTTTGATATTCCAATAGTCCTGCATGCTGCCGAGCTTTGCCGCTGTGGTTCTAGTACGTGGACCTGCCAACTCTGGTGTCAAAAACTCAAAAGGTTTTTCAATAGCACAGTGTTTCAACTTTGGGTAGATAAAAATAAAAGTAGAAAAGCCCTCAGAGATCACAGACCTCCACCAAGCAGCTTCAGTCCACCCCCAACACAATTTACCAATGACAAAGTATCCTTACATTAAAAAAACATCCTGGATCCAGACGGTGATCCGGATCAGTCCCAACATTTCATCATCTGTTCCTTGTCCCATTTCACACATTTCCTGAAAACTTCATCGAAATCCGTCCATGAGTTTTGAAGTTATTTTGAACAAACAAACACACAAACAAACAAACCAACGCCGGCAAAAACATAACCTCCTTGGCGGAGGTAAAAAAAAAAAAACCTGGTCACCACTGTTGCCCCTTTTCCACCAAGAAGAACCAGGTCCTAGTTCTGGTGCTTAGTTGGTTCTAATCTGGTTCCTCCTAAGAACCTGTTTGCTTTGGGTCAAGTTGGAGCCATTGGGTCACCGTAAAACCACTACGCTAGCATCCATTACATAGCAGTTAAACAAAAGCAGTAAGTTGATGATAATATCTATGTTTATCTCTATAGATGGTCTTAAGGCTGATTGTGAGGCGGAGGTCCTCCTGTTGCCTGGACACATCCGTGATCACGCTACTGGTGGGACACAACTGTAGCGGATTTCAGGTCAACAGTTTGTGCTAAACTTCCAGGAGTCATTCCAATACATGTGTGATGGGACCAGGGACGTCCTGGAGAACAAGGACACTAATTAGCGCTTGTGTGTCCCTTTCCACCGTTGATGGTTGGTCACCATAACCCCGCCCCCAGCCCCTGACGTACTCGGTGCTTAGCTCTGGACCAGCAAAGAGTTGGTGCTTGCTGAGCTCCAGTTTATAGAATCTGGAGTCGGTGCTTAGGTGGAGGAAACATAAAGAAGTGGAGCTGAGTCAGGCTCTGGCTCCAGACTAGACCTGGAACCAGCTCGGTGGAGGAGGGTTATGGGTGTGTCATGGCTTCTCAGTTGTACGATTACTGTCATCCACAGCATGAGACATGAGGAACGAAATGCAGTAGCAATAATAATAAAATAAATAAGATAGATAGCAGCCTGTTGTTGAAAGAAGTTAGCAGCACTGTGGCAGCAGCAGAGCAGTAAGAGGGATAAGGGAGCTGAGTTTTAGATAATGAGATGTCGTTAATATCCCATCAGAACCACACGCCACATAGAATTAATCGAAATCATCATCAAGAAGCTCAGTTTTTACAGCCTGTAGCTTCGATAAATGGTGTCATTTTGCCCTTTTTTAAAAACTAAAACACGTCTTTCAAACATCCTGGTCGGTTTAGGGCGTTGAGTTGTTTTCAAATAAGGCAGCGACGAATAAAACGCGGACAGGTTTTTGCAGATTTCGCCAAACTGAGCTCAACTTATTTGGGAGTGAAATCATCCAGCAGCAGCTCTGCGGTTCGATTTCACTCCGGAGAAAACCAGACTAACCATTCAGGGCACACAGACGCTGTTAAAGCCGCTCTCCGAGTCAAGGACGGACGGAAACGAGGCAACAGAGGGCCGAGTAAAAAACCGAGCAACGGGGGAAAAAAAAGATAAAATAATAAGATCGACACGAGGCTGAGAGAAGAGAGGAGGTCGCCTTCATGCATGTCATTATCATCTCATCAGAACATCGGCGCTCCTCTTCCTCCCTCCTGTTTGATGAAGCTCCTCTGCAGCTTCTGATCCCTTTAAAAAAAAAGAATGTTTGACCGAGTTAAACCCGACTCACGCAGCAACAGCAGGATCTTCTCTTTAGTTTTACCATTGGTGTGTGTTTGTGTGTGTTTGTGAGACATTCTGAGTTTAAATGACTGTTATTATGCGACGACAAAACACTGATTTACTCAAATTCATAATCCCCCACAGAAATATTACCAGGCAATTATCCCAGCGAGGAAAATTGGACATTAAATAGATTTTTTTGTGTGTGTGCTCGCCCTTGATGAAGATAATGATGCAACATAAACACTGTTGTTGCGGCTGATTTATCCAGAAATTAAAGATACGTATCGGCGGTTCAGGATAGTTAAATGAAAAATGCAGGTGGAGGTTTGGTCTGAACACGTCTCCCGGAGGAAATCTTGAGTTGAACGCTTCGTTTCCCAAGTCCTGATGGATCTCCACGCCCCAGTTTGTTTGGTTTATAGTAGAAAAATGTCTTTATTCGTGCAAAAATTAAAGCACCAGGCGACACTTCGACATGTGATGCAATGAGTTCTGCTGTGGATCAAAGGTTCTTCACTTCTGTCATGTTTTTATCGGGACTAATGCACTTTTTTTTAATGTTAAAGAGGAAAAACTCCCTGAAATCAGGCAATATAGGCAAAATGCTAAGGGCGCCGTGGCCTCCAGGGGGCGCCACAAAATCAGGAAGGAATCCACCTTCAATGTAATTATATTAAAACTAGTTATTACTATTAACTCTTAAAATGAAAAATCTAACATAGATTCAAATGTAAAGCCAATTAATATCACTACAAAACAATGCTACTGATTTCTTTTGTTAGTAAATCACTGATGGAGGGGGGGCGCCATTTAAAATCTAGCCTTGGGCGCCACATTGGGTCGGGCCGGCTCTGCCCATGCTTCAGTAGACAGCAGTAAGCAATGGTATTTCAATAATATAATCATTAAAAAGGATCACCTTTGTTCTTTTCTACTGTACAGTGGTCCTCGTCTGTGGCGGGGGTTCGGTTTCAGAACCCCCATAATAGACGAAAATCCACGAAGTAGCGACCTTATATTGATTTTATCATTACCTCCGCCAAGGAGGTTATGTGACGGCCGGTGTTGGTTGGTTTCTTTGTTTTTTTCTGTGCAAAATAACTGGAAAACTCATGGACAGATTTGTATGAAATTTTCAGGAAATGTGTGAAATGGAACAAGGAACAAATGATATATGACATATGACATGTTGGGACTGATCCGGATCACCGTCTGGATCCAGGATGTTTCTTAATGTAAGTGTAACCGGGTGGACAATTAAATGCAGTTTACTCTAAAAGCCACCAGAGGGCACTCTTGTTTTTGGGGTAACCCCCTCTGACCACATGACATTTTGGGTCTCCACGCGACAGACAGCGACAATGACTGAGTTCTCTTTCCTTCCCTGAGCGACACGGTTGGGCCGGCATTCTTATCTCCGGTTGTCTAAGAAGCTGGGAGGCTGTTAGGAGCTGCCGCGCTAGAGGCCGCGCCTGTTCATTAGGTCGGATGGGGTGAAGGCTGCATTGTCGGTAGGACATTTGAACTGTATGTAATTACATTTGTATCTGTAACGTTCCGAAATATGTGAATTGGGAGATTGTGTTGGGGGTGGACTGAAGCTCCTTGGTGGAGGTATGAGCTCTCTGAGGGCTTTTCTAGTTTATATATATTTCAGTGCTTGATAAACCCTCCCCATGCTTGGGTTCCAGAAGCCTTAGAAGGTCCAGAACGTTTGTTCGACATTGTAGGACTTGAAATAAATTCAACACTACACACAGCGATCAGACGTCCATGTGGAACGGACAAGGCCAGATGCTGAACTCTGCTGTACACGGGAGACGGAGGAGGCTGATGCTATGGTCGCTGAGCCAATCAGAGCCCAGGATGCAGAACGTAGCGCTCTGATTGGTCGCCTCCCATCCATCAGCCAATAGCGTGCCGTGTAGCACCTCACGTGGGCGAACTAGCTCAAGAGGAAGCTCCATATGCAAGAGACTTTTTCTACTCATCTGTTGCACGCTACGTGTTTTATTTCCATTTATTCTTCTTAATCCGTGATACAAAATTAGATATATACAATTTAAAAATCCACAATACAGTGAGACCTCGATATGGCGAGGGACGACTGTACTGTAAAATGTTTTCTAAGTGGAAAAGTCTAAAGTACTAAAATATATGACAACAACAAACCCTATTGTTCAGATTTAAGACACGTTCAAGAAAAAACCTGCAGCGAAAAGTAGAATCAAACTGGAAAAAGCTCCTTTGGATGCTGCAATTTGACGCAAGGTCATGAAAATGTACTTTGGTAGATAAATTAGATTCGTGGCAAACTCCTGGTTGGTCGATTTTAACAATGTATGTTTTATTTTAGCTCTGAAGTGAATCGAATTTGCATTTAGACCTTGCTGCAGACTTCCAGCAGCCTCGCCAAAGTTTAACGATAATGATCGTCCAGAGACCTGAAGGGACTTTTTAGCAGAAGGTTGAACACTTGTCTTCACTTTGTTATTTCACACAGGACATTTTTACTGCTGCAAACAGTTCACAAGACTGAAAACCAGAGGAACTGTTGTCAAACTGGTTTTATTTAAAGTGTACTTGGTGTCGTTTGGCTTTATGGGCTTGTAAATCTCTTTGGGGCTGCAGCGTCGCGTCACAGCTAGGAGATCCCCGGTGTTACGAACGGTTGGAGACTCAGGTGCAGGACAACAAGACACAACACAGGATGTTTCAAAGTAAAGACTTTAATTAACATGAAAACCATGTACAGACGTTCAAACCCACACAAGGTAACACCAAGCTAGGAATGAGTTAAGCAAAACTAAACTACTATTAGCTCCTAAAAAGAACGAAACAAACTTAACTAACCAGCAGACGGCAGAGCAAACAAAGGGATACGCTAATGGAGCTACGCTTACTGACAACAAGAACTAATTCACCACTAGCTCACATGAAGCAAACTGAGGTTTATCTAAAACACACGAAACAACAAGCAAACTAACAAGAACTAAGATAACTACTGTACACATGACTTAACTGTGGGGCAGTAGAGAGTCGGGGCTGGGAGGTCTAGGCAGGCAGAGTGTGGCGGCGTCGATGGTGAGTTGGCTGTTGGCAGGTGGACGCCGATGAACAGGAGACGAGCAGGACAGTGGCGAGCAAGTGGACCGGGGAGTTCATTCCGGAAGAAGGGTCCGGAGCCAGACAAACTGAGGTAGAAGCCAACTGTTCTGCTCAACGCTCAGCATGAGGTTACATCCAGTCACAGGTGGAATCAGACTCAGGTGCGCCTCATCAGCTGATTGCTCACTCGTTCCACCTGTCGCCAGCCGAGCCGCCACACGGAGCTCCCACCCACCTACAAGCTGTGTCCCAACTCAGGGGCTGCATCCTTCCAAGGACCCAGCCTACCCGTCGTTCGAAGGCTGGGTCCTTCTAGGCTGCATGAGCGTTTGTTAAATAGACGGTCCAGCCCACAACGGACTTCCTGCTTGCGTCATGACGTCCCGTAGCGTCGCTCCTGTTGCCTAGCAACCCTGACAAACAAATTTTCATCCCGATGATCAGGATGAGACGACTATGTTGTATTTTTCCCTCATTTTTTGACTGAATTTGATCCTGAAATTGTGATTTTTATTGTTAATATGTTTTACATCCTTGAAGACTTGAGGGTCTTGTTCTGTCCGGTGGTTCGGGACTAAACTGTCTGAGAAACAAGAAGCTGGTTTAAATCTGTTAACATCCACTTATATTAGCTTTAGATATTATAAACCTCCACAGTCTCTGGGCTGAATGTTTCTGATGAGGATCACTAAATACCTGCTGTCTGAACAGAAACCAGATATAAATTATGTTAAACATGTTATCAGATAACTTGGTGGAGCTAAACTAAGAACAGTGAGGAGAGTCATGTTTTCACTGGTCTACAGAGAATCACCACCAATAGAAGCTCCAGCAGGATTTACGTCCATTTTACTTCTTCTCCATATAATAATTGAAATAAGGATTAAATATGTGAATATTTATGAATGAATAAGTCGTTTATGTGGTGGCCGCAGTCCGAAAAAATCGCCACAGTCTCAGTAAAATAAAGCTTAAAACTGAAGCTGAACAACTGGAAAGTAAATGTTTTAAACTGCAGCGGCTCATCAGTAACGTCACTTAATCGATTTTTTAAAACGAATTTTAAGGTTTTCAACATTTGCATCGTAGCTATCGGACTGACCTAGAATCCTCCACCGCTGATGAATCCATCTTCTCTGTCAGCTGTGAGCAGCTAAAACTCCAGCTGTTGATCGAACTGTCAGCGGGGCGCAATGAATCTTAGGATATTTGGGGCTATGAAGGATCCACTGATGCATCCTTCAAATCCGTGGAAAAGAAGGACGCATTTGAAGGAGTCTTGGAGTTTTAATGAAATGGGACGGCCTTAGTCGCACCGCTGTGACGTATGCAGCCTTGAAGGATGCAGCCGCTGAACTGGGACACAGCTTCAGAGAAAGAGAAGAAGGAAGGGGAAGGAGAGGACTGCACTACCTGGTCCTGGAGCCAGAGGGCGTAACACCCGGTTCGCGTCCCGGTTAAGACGCCTGGGATCTTTCTGTGTGGAGTTTGCATGTTCTCCCTATGGGTTCTTCGGCTTCCTCCCACAGTCCAAAAACATGCTGAGGTTAATTGATGATTCTAAATCGTCTGTAAGTGTGAATGAGAGTGTGATTGGTTGTCTGTCTCCATATGTGGCCCTGTGATAGACTGGTTACCTGTCCAGGTGAACCCTGCCTTCACCTGAGTCAACTGGGATAGACTCCAGCCCCCCACAACCCTACAGAGGATTAAGCGGTGTATGGATGATGGATGAATCTCTTTGTAACCTACAAAGTCCCATGTAAATAGAGACGTTTTTGTTATTGAAGCAGTTATTTCCTCATATTAGCTTCTGATTAAAATCCCACTGTCCAGCAGAGTTGGGGTTTTTCTGTGTTTATTACACTTATGTTGCATTTTATATTTTCCTTGTATGTATTTGTGGTGATTACTTTTTCTTTTCCCCTCCTGGATTAATAAAGTTTTCCTATTCTTTTCTATTCTGCATCTCATTATTACCAGAATGTTTCTCGAAGTTTGACACAAGCAGCAAAAACTTTCTCCTCAAACTGCAAATCAGCCTCGAGTTTTTCCTGCTGCTCGTCTCATTTCTGGGTTTTACTGCCAGTCAGACTAAAAGGCTGCAGGAAGCTCCGGCTTGTTGCCTCCGTGTGCGACGTTTCCCCGAATCTTCACAACAAAAGCAGTGAGTGCAAAGTAAACAAAACAAATAAATTCATACGTGGATGAAACAGGAGCCAAAAGCTGTGTCCGGGGATCGGGTCGCCGCCGTCGACTGCTGCTTGATCCACACAGCACCCGGTCCCTAAGGTTCCCTCTGCGGGTGGTGAAGGAGCTAAGCCGAAAGGTGAGGCTCTGTATTTACCGGTCAGTCCACGTTCCGACTCACCTATGGTCATGAACTTTGGGTCATGACTGAAAGAACGAAAGAAGATCCTGGATTCAACCGGCTGAAATGAGTTTCCTCCGTAGGGTGGCTGGGTGCACCCTTAGAGATCGGGTGAGGAGCTCGGAGTAGAGCCGCTACTTCTCCACATCAAGAGGAGTCAGCTGAGGTGGCTTGGAGGGAGGTGTTCCTGGCATGTCCCACCAGGAGGAGGCCTCGGGGTAGACCTAGGACACGCTGGAGGGACTATGTCTCTCGGCTGGCCTGGGAACGCCTCGGGGTCCCACTGGAAGAGCTGGAGGAGGAGTCTGGGGCGAGGGAAGTCTGGGTCTCTCTGCTGCCTCCATGACCCGGTCCCGGATAAGCGGTAGAAGATGGATGGATGGTGGATTAAGCATCTAAGCAAACTTGCAGCAACAAGTGGAATTAAGAAAGTGAGCCGGAAGTGTGTCGAAGGTTTTGCCACGAGTCTAATTTGCAGATAAAAATATGAATTTGCTGCCAGTTTGCAGCGACAAATTTCAACTTCACCTGCTTGCTATGAAGCTTAAATCTTTGTGCAGTAAATTTACTGGGTTTGCTTTCATTTAGACGAGAAAACAAATGTGTAAAAGCTGCAAAAAGCTGCAGAGAGTTTGAGGTTGTTGCCCGAACATCCACTGTTTTGTACGAGTGTTTGTTTCCCTGAATCTCTCCAACAAAGGTGGAGGAAGGAGAGTTAGCCCGACCCATAGAGACTCAAATGCCCCTTTTCCACCAAGAAGAACCAGGTCCTAGTTCTGGTGCTTAGTTGGTTCTAATCTGGTTCCTCCTAAGAACCTGTTTGCATTGAGCCAAGTTGGAGCCATTGGGTCACCATAAAACCACTACGCTAGCATCCATTACATAGCAGTTAAACAAAAGCAGTAAGTTGATGATAATATCTATGTTTATCTCTATAGATGGTCTTAAGGCTGGTTGTGAGGCGGAGGTCCTCCTGTTGCCTGGACACATCCGTGATCACGCAGGAATTGATAAACAACTAAACTTTGGTCTCAGCTGCTTTTTTAAGGGAATGTCATTTAGTTTTTTGAAGAAACGTGTCGGGAAAGACAGCCAGTTTGAAAAAGTGACAAAGTCAGAAGGCAGAAAACGTTGAATAGATGCACAAACAGCTTCACAAACATCAGAAACCTCCACTGTTCTATTTGTTTGTTTGCATGTTAGAAGCTTGGTTCAGTTTAAGGCACCAAAATTGAGAAAAAGTCACGGTTCAGGTTAAAATGCGACTTTTTCCCACTACATGTTTAAAGCTTCTCCTCCATCGTCTGGGTTGCCATGGTGACAAGCCCATCTAATACATGATGTCAGCTGGAAAGGAGCACAGATAGGAATATAAGCTTGTGGGATGCAACAGAAAATAACATGATACGTGAATAGGGAAAGGAAAATGACGTATTACCACCTTAAAACTATGCATTCGTGTTCATAATTATTAATAATATTCAAAATCCAGGACACAACGTGCTTTTAAAGGCAGGAAAATGAAACGGATGAGTCAAAAAATCCCCAGAGATGGAAAAAAGCACAAGAAGGATGAAAGCAACGAAATATAATTTAAAAGGAAATAAAAAACCAGGACAGGCTCAACGACAAAAAGTGTATCTAGAGGAGAGAAATGACTGATTCATGATTGATGGTTTTCATTGTTTTAGAAATTGGAGGCACATTTTTAATTAATTTTATTGTTTATTTCTGCAGGGACGCCGCATAATTAAAAAAATAATGGCTAGAAGCTGTCATTGGGAAAGTACAAACAAAACATGCACAGGACGAAAATGTCCAACAGAAATATAAAATATCAGACGAGAAAAGCCCTCATAGAGCTCAGACCTCCTCCAAGCAGCTCATTTTACCCCATGTTGGGATTTACACCCAGAAATAATCGTCCCAGGATTGTTTTATCTACATTATTAGATTCCTTGACCCAGAAAACAAACCCTTAGCATCTGGATTCACATTGATATCATCATTAGTTCAATAGTTCTTCACCAGAATCTCTTTCTGGGTCATGGTGGTTTCTTCTGGATCCAGCTCCATAGCTGTTGATTCTACAACAGATCTGTTGGATCCTCCTGATTCAGCAGAGTCTCAGCTACATGTTGGTGTTGGCTGCATGTCTGGATCTTCATCTGTTACCTTACAGTGATGACCATTCCACAGGCCCTCTAGGTTTTCCTCTTCTGGATCCTAGTATCTGGAATTTTACCCAGATCCGGATCAAATTTTAAGATGTTGTAGAAATTAGCAGGAACTGATCCTGTATTTTTACCAAGCAGCAGGACATTTGTTGTGGAGTTACATGCACATATAGATACACGTTGCCCTATCTCCCAATGCTAAAGAATCCTGCAACAAACTCCTGGATCCAGACGGTGATCCGGATCAGCACCAAGATCTAATCATCTGTTCCTTTTCCCATCATCCACCTTTCCTGAACATTTCATCAAAATCCATTCAGAACTTTTCACGTAAAGTTGCTAACAGACAGATAAACGCCGGCAAAAACATGACCTCCTTGGCCGAGGTAACTATCCTGCATGAGCAAATGTACATTTAAATTCTACTTTACTCAATAGTTGTGTGTGAAAAGTCAAAGGGAAACCATACCATTGCTGCTCAGGATGTATTGCTTTTATTTTGTTCATACATCTCAGTAATTGTCTGTAAAGAAGCTTTAAAAACACAATAAAACAAACTTTATCAAGATCTAATCATCTGTTCCTTGTCCCATCATCCACCTTTCCTGAACATTTCATCAGAATTTGTTCATTACTTTTCACATAAAGTTGCTAACAGACAGATAAACGCAGGCAAAAACATAACCTCCTTGGCCGAGGTAACTATAAACGTCTCCATAAACACACAGAAGCTGAGCTGCTGCCAATTTATTTCATTTTTAATGTTTTTTTTATTATTTTATCTTTATTTTTTTTTTAGCCCTGCTGTACTTTTTGTGCTTCTATCTGCTTCATCTGCATCCAGTAAGGTGAGGGACCAATAAATGTTCGACTTCACAGTTCAGACCAGTTTCCATTTCCAGAGACACGTTTTGAGGTTTCTGGAAGCTTCTTTCTTCCTTCCGCCGTTTAATCTGATTTCAAACCCTCACAGAGGCGTCGGTTTGCTCCATTTTTGTTTCGCCTTTCAGGCTGAGCTGCTGCGTTAAAAGTCGCCTCCTGTGGGAGAACCCGCCGTTAAATCCGGGGAACCTTGATCATTCGCCAGATGGGCCTTTTTTTTTTCCCGTCGCCGCTTTAAAAACACCGGCGAGCTGTTTGAGTGGAACCACAAGGTGACGAGAAGATGAGCTGCTTCTTCTTCTTTTAGCTTCCAAAGTCTGAGCGTCGGTTTGCTGAAAGCCTGGAAAAAGTGGGACGACGGCTTCTTTGATAATCTGGGTTCTGTGAGTTCAGAACCGTCACCGTAAAAGATGAGGAAACGCCGCGTGTCCTTGAGACAAAGTCAAATTACTGACAGTCTATTGAGCTAAATTTGCATCGGGGGGGAAATAAACTGCCTCCTCGGCTTCGTCCTCGTCCGAATAATAAGTGATTTTCTCCTCGCTTTGACTTTCCTGGGCTTTCAGGAGGCGAACAACAAAACAAAACGAAAGAAGAGAGGAAGGAGAGGAGACGACGAAGAGCAAAGCGAGGGAAGAAAGAGGACCACCGAGTCGCTGTCGCTTCTGTTTGGTTCTAGATATCCTCTCTTTGTTTGTGTCCTCTTTCTTTTCTTTTTTATCTCCGCACAGCCGAAACAAACGCAGACGAATGAATTCCTCACCTTCGTCGACTCCAGACTGTCAAACAAGAAGCCTGCTGGGGGTTTATTAGTGTTTCCTGCTGAAATAATCAAAGTTCAGGGACGGGGCGGCAATAAAACAACACGGTGGGACCAAAGTAAAGCTGATTTACTTTCAAAGAAAACCGTGTGAGTTTCATAAAACAACCACAACAAGAGGAGCTCTGCTGTGTTTGAGCTGTAGTTGAAGTAAAGTCATTTATCTTTCTGCTTTGGTGGATTCCATCAGCTTGACATCACACTTTGTCTCTTCAAACTCTGATTTTAGTCTCAGCCAAAGTGTTCAAATTAAGTTCCGCTGCTCGTTTAGCGTCGTGCAGGTCGATGCGTGATAGTCAGGTTGTTTTCTCCAAGCAGGATCACAGATTTACGGTGGCCCAGAAGGGTCAACGCAACTTCAAAAGCCACAACAGAAGTGCAAAGCGGGATCTCCATGGTAACTGATGCTGTTGAGATAGATCTCCATGGTAACTGATGCTGTGGAGCTAGTTTTCCATGGTAAGTGATGCTGTGGAGCTACATCTCCATGGTAACTGACGCCGTGGAGCTAGATCTCCATGGTAACTGATGCTGTGGAGCTAGGTATCCATGGTAACTGATGCGGTGGAGCTAGATCTCCATGGTAACTGATTTTGTGGAGCTAGTTTTCCATGGTAGTTGATGCTGTGGAGCTACATCTCCATGGTAACTGATGTTGTGTGGCTAGATCTCCATGGTAACTGATGCTGTGTGGCTAGATCTTCATGGTAACTGATGTTGTGTGGCTACATTTCCATGGTAACTGATGCTGTGGAGCTACATCTCCATGGTAACTGATGCTGTGGAGCTAGGTCTCAATGGTTACTGATGCTGTGGAGCTACATCTCCAGTGCTGGTTGAATTAACAGTTATCATTAGCATTTAGCAGCTAGCTAAATTGGTAGCAACGGCACTGATCACTACCTGGAGCATCTCCTAAACGGGCCTGGGTCAGTTGAATGTGGCAGTGCTGGTTGAATTAGCAGTTAGCATTAGCATTTAGCAGTTAGCTAAATGGTAACATCGGCACTGGTCACTACCTGAGGCATCTCCTAAACGGGCCTGGGTCAGTAGAATGTGGCAGTGCTGGTTCAATTAGCAGTTATCATTAGCATTTAGCTAAATGGTAGCATCAGCACTGGTCACTACCTGGAGCATCTCCTAAATGGGCCTGGGTCAGTTGAACATGGCAGTGCTGGTTGGATTGTGTAGGAGCAGAATATTCTTTTCACAGTATTTAAGTATTTTATTCTACATAATTTCACAATGAGCTGTGTGTTCTTGTGGTTTTATGTTGCGGCTGTGTGTCCAGATTGCCGTTTCCTGCATGGCCACGCTGTGCAGCATGTGACGATACTGACTTTGTGTTTGCATCCACAGCTGCAGCACACAAAGCCGATAGAGGACCTATTGTCAGCGCGCTGAAAGAAGCGGCTCCCTGAAAGGCAGAGAAATCAGAAAACCTTGAACACGGTTTAGAAAAGCATCGGCGGCGAATCAAAACCAGTCTGATCCAAATTCACGTGGAGGTTACATTTATTAACGCGGAAAGTTATGTAATTATTTTATGTAAATGCCTTCATTATGTGGCTGGAACTGAAGGTTGAAGCACCGTCAGGCTGGAAAAAGGTGCAGTTCAAAGTGAAGTGTTTTCACAGAGCAGCTTTTAACAGCAGCAGGCGGCTGATGGGCGGCCTGTCAGAGGAAATCAGGTTTTTTCTCCCCTACTGGAAACAAAAACAGTGAAAAATGAGAGTTTGTGCATTTGGATGGAGAGCATAATGTGAGCTCATCAAACCCTGCAGTCGCCTGTCAGAATCCGGGAAATGAGTCCCCGAAGATGTGATTGAAAAAGCCGCAAAGCACCAAAGAAGTCTTGTTCCAGTTAATGGCCTGTCGCTGGGTCCGGCTGGCAGGACGTGACGAGTCCAGACTTTAAGAGGCAAACTTTTAGAAGCATCAGGAACCTGCAGAGGCTCAACGGACCTGAAGGGAGCAAATCTGAAGCAGTAATTAAACGTCACCATCAACAACAACCTTTATATTATTATGATTGTTTAATGTATATTCATAGTTTTATAGCGGATATTGTGTCTAACTAACCTGAAGAACAACAAAATGATTCAGTGTCATCATAAGCAGCTTTTACAAGATTGTTTTTGAATTAAACAGTGCTGTGAAAAGTATTTGCCCCCCTCCCCTACAGAGATCTTCTATTTTTGCATATTTGTCACGTAAATGTTTCAGATAATCAAACTAATTTTGAAATTAGAAAAAGATAACCCAAGATAACACAAAATGCACTTTTTAGATGATGATTTTAGTTTTTGTCCAGCCCATCAGGCCCCATTTGAAAAAGTATTTGCCCCCTTAGCTACCAGTCTACCAGTTGGGTTCAGTCTCTCCATCCACTGCCAGGCTTGTTGGATCTAAACATCACTAATAGAACCTGTCTGGTGTTGTGAAGCAGCTAAAGGGTCTCTAAAAGCAGCACATGATGCCACGTTCCAAAGAGATTCAACAAAGTCATTGACATCCATCAGTCTGGAGGGTTACAAAGCCATTGCTGAGGCTCTGGGACTCCAGAGAAGCACAGTGAGAGACTTTATCCACTAATGGAGGAACATGGAACAGTGGTGGACCTTCCCAGGAGTGGACCAACCACCAACATGTCTCCAAGAGCATCCATATCTAATCCAGGAGTCACAGAAGAACCCAGAGGAACATCTAAAGACCTGCAGACCTCACTGGCCTCAGTTAAGGTCCGTCTACATGATTCCACAATGAGGAAGACTCTGGGAGGAAATGGATCCATGGAGAGTTGAAGGATCAAACCACTACTGACCAAAAACAACATAAAGGTTCATCTGGATGAGCTCCAAGACTTTTGGATAACATCCTGTGGACTGATGAGTCAAAGGTGGACCTTTCTGGAAGACATGGGTCCGTTTAGTGATGTACTCGGTTTTTAGCCCAACCCGTAGAGACACAGATACCCCTTTTCCACCAAGAAGAACCAGGTGCTAGTTCTGGTGCTTAGTTGGTTCTAATCTGGTTCCTCCTAAGAACCTGTTTGCTTTGAGTCCAGTTGGAGCCATTGGGTCACCGTAAAACCACTACGCTAGCATCCATTACATAGCAGTTGAACAAAAGCAGTAAGTTGATGATAATATCTATGTTTATCTCTATAGATGGTCTTAAGGCTGATTGTGAGGCGGAGGTCCTCCTGTTGCCTGGACACATCCGTGATCACGCTACTGGTGGGACACAACTGTAGCGGATTTCAGGTCAACAGTTTGTGCTAAACTTCCAGGAGTCATTCCAATACATGTGTGATGGGACCAGGGACGTCCTGGAGAACAAGGACACTAATTAGCGCTTGTGTGTCCCTTTCCACCGTTGATGGTTGGTCACCATAACCCCGCCCCCAGCCCCTGACGTACTCGGTGCTTAGCTCTGGACCAGCAAAGAGTTGGTGCTTGCTGAGCTCCAGTTTTTAGAACCTGGAGTCGGTGCTTAGGTGGTGGAAACACAAAGAAGTGGAGCTAAGTCAGGCTCTGGCTCCGAACTAGACCTGGAACCAGCTCAGTGGTGGAAAAGAGGAATCATAGAGATAGAGAGGGCAAAGTTGGCATGACAGGTGGGAAACATGCCGAGCTGAAATAAACCGGTATTATCCTTTAAAGCTTGACCAGAATGGTGCCGCTCTTTTTGTCATTTCTGTTGCAGCTATGCGCCGATAAACGACTATGATCTCAAACATCAGCGGTTTCATCTCCAGTCCTCACCGGAGCGACAGCTACAAGTTGCATTTTCGAAATGTTTTCTCTGAAGTTTTATTTTCGGCTCGCTGATTTGGGGGCAATTTAGAGCACCGCCTGAGCTTCGTGTTTTTTAGAGTGTGGGAGGAAAACCAGGCACTCGGAGGAAGCCCACGCAAACCCAGAGAGGAGCGTTCAGCCTCTGCACGGATAAAACACTCAGTCCTGCAACTCATGACTGCTTTCATTACCAGCTACTTTGCCAGCTGATGATTAATCAACGCTGAGAGCAGCAGAGATGTCTTGTTTTGTTGTAGCAGCTCCTCTACTGTCCTTCTGCTGCTTCTCTTTCTTCTACTCTGGTTCTTCTTGGGTTTGCGATCTCCTCTATCAAGTGTTTATCTCAGTTTCTTGACTCTCAGGTCCTCCATCTGCTGCCTCATTGGACCGGTCCTGGTCTTTATTCACCCTTCCAGCCTGATTCTCCCTCGGCTGATGGATGTCTCTGTGTGGCTGCAGCCGATCCTTCATCTCCCTCCAGCCCGAAGCAGAGCTCATTAGCTCTTTTTTTTCTCCTCCTGACAGACCGGCGCCCCGAAAACCTACAGCCTTGTTTTCAATCTCGCCACTCGTCAGGCTGATCGATTCATTCCCCGCAACGTAATCCTGCCTGTGATGAACGCTGGGGTCTTTGTGCAACGTGTCCTGAACTGTTTCTGCACGGACAGGTCCTAATAAACAGGGATGCACCATGTATAGTTTCAGCATCGATGAAATAACACATCTTGTTACGACTGGAAACTGCACCTTTCTCATTTCCTGCAACTAAACCACATCTCACAGAACATCATTCACTTTAATGTATGAGCTTCCTAACATGCAGGGTGCACAGCGAAACGAGCAAGGACCAGGACAAAAACACAGAAAAGGAAGATTTGGTTGCAAAAATAGGCGCAACAGAAGCTGTACGGAAGTATTTCAGCTCCAAGAAGGATGACGTTGACCAAAAACACAGGTAAAACTAGAAAAGAACTCATAGAGCGCAGACCTCCACCAAGCAGCTTCAGTCCATAGTCCAAAGTATCATAGTGTAGTCCGGTGAAATCAACACTGACAGGACACAGAAATATATGTTGGTTCTTTATTCTGAGCAAATTAACTGGAGGATGCTCAGTGGATAAAATAAGTAGGATAAAACCAGAAATGTTCCTCTGGAGAATCTGGTTTGATTTTGCTAAACAGGACTTCTGTTGCAGCTGCGTTTGAGGACAAACAGCTCTATGTGGAAAACAACTACTTAGTTTGAACAAGACGTCCCAATTTACAGCTTTGTGACAATAAATAAGCAGCAGGAGATATGAGCAAGATGAAATAAGGCTGACCTTAAGGCCAAGTACGGTGTAGTTCCAAGTAGCCTAGAGTGGCTAAGTTAGCTAACCAACAGTATGGTAGCTTAGCTGCTTTACAAACCTAATATTAGGGCTGGTCCCCAATATAGGAATATCTGAATATTGGTTGGTTGTGGTGGTATTCGGATGATAATTTTGATATTTGAATCGTCGTGCGCGCCGCTGCCAAGTGCCGCCAAGTGCCGCCGAGCGCCGCCGAGTGCCGCTGAGCTCTGCTGAGCGTTGCCGAGGCTGTAGAAAGCTGCCGTGGTTCTAATACATGGACCTGCCAACTTACAGTGTCAACAACTCAAAACGCTTTCCAACAGCACAGTGTTTCAACTTTGGGTGGATAAAAATAAAAGTAGAAAAGCATTCAGAGAGCACAGACCTCCACCAAGCAGCTTCAGTCCACCCCCAACACAATCTCCCAACGACAAAGTATCCTTAAATTTAAAAAAGAAGTCCTGGATCCAGACGGTGATCCGGATCAGTCCCAAAATGTCATAATTTCTTCTTTGTCCCATTTCACACATTTCCTGAAAGTTTCATCCAAATCTGTCCATAACTTTTCGAGTTATTTTGAACACAAAAAACAAACAAACAAACCAATGGTGGCAAAAACATAACCTCCTTGGTGGAGGTAAAAAGCACAGCTAATCTGTTTGCCACCATTTAAATCAACTGGCCTGATCTGAAGCTACAAACTGTTTCAGACGCCGCTGCAGGTGTTGCACCATGTGAGAATCACTGACGCAATCATTTCACCTCGAAATACACGATGCCGATTAACGCAGACACCAAAGTCGGTTTTGAAAACATGGCAAGCGCTACGTAACACCATCAGACGTCTCCCATCGCAAGTTAAAACTGAGCTGTCACAAGTGGATTATTATGCAGCTGCACCAGAATACATAAATCCAAGCATCCACTTTCAAGCAGTTTTCACTGCAGCATGAAGTCCTGCACCTCTATGGAAACAGAACAACCATGGAGAAGCAGAGGGAGCTCAGAAATAATGTCTTCTGTGCAGGACGACACAGTTTATTGGCAGAAATCATTAAAAAGTTTAATTTCTTACTTTGTTTAAATTAAAAAACCTGGATGGTAACTCTATATACTACATATACACCCATCAGCCCCAACATCCTGACCACTGACAGGTGAAGTGAATAACATTGATCATATTGGTACTATGTGGTGTTCTGATGGAAAACCTTGATCAGACTTAGACACCCAGATAAACATGGTCCCACAACAAACACACTCCCTCATGCTGATGGAAATCCCAAATGTCACTGGATGAAAATGCACCCCACCACATGGAAACAACATCAACCAATCAGGAACATGTGGAGGAACATGACAATGGTCTAACATGTTGATGTGACCTCCAGACTTCCTACAGCCCATTCTGATCAAGCATCAACAGGATGCAGTGGAACAAGTTGGACTGACAGAGGCCGCACTGCACAAGCCAGAGTAGCCAAAGGATCCAGTGGTTCCAGACCTCATAGGACCCCCTGAGAGGTCCTCTGGTCCATGATTCCTAATGGTTCAGAGCATTTTGGACCACATAAGGGGGACCAACACAACACTCGGCAGGTGGTCATGATGTTATGCCTGACTGGTGTATTTTCATACTTGCTGGTTCAATTAAAATGTCCATAAATTTGTGTTGCAGGTTTATGCTTGGCAAGTTTGTAAATGGGATGTAGAGGAAAAGACATTTTGATCAGTAATGAGGAACCTCACGTCACAGGTGAGGAGTTTAAGGAGCGATGGAAAAATCCTGCAGGTCTTTACAGTTTCTGTCTCTGATAAATGGTGTAAATGGTGCAGTTTTGGCATTTTTAATTTTTTTTTTTATTCTCACAGTAACATTGATCAAATAGATCCTTTGTAGTCGAGATGCATTTTTCGACTTTATTTGCGATTTTTGAACAAATCCTGAATCTGAGAGGTCTTAAGCTAAAAAGTGAGTCTTGTTTTCCAGAATCTGCTGCATTCTCTTCATCCACCACAAACTTCTGAACATCTCCTAAACATGTGAAGACTCCAGGACGTTTACTTCAAGAGACATGGACATCTGAAAGTGGTATCTGGTTCAGTTTCCAACTGGCGAGAGACTCATTTAAAATTTCCATTGGGTGAAAAATGGTGAAAACGTTCAGCTGATAAATTGTCAGATGTCAGTTTCAGATGCCAAAGATCATTCCTACAGAGTTTCAACAGATTCTGAGATGGTCAAGGATCCACCTTCGCTGAGTTGACATGGAATGACCCCAATAGAAAAACCTTCAGGGTGTTTTAAAGTACAAATGTTGAGCAGCACAACCCCTATAATTGACTGTTCCCACTGTGAGGCCTGTAGTTTAAATACAGTAAGTCTAACATTCAATTGATACTATATACTTCCGTTGATGCTATTGCTTGTGCTTGTCTTTGTAAAATGTGGTTTGTAAGTGACGGACGGTTCTTTTTACTGTAGCTGATGTGGAACACTGAGTACAGTACGGAGGTTATTTTTAAACGCTCAGGCGCTGAGGCTGTAAATAAAAATGGACGGTCAGGTTTAACCCAAAACACACCACGGTCAGAGGATTCTCGACTACATTTCTATGAGCCGTGAACCGACTGAACGGAGCCGTGGAGGCTTTTTGTCCCGCCGTGACACCGAGCCTTCAGAGCAGCTTGTTCTGCACATCAGCCTCTAATGACTTCTGTGACTCCTGAGTTTAACCATCAGATGGAACCACACGGATGTCAGCAGCAGCATATTCATCGCAGGAATGAAACGAAACTGAGGTTCCTGCTTCTAATGGGCGTCTCGTGGCGGCTTAAGGCTAAAGGGTCAAACAACAGTCCATCGGTGCCTTGAAATGGGTTTTCTCTCTCCGGAAATCTTCTTTGACTTTCTTGACAAGGTAAAATGTTGTGAGTTCAAACTTTCCTTGTGATGAAATTTAGATTTTTGGAGGTAAATATGTTTTTGTACAGGAAAGGATCCTAAAGTCACCATTTAAATGAAACTCAACTGATCTCATTCTGGGCAGTTCAATCGAAGGCAACTGGACTCAGCAGAATGTCTGAAGACGTTTGGCGCCTCTCATCCAAGTAGCTTCATCAGTTCATGCGTGTCCAGACTAGATTAGCCTCTGTGGAGGAGTTTCAAAGACCAGTGGTGACTAACAGTGGTTGGTGCTCCAAAGGTGGGACTCAGATGGTGCTCCATGATGGAATGACAGTCGTTGGGTTTGTCAGAGTCGTTGGGACTCACACTAGGCCATTTGGAACGACTGTGGTTCTTAGAGGTTAAGGCCCCGTCCACAGGAATACAAAACGCTTATAGCTTCAAAACAGTTCTTCATAAAGACGGAGCTGTTCCAGTAAATGTGTCCGTCCACATGAATTCACTTGATACGCCTGAAAACGATGTAAAACACACGCCAGGCCTGTTGGTGGCGCTATGACGCCATAACAGGAACAAGCGGAAACTGATAGCGTGACTTTAGGCATGAAGAAATCTGTGTAGGATGTAAACATAGAACATGGCGGCGGCAAATAGGAGTGGACGAGCTGGTAGGACTCTAGTCTGGACGGACGATGAGGTGGAACTATCAGCAGGACATACGCAGCACTATACGGAGACATTGTTGTTGTTGTTTTCTGAGTTTGGAGCATCTATGGAGAGGTGGAGCTATGAGGCAAGAGGACAGGGCGTAACAACGGTGACACGTAAACGGCGTTTTCAGATCTTTGCACTCTGGGACCTAGGTTCAGAAAGGATCGTTTTCAGACCCCCAAAACGCCGGCTTGGTGTGGACGATACATGGGTTGGATGGACTATTGGTGCTCGTCTTCGTGTGGATGGAGCCTAAGTTGTTGAATCTCCTGGGTGGAGACCAAAGGGTGGCGTTGTAAATCGGAGATAGGTGGTGGTGTCCAGACCTCCTCCCCCTGATCCCCTCAATAGGGGGGACAGGGAGTGTTGCTCTTTATTGGCCTCACGTGACTCCTAACGACTCTGAGCACCATGTCTGTGAAAGTTCTCATTCATCCAGGTCTGAATCATTCTGGGCAATTCAATCGAAGGCAACTTTACATTGTAAATTTATTTACAACGCCACCCTTTGGTCTCTACCCAGGAGATTCAACAACTTAACCTCTAAGAACCACAGTCGTTGTCTAACGGCCCAGTGTGACTCGAACAACAGCAGCTTACACATGAAAGGGCCACCATCTTGGTTGTTATCATCCAACATGGCGGACTTCTGGTTTGGATAATGATCGTCACATGTACATGAAGAATAAGCACCAACACGTCTTCATGTCAGAGCAATGATGCAATGACAAATAAATTCATAGGCAACTAATGTGAACGTTGCCCCTTTTGTTAAAACAGGAAGTTATTTATTGTGGTTTGGGCGCTTAACTCAGATCTGAACACAGAGATAAGCTGCCCATATTTTAAGATTCAGGCCGACACACGCTTCCAGAAAATATAATTATCTCTGACATCCTTAAATCCATTTAGAAATCACAGAAAAACATGCGCTACAGTACAATGCTAACAGGAGATGCTAATAGCTAATTGAATATACTTTTAATGGAGCCGGTTTGCCACAAATGTGAACAAATGCAGCCTAGAAAAGCAGCAATCAATGTGTAGCTCACAGTTTCATTAATGGGAAAATTACACTTCCTGTATGCAGCCTCCAAAGCATTGTGGGACGTGTAGTTCACAGACCTCACGTGCAATATCCTGCTAAATAAAAGAAAGACAGATATTAATGGTAGGAGTGACGAATGTCAAAGCTTCATGGATGCTAATTATTTTAACATCTGGTCAGAAACTCCAGGGGCATGTCTCAGAGTGAAAGACGGGGCTAATGGTGTCTGCATGGGGGGTTAATGAGCGCTGTAAGATCCAACATATGTTCATAAGAACCGAACACGCTGCTGTGAACCGCAACAGGCCGCAAAGTCTGGTTTTTAATGGGAGCAGTTTTTTCCAGCAGCGAAGGGACAGAAACCAATTTAAAACCAATTTAAATTAAAAATATACTTTGTTTGTTTGCTGGAGGGTAATGGAGCAACACTTTTAACGCTGCAGGAGAGGAGACGCGTCAGGTCGCCTCTTAATGAGCTTTATCACATCCACAGCAATTAATCTCTGTTGTGGACGTCACTGCAGAATCCTCCGAATTAGATCATTGATAGAAAAAGGTTTTCATTGTGCGTCTGGAGCGTGTGCATGATGAGATGTAGGGGATTAATTAATCAGAATTTCAGGCAGATTTCTAATCAGTTCGCTCACGTTTATCTCTCCACTTCTGAGATTTCATCAGCTGAGCGGGAAAGAGATTCTCCATCCAGTCTTGACAGGCTTGTTCTGTTTAACTTTCTTTGGGATTTGAGTTCCTTGTAAGAAAGACTATACCCACTTTGTGTGCGGTATACAATTTCAGCAATAATGTGTCTTGAGATAATGAAAAAGGATTCTTGAAATAATTAAAAATGGAGACAAAAGAGACCAAGAACTGTCCACAGAAGGTCGTAACTGTGGTTCAAGAACATTGGATATGAAGACTTAATGGAGGAAAAAGATAAATACACCCGTGTTTGTGGTGACCACGTCATATCTGGTAGTTAGGGTCAGGAGTTCTGGAGTTCTTCGCTAATTAAAGCTATTTTTTCTGTTGATTAGTTGAACTCTTCAACGCTAACACTGTGCTTCTCGCCTTGTAGGACACCCAGTGGGCCCACGCGACAACGCCAATCCAAACTGGGCTCCTGCACTAAAATTAGGACACGAAAAGATCCAGAGGAAGACTCATCCGTTTCAGTTTCAAGAAATGAAAGGAAAGACCTGCCAAGAAAGCCCGATTAGAAGGTGCTCAAACTTTGTCGAGTTTGGAGAAAAACACAAGAGCAGCCATAGCGGTGATTCTGGAGGTCTTTGTGAATGGTTTAGATGGACATAAACAAAAACTCTGTGGTCTTTTACTTGTTTGGTGAGAAGACTATCCACCCAGCCAGACACCAAGACACTGTAGGCATCTAGGCTCCTGCAAGCCTTCATTTGTATGTTGGTTGCCCATCCATCCATCCACCCACCTATCCATCCATCCATCCATCCATCCATCCATCCATCCATCCATCCATCCATCCATCCATCCATCCATCCATCCGTCCATCCATCCATCCATCCATCCATCCATCCATCCATCCGTCCATCCATCCATCCATCATCCTTCCATCCATCCGTCCATCCATCAATCCATCCATCCATCCGTCCATCCATCCATCCATCCATCCATCCATCCATCCATCCATCCATCCGTCCGTCCGTCCGTCCATCCGTCCGTCCGTCCATCCATCCATCCATCCATCCATCCATCCATCAATCCGTCCGTCCGTCCGTAAGCCCAGACTTTCCCTCACCCCAGACACCTCCTCCAGCTCTTCCACTGGGACCCTGGCGCATTCACAGGCCAGCTGTTAGTTGCCCACGAAGTTTAAAGATAGTTTACGATATTTGGACATCCCATCACTGATATTGACGGTAAATGTTTTTAACAATTACAGATCAAAGCCACAAACCTCTTCTCTATGTCTTGACTTCACAGAGGACTCCAGAGAGTCATAATATTTGGAGAAAGTCAGAGATGTATCGCTGCTGTTATTCACGCAAGACGCCATTTTGGATTTGCACATCATCCAACATGGCGGCGGACGCATATGTCACATTGTTTGGTCACGTGGTTGCACACGAAGTTAATTTAAACACCAGAAACTTGTGCTCAAAAAGAAAGGATTCATCCTCCATGAAGGACCTAGGATCCCTAATCTGTCTCTATTCCTACCAGTGAGCAGTGATTCCTAACACGTCTCTGGGGGTCATCAGGTGGAAACCTCCCTTCAACGCTGTTTCTCCTACTTAGTCCCACGACACCTCCAGGAGGCTAGGAGGTGAACTCTGGCCTCCCAGAGTCACCCCCCCTAGTGCCAGTTCACACTGCTGCTACACAATCCAACCAGCACTGCTACGTTCAGCTGACCCAGGCCTGTTTAGGAGATGCTCCAGGTAGTGGCCAGTGCTGATGCTGCCATTTAGCTACCAGCTAAATGCTAATGCTAACTGCTAATTCAACCAGCACTGCCTCGTTCAACTGACCCAGGTCCGTTTAGGAGATGCTCCCGATGTTGCCATTTAGCTACCTGCTAAATGCTAATGCTAACTGCTAATTCAAACAGCACTGCCAGGTTCAAGGCCCATTTAGGACATGGTGCAGTTAGTTCCCAGTGCCGATGCTACCCTTTAGCTAACTGCTAAATGCTAATGCTAACTGCTAATTCAACCAGCACTGCCACGTTCAACAAGAACAGCAGTGTTGCTCCCCTGTCTCAGATTTAGACCTTTCATCTCACCTGAGAAGCAATTTTAAGAAATAGGTTTAACTAAGCGCATCGCATTTCAATTTAACGACAACACACTCATTATTCAAGCTTCAGCTGATGGTGCAATGCATGTTTTTGCTCCCCTGTAGAACTGGGCCTGTCTGTCTCCGTTAGCGCACTGTTGTTCTTTGTTTTTGGGCTGAACAGATTCCACCCACCTGAATCTGCAGGTCTGGATTCTCAACACAAGCTGCTGTGACTTCTGGCTTTAGTTGATGCAGGCAAGTGAAGGAAAGTAGTTAAGTACATTCACTCAGATACAGTTTTAAGGTTCTTGTGCTTAAATTTCAATTCATTTCCATTTTTTTACACTTCAGAGGGACTTCAACAGTCATAGTTTACATATAAACACGTTACATAAATAAAACACATGATAAGGCATACAGTAAACAGATTCCAACCTTTCAGTCTGTCATGTTTTCATCTGAACGTGTTTCCTGCTGCTCCTCCAGCTGTGCTGCATCAGAGGCTGACGACAAGTCAAACCACCAGTGCAGAACCTCCATCTCCTCCTCCAGCATTCATTCATCTACCAGACTAGACCTGCCCTGAAACACTTACAATGACACCACTAGTGCAGGATGATAGCGATCGCCCTGGGGGTTTCTTCTTGTCTGTACAGTGCAGAACTTTTTGATGGCAGCGAGAACATCTAAACATATGACTACAAAGAAAGGTCTTCAAAGACTCTTAACCTGCACACGTCTCAACCTTGAAACTAGTCTCAGTTTTCTGAATGTGCAGCTTCATATATGCAAAAGAAATTCAATTTAAAGATGGTTTAAACTGCAGCATCACACTCTGAGTTTGTTTTTGAGAGCTTGAACTGAAAAATAGAATTAAAGCAGGTCCCTCAAAACAGTAACTGAGTGCTTCACAAGGTTATTATCACTGCCAAGTTGGTTTGTTTGTTTCTTTGTTTATTTGTGTGCAAAATAACTCGAAAAGTAATGGACGGATTTGGATGAAATCTTCAGGAAATGTGTGAAATGAGACAAGGAAGAAATTATGACATTTTGGGACTGACCCGGATCACCGTCTGGATCCAGGAATTGTTTTTAATCTAAGTGTAACCAGGTGGACAATTAAATGCGGTTTACTCTAAAAGCCACCAGAGGGCACTCTTGTTTTTGGGGTAACCCCCTCTGACCACACGACATTTTGGGTCTCCACGCGACAGACAGCAACAATGACGGAGTTCTCTTTCCTTCCTGAGCGACATACGCACGGTTGGGCCGACATTCTTATCTCTGGTTGTATAAGAAGCTGGGAGGCTGTTAGGAGCTGCCGCGCTAGAGGCCGCGCCTGTTCATTAGGTCGGATGGGGTGAAGGCCGCATTGTCGGTAGGTCATTGGAACTGTATGTAATTACATTAGTATCTGTAACGTTCCATACAAAATATCTAGTTTGTTTTTGATGTGGACAGATGCGATCTAATCATGCTATGAGTGTCTTGAATTTCCCTTTTTTTGCAGACTAGTCAGTTCTTAGATCTCTGCTGGACTTAACGTCATTTTGTAAAACAAAGTGTTCGGCAGTTGCCGGGGACACGCTGTACTTTCCTCCCTGTTTAAACATTTGCTGCATGCCCGTTGTGCTGGACTCCCAAAGGCTTTCTCTCCACATCCAAAACACAAATTAATATTCTCTTTGCCCCCCCCTCCCCACGCTCCTCTGGTCAACGCACTTATTGGCTGTTTGTAAGGTGCGCAGCGTACACCCACTCCCTCTCTCTGGGACTCATTTTGCATCATCTGTTTGATTCCTTCCATCAGAGGGCCGAGGACGGACGAAGCACGCCGCTGGGAGTCGAGGCTTTCTTTGCTTCTGGACTGTGACGCTCCACGGCTGCCTTCACGCCCAATGCTGATTTGTATGTGAACAAAGCAGCGCGCTTGTCCTCCTCATGACGGCTTCATCTTTCATCAGAGCAGAAAGGCAGAAAACAAACACCCCGCTGCTTGTTTTGATGGATGATCTCATAACCGAATGTCTAAATGACGCAGTAACAGCAGCTAGAATGTAGTCTGGTGATGGAAAGGTTATTAATGAACACACTTTAATTAGGCAGTGGTATTTAAGTTCTTTGCCGTATGAAAACATCAGCTGTATCCTCACACACTGTGCTGTTTTCTCAGTCAGTCATGCTTCATAGCAGGTAAACAGGATACTCTAATTCAGTAGTTCTCAACCGGTCCAGCCTCAGGATCCTCTATTAATAACAGTCGCAACCCAAATTTTTAAAGTTTGCTGTACCTGTTAACAAATTAAGGTGTATTTGGGTGGAGTCTCAACGCATTCTGATCCACTTAAGGAAAATTTTGGCTTATTTTTTTTGCTAATTTTGCAATATTTGGACGCTTTCGCCAAGTTTGGGGCATATTTTGGCCCATTCTGACAGATTCTGAGCACATTTTGGTTCATTTTTGGCACGTTTTAGCATAAATTCCTCCAATAAGCTGACAGAGCCAAATCTAGAGGTTAATAGTGGGCAATTACTGGTGTCACCACCACTAAATATCCTGCTATTGAAAGCAAACTGTGTCACTACCTTTTTTTTGGGGGGGGGCATCCTTCTGCGACCCACCAGTTGAAAACCACTGCTCTAATTAGAATGTAAAGAGCTTTAAATCCTAATTCGGTGCATGTATTCGGTGTTTATGTTGGAGTTGCACCACCAACTCCAACATAAAGTTAGCTCCTATAATGGCCGAGTGGTTTCAGCTCGAGGTTGACTGATTTGGGTTATTCAGTCGATCCCCAATAGCATAAATGGATGTTACAATACTTTATTTTCTGTATCTGCTTATGTTCTCCAGCACAGCACTGATCTGATTGGTTGCACATAAAGAATAACAGCCAGTCACCACTGAAGGATAAATGCTAAAAAGTTCTGGTTACTCAATATTGGTTTTAAACATCCTCGTGGTTTCAATCGTAGAATCCGGACTTAGCTTGAGTTTCTCCAAGATGTTCCACCTCTCGTCCAAGAGGCTTCATCAGGTCTAAACTGACTGGTTGGGAGCTCCAGGTTTCACATTCTCTACCCAGGAAGAACAGGACCTACTCAAACCTGGCCACAAGGGGCCCCAACGAACCCCACTGTGAGAGGGAAGGACCCAACGACTCTCATAATGAGTTGAGGGGCAGCACCTACCCAGCAGACTGAAGCTCCAGTGGTGTTAATGGATCCTGAAGAGTATAAAAACCTGGAACTCCCAACCAGTCAGTTTAGAGCTGATGAAGCCTCTTGGATGGGAGGTGGAACGCCTTGGAGGAACTCAAGCTAAGTCTGGATGCTACGATTGAAACCGTGACCTGGATGACTGAGAACCTTCACAGACACATGGGTTTTAAATGTTTGTTATGGGTTATTGGCCTCCTTGATTATTAATAATCAATGTCGGGCCTGAAAAAACCAAAACATTAATCAAGTCCTAGTTATAGCACGAACAACACGGGCCACAACGCCGTTAGCAGCTGAGTCCTTGGTTCAACTCCACTGTTGTGTTTGATCAGATCTGGTCTTTGGGATGTTTTGTCTAAAGCAATTATAGCTGTTTTAAAAGTCCACACTGAAAGAGGGCCAGGGCTGAACAACAAATTGATTTCAAAATGCTTGTTTAACTGATGCAATTAGCAATTTGTGAAGTGTGAAATTGGAACCATACAGACATGTAAAGCCTTGAAATCGACTTATATTTACAAAAAAGTGTCATCTTCATCAAATGTCTGAATAATGAAGGAGTAATATGACATCTTTAATGTTTTAATATGTTTTCAATGGATATGAAGACATTCCCTTCAAGCAGTTTCAAAGAAATCAAAACAAATCCTGTTAAAACGTCCTAAAACGTGGATTTTCCAGCTCTGAAGCTAATTCCAGGAAGACCTGTGGCAGTCAGTTTTAGATGTAGAACCAAATGACATTTAGATCTGACAGAACTGAGGTGTTTCTACCCAACAACACACACCTGGATGGAACTGAGGGAATGTTAGTGGAGATATGAAGACGCTTTGATGAAGAAGAATCATCATAATCTGTTGACATGATCACAAGTTCCGACTTTGTCTTGAGGTTTCTGGATGTTCAGTAAAAAAATCAGCCAAATCCTGTAAAAATAATCAACTGGTGAGGCTTTAAAGACGCTTTAAAAGGATCAGTGAAGTTATGAGATTCAACACAGAGGGACGATTTTCAATAATTCAGAAAGTATTTGGAGCAGAGCTGTGGGGTTTTACAAGGTTCTATGGTTTAGGTAGAAGATTTGATCCATGAGCTCAACCTGGAGGCCCTCAGTGAGTCGGCGTGTATGACTCATATACACTGAGATGAAAACAGCAAACTATAAATCATGAAGGAAATGATTTTATGGGTTGGAATCAATCCACGGCCACCGCAGTCGGGACTTTCAACCTCTTTCCATGGGTCGCCTGCTCCACCAGCCAGTTGGGTTATTGGGGCACATTTTTATTATCCATCACCAACATTTAAACAGTCATGTGTTTGGTTTTATGAGTTGATGCCATCCTCCTTGTGCAATAGTCGCCCTTTTGATGGCGTCTAATGCGGCTATTCTCCAACATGAACTGAAGTTTGACTTTATAAAGTTCGCGATTAGATGTTTTCAGCCCTAAAGACGAACTTGTAGGGTGACCTGAACTTTTGTGTATGCTCATATGTTTGATATTTCCCAGTATAAAGTACCATAAAATGGAAACACAGTCGTCCCTCGCCATATCACGGCTCACTTTTACTGTATCGCACATTTTAAAATTGTATATAAATACGTAGCGTACAGCAGATGAGTCGACGCACGTATGGAAAACTCAGCTACTTCCTCTTGAGCTGGTCGGTCTCTGATTGATCGGCGGTGATGGAAGCCAGCCAGAACCTTTGGTCCCACACGGTGAGAGTTTACTGGAAATGACCGTCAGAGAACCGGTGACAGTCTGTAGGATTACCGTAACATCATCATCAGTTTCCAGGTCGGTAGGCAGCCGGACGTCCTCGGTGTCGGTGTGTTTAAAATAGTCTTTCCCAAGTGGATCGCTGCGTCGCTAGTTACATTATCGGACACGGCTGTAGAAGCTCCTCCAGATGGAAGGTTTAAGAGTGTAGGAAGTGTTTATAAGAGTGTGGGAGGGTTTATAAAGCCTTAAAATACACATAAATAAATATAAGGTCACCACTTTGGGAATTTTGTACCCCCGCGATAGACGAGGGATCACTGAACTCAAGACGAGAACAAGTACCTCAAAATTTTCCATCACGACCGATGACTTATCTAAAGGTGCCACCGTGAGATTCAGCAACAATTAAGAGTTAACTGTAATGACTTCGGTGACCCCTTCACATTTTTTCTCCCACCACCATCAGGAACTGCAGACAAGAGAAAACCAGAGAGGTGAGATCCATGCAAGCCCAGTATTTATGTGAAAGAAGGAAAAGCTGGTGAGCTGCTGGAAGAAATAGTTCCCTTCATTTGCCATCCTGCTATTCAGTTCACGTTCTGGAGGACAATGGAAACTACAGCCTCAAAGGGCCACTATTATGCTCCGTCCAGCTTGTATGGGTCTTTTGTTAGTGTGTTCTCATATTATTATTATCACTGAGAGAAGAGACAACTGACAATCCCTCTAATTCACGTCACATATGAAGGTTAAACGGCTGCATTGAATTATCTACAGAGCCTCTCCTATGTCCTGTAACTCTGCACATGAACTCCCTCCGTTTGTTTCGATTACTGCTCCTCCTGTCTGTCAACATCTGAACAGTAAATTATTCTGGTTCTGGTGTGCAGCTGCTCACCGACGCCCACACAATCGCTGACAGCTTGGTGTGAAATGTGCTGAGGATTTGTAGCTCTGGCGGGTCCAGGACCTCGCCTCCATCGTTCCACCTGGCAGCAGGAGAGGCATTGTGTTTCTCGTCGAGCCTCCAAACCAGCGAGCTGCCAGGTTTCAAAACAATCTCCAGCATCCATTCAGAGGAGAAGAGGTCGGCCGAGCTCTCTGGGCTGGAGATATATTTATAGCGGCAAATACAACTAATGAGACAGATGTCTGGGAAAGTGTTTTATGTTAATTGGATGTTCAAAGAAGTGTTAAAATAGTGGGAGTAAAATAAGAGCAAGATGGTGATTACAGCAAGCAGAGCCTGTTTAAATCAGTATACGGACATATTATAATATTTGCATTGCAGTGTAGTTTATGGCATCCAGCTGAGGAGGTAGAGAAGCCAGTGACTGATTTCTCTACTGACACAAAGGAAGAGTTTTAATGTGACATTTCTAAAAAAACTTTGTTGAGAAAAATGATATTCATATTCAAGATCATAGTAAATAAGTCAAGCATGATAACCAACCTTAACCTTTTAAACAATTTTTATGAGATAATGCACAAAATGGATAAAGCAGATAGAAAAATAAGAAGCTGCACTTTTATGGTTTGAACATTTCGTCCTTAGCTAGCCTAGGAATGCTAGCCGCTGGCTTGAGGATGCTAGTGGCCTGTTTAGGGATGCTAGTGCTAGCCTAAGAATGCTAATCAGTAGTCTGGCATCCTTAGGAATGCTAATTATTGGCCCAGAAATGCAGATCACCAGCTGAGGGATGCTAACCATTAGCCTAGAGATGATGGAATAGCTGCTGGTATAAGAGTGCAACCCTAAGGATGTAAGTGGCCACCTCAGGTATGTGAGTGGCTAGCCTCAAGATGCTCATCAGTCCTCTAGGAATGCAGGTTACTAACCTGGAAATGCTAGTGGCTAGTCTAGGTATGCAGGTCACTAGACCAGGGATGCTAATGGCCAACTCAGGGACGCTAGTGGCTTGCCTAGGAATGCAGGTTGCTATATCCTATAGTAACCTGTCCAGGAGCATAAGAATGCTAGTGGGTAGCCTAAGAGTCTAGGGATCGTCACTACCCTAGGGATGCTAGTCGTTAGGCTAGGAGACTAGAAGTATTAATCACTGGCCTAGGGATGTTTGTCATTCACCAAGGAATGCTAGATGTTGGCTATGGGTCCTAGTGGCTAGTCTAGGGATGCAGTCCACTAGCAAAAGAATGCTAGTCATTAGCCTGGCATCTTTAGGAATGCTAGTTACTGTCCCAGGACTGCAGATCACTAGCCTGGGAAGGCTGGCCACTGTCCTAGAAATGCTAACCACTGGTTGAGGGATGCTAGTTACAAGGCTAGGAATCTTAGCTGCTGGTATAAGAATGTAGGTCACTTCCCTAAGGAGTGACCACCTCACGTATTTGAGTGGCTAGCCTAAAGATACTTGTCAGTCCTCTAGGAATGCAGGTTACTAACTTAGGAATACTACTGACTAGTCTAGGTATGCAGGTCACTAGTCTAGGGATGCTAATGGCCAGCTCAGGGACGCTAGTGGTTTGCGTAGGAATGCAGGTTATTGTATCAGAAATACTATTCATTAATCCAGAGCGTAAGAATGCTAGTGGGAAGCCTAAGAGTCTAGGGATGCAGGTCACTAGTCTAGGGAAGCTTCTCACTTGGCTGGGAGTGGTGGTCACTAGGCTAGGAAACTAGGATTGGTAATCACTGGACTAGGGTTGTTTGTCATTCACAGAGGAATGCTAGATGTTGGCCTATGGATCCTAGTGGCTAGCCTAAGGATGCAGGCCACTTGCCTAGAAATGCTAGTTGTTAGCCGTGGAGCCTAGGAATGCCTGGTACTGGTCTAGAATGCAGGTCACAAGCCTATAGGAATACTAGTCGTTAGCTGATGGATGCTAGTCACAAGCCTTGGAATGCTGCTGGCCAGCTAAGGGATGCTGGTTTCTGTAGAGGGGCACATCGTTGCATTCAGATGAATATAAAGCAAATCTAAATAATATGTAAGTCACACTTTACTTTTACATCATTAAATTGTCGCTAGCTTGCTAATGGATGCTAATGACTACGGATAATAATTGCATTCCTCATCTAAGCCCAGTCAGGTACATGTCCTTCGAGGTGTCAGGCATGTGAATTACTCATCTGCTAAACTCACATCTGTCATCTGTCAGTAGATAAACCAATCACTGACTTCTCCATCTTCTCCAGAGTCTTATTTCTATCATCATGTACTGCTCATTATTTTTGTATTCGTGGCCCTTTTGTTTTTTTTGGTTTTATTATCCTGTTTATAATTAGCTACAGGTGAGACACAACTTTATAGTTGTTGTCAAACTTGGTGTTGCCTAGCAACCACAATGACTTTTCTGGACTTATGGCTCCCTCTGCCACCATCGACATTCATATCTGTGATTTGCATCAGGCGTCATTATCATCCTTGTCTGCTCCTCAGTTAAAAGGAGCTGGTGTCTTTTTCCGGCTCCAACTTTTTGCTGCAGCCTGCAGGAAGTGACTGATGACCTCCGTAATGATTGGTGCTCGGCGTCCAGTTATTTCCAGGTCAGGTTAGAGTTCAGGCTCTTTCCTGCTCCACAGAAACAGCAGAGACGCGAGCTTTGAGTCATCCAGCCCACAGCAGCCCGCCCAGTCATTTCAGCCCGAGCCTCTGAGGATAATTACCCGTCGCCGTACGAGCCGAGGTTGATTATAATTATTTGGGGGCTGGGGTATCGTTAGGCTCGGGCTTTTCTTCCCTTTGCCTTTCGTTCTCTTTTGTGCTCTCTTTCTGTTTGCAGCAGCTCAGCCCATCTGCTAGCTGCACATGAATTTTTAATGCCTATGCCCCCGAGCTGTGCAGTGTCAACAGAACATTGTTGCTGCTAACTTTCACTCGGCTTTCCCTGCTTCAAGTCTCTACTCCGAGTTTAAACTTTATGTGCTGCTGGTGTTTAATTACTCTCGGGCACAGAAACCGTTTAAAACACTTTGTGTGTTATTCTAAGCGCACTTGTTTCCCTCGGTTCCTTGCAGCCTTTCTTTTTTTGTTGTTGTTCTCTCTAGTTCAGTACAAGCGTTGCAGCTACGGAGCACAGACATCTTGAAGCTCCGCGGGGACGTAGTTCGCAGCCCTGCGGCCGTTTTCCTCTAATTAACATTCAAGTTCAGGCGCGAGCCGAGTTGTAATGTCGATGTGTTGCTGCATCAAGGGGGCAGGAGTTCCAAACACCTGCCTCCACACCATCCATGTGTCATAATCGCCGTCCTCTGGCGTGCTTGCTCTAGAATTGGGAGCAATTATTTAATAAATTAGCGAGCGGCTGAATAATAAATCAATACTCCGCCTGTATGACAAGCCCTTTAATGTCGATATGACAGCACAGTGGAAAACAGGGTTAAAACTGCACATTTGTGTTTGATTCTGTGTCACATTGAACACGTACATTCCAGCCCTGAGCGCCCGAAAATGACATTCCCACACAGCTAAACTGCGATTACACTCTAAAAGATTTCCTACTAGTTCATGTGTCAAAAATACATTTCATATTCAGCATATCTCTGCCGTGAAATTCATTGCTTCACTCAGCAGACCAACCACGGGTTTATGACCACGGTAAGATGTAAGAAAAGCTTCAGACGTGTTGAGAGAAGGTCGCATTTTAACCCAACCACGAGTCTTTGATGTCTAAACCAAACGTCTACCATTTAGTGATTGTTGTCTCAACCGAAGCGTGATAAATTTGGTCCATAAACCAAGCAGTGAGGGAAAAGTCTAAGAATAATGGCTCCACACGAGATGCAAACTCTTGTCTCCTGGGTGAAAGCTCTGTCGCTGACTTAAGCCTTGATTATATTCTGGTGCAGACGCCCACGGATGCGTAGTTCTTGCTGTTGTAATACCTTTCAAGTGTGAGGGAGTCTGCTAGGAAGACTTCGTTGCATCCAAGCGCGGTAGGTCGCATCTATGCATTCGTTGCATGCACACTACTGCATTATTGCCTTTAAAGCGCGGTCACCCAACACTAATTCTGTCTACTTGCACCCCCTTATGCCTCCATCCTCTTCAAACTAAAAGCCTGTTCTGATACTGGTAAAGTATCGTAAAGTTCTCCAGTTAAAAATCACACGAAAACCTGTTGCATCAGTACAAACGCTCGTCTCCACAGGCAGCATATCTGATGATTAACATCGATGCGCCACAGTGGAGCAGAGTGATTGCAGCTTTTAAAGACCTGGCTGCAGATCAGAGTTCTGATGCCAGCCGTCCACAAAGGGGGATGTGTAATCATACTTCAGTTGTCGGCAGTGGCGGTGAGGCGCTGCGAAGCTATCCATCGTTGCAAACTGCATCCAACTTTTCAAAGCATCTCTGCAAAAGACATGTAGCTGGTTTGTGGATATAATAGATAACGTTCACCAATCAGCCCCAACATCCTGACCACTGACATGTGAAGTGAATAACATTGATCTTATTGGTACTATGTGGTGTTCTGATGGAAAACCTTGATCAGACTTAGACACCCAAATAAACATCGTCCCACAACAAACACACTCCCTCATGCTGATGGAAATCCCAAATGTCACTGGATGAAAATGCACCCCACCACATGGAAACAACACCAACCAATCAGGAACATGTTGAGGAACATGACAATGGTCCAACATGTTGATGTGACCTCCAGACTTCCTACAGCCCATTCTGATCAAGCATCAACAGGATGCAGTGGAACCAGTTGGATTGACAGAGGCCCCACTGCACAAGTCAGAGTACCCAAAGGATCCAGTGGTTCCAGACCCCATAGGACCCCCTGAGAGGTCCTCTAGTCCAGTGGTTCCCAACTGGTGGGTCGCGTAGCCATTTTTAGAGGGTTGCAGAAGCATGCCCCCGTAAAAAGTAGTGGTATAAAGTCTTTTATTTTCAAGGACGTGTTTCTTATGACAGTTTGCTTTAAACAGCAGGATATTTAGTGGTGGTGACACCAGTAGTTGCCCACTATTAACCTCTAGATTTGTCTCTGCCAGCTTATAGGAGAAATTTATGCTAAAACATGTCAAAAATGAACCAAAATGTGCTCAGAATCTGTCAAAATGGGCCAAAATATGCCCAAAACTTGGCAAAAGCGTCCAAATATAGCAAAAAAATAAGCCCAAATTTTCCTAAATTGTATCAAAATGCATTGAGACTCCACCCAAATAAATCTTAATTTGTTAACAGGAACAGCAAGCTTGAAAAAGTTGGGTCGCGACTGTTATTAATAGAGACATAGTGGGTCCTGAGGCTGGACCAGTTGAGAACCACTGCTCTAGTCCATGATTCCAAATGGTTCAGAGCATTTTGGACCACATAAGTGGGACCAACACAATATTAGACAGGTGGTCATCATGTTACGTCTGATCGGTATGTAACGTTTTGTTGATTTGAGACTTTTGCATTCATCTACTATATGTGAATAAAATAATAACATCATGCCCTCAAGTACAAGTCAGATGTGTGTTTTCACCAGTGGGGTCTGACAGGGTAATCAGGAAAGAGCAATGATAACTGTTTAAATGTGACGTACCAATTTGGAAAACAACTCCATATGCAAACGCTCACATTTGCAACTCTTCCACAGCTCGCAAACTGCAATAAGTTGGTGATTAAAATGTGCACTACCTTTGATAAACCACATTTTGACTTATGAAGAAGAAGAGACGTAAACAGCTGACTTTAAGGAAGAATTTGCCCTTTTCTGGTTGGATATTAAAAAGGTTTGGACACACTGTGGTTCAATAATGCGCGTCTGGTGTTTTCTGGCTGCAGGTTTCATGTTCTGTCATTTATTATTCCATTACTTTCCTGATGTTTTATATTTTGGCTGTGGTATCCTTAAGGTATTGATATATTTAGGCAGGTATCTCATCAAAGTCACTACTTTGATATCATTACAACACGATTTCCTACTATTTCGCAGTCTTACGTTTCAGGGAGAACACCTGTTTCTTTTTAAAATGTAAATGAGACTGCAGTTTAGTTGTGTGGGAATGTAATTTCCGGGTGACAGGCCTGCACATTCTCATCTTCAAGTCCGTTTGTGAGTCTGGAATAGAATCTTCTTGAAGGCCCTCCTGAAGTCTCGGTTAAAAATCGTGTATATGATGGGGTTCAGGCAGCTGTTGCAGTATCCGATCCAGAAGAACAGGTTGAAGAGCGTGTCGGGGATGGCACAGTTCTCCCTGCAGACGGCCTGGAGACTGTAAGTGAAGAAGAACGGGAACCAGCAGAGCACGAAGACGCCCATCACCACCGCCAGAACAAACGTGAAGCGCTTCTCCCTCATTTGCGCCACCTTGTTTTTGGAGAGAGACATCTGCCGGCTGCGGATCGGCACCGGAGAGGGGAGGAGATAGTGGTGGGAGCAGTGGTCGGACGAGGCCCAGGATATGGAGGCGCAGGACGGAGGAGGAGGAGGTGGTTTCAGCCTGTTCGCCGTTCCCTCGGCCTCCTTCACCTCCTCTGTTTTCACTCTGATGCCGGCCCTCCTGGGGAAGCGCAGGGACGAGGAAAACGAGGAGGACGCCTTCATGTCGGCCTCGCAGCTCCTCTCCTCCAAGTCGATATCGTCCAGCTCTCCTCTCTTGTGGCCGCTGCTGTTGCTGTCCACGTTGGAGGAGCTGTGCCGGTTTGCCGGCCGCGGGCTGTCCAGCTCGTACTGGGCTCCCTTTAACTGGCAAGTCCTGGCGGCGCCCACAAAGCAGGTCTCGGATTGCGACGGCTGCCGCTCCATCACGTTCTTCGCCACGAACACGGTGGAGGCCCGCTGCTTGGCAACGCGGTAGATCTTACAGTAAACGAGTATCATGATGACCCCCGGAGCAAAGAAGGACACGAGGCAGGAGGACAGGATGTACCAGGTCTGGTTGTTGAGGAGACACTCCTGCATGGGGGCGCCGCTCTCGCCCTCCGTCTCCACGTCCTTTTCCTTCTGGGACATGAGGAGCGGCGGCGACGAGATGACGATAGAAATGAGCCACACGATGCTGATCATCGCTTTAATCCGCTTCGGCGTCCGCTTGCGGTTGTAGCTGACGGCTTTAGTGACGGACCAGTAGCGGTCGAGGCTGATGGCACAGAGGTGGACGATGGAGGAAGTGCAAAACAGGACGTCCAGAGCCAGGTAGAAGGAGCACCAGGTGGAACCAAAGTACCAGTAGCCCATGACCTGGAAAAAGCAATTAAGATATGTTAATAACTCATTTAAGAAGGCGGCTTCAGTCACTCAGGGAGGCCTTGATGCTGGATTATTTCGCCTTAACATAAAAACCCACTCATTATCTCACTTCTGGCTGCTGTATTTACTGTGGAGGAAACGCTCACAGTGAGTTTGCTAGTTTCACACCAGACACCTCAAAAATTATTTACAATATTTTCACAGCTGCAAGAAACTGTAAAATATCCATCACATTCCTGCACAGCTTGCGCTTCCAAACAGACTCCCCTGCAGGGATAAAAAGCCTGTCTGAAGAGGTAAAGATGTACCGCTTCGTCGTCTGTTTTTCTGTCTGGCTGGTGATAAAGAATTAAGTATTGCGTTGCAGTTTGGCTACAAAAACACCTGTATTATGCAGCGTTTCTGAGGAGCTTTATGCCCGGTTTGTGTTTTTGAAGGTGTGAAGTGAGGCTGAAGTTCATAGAAAGGATGAGAAGGAACAATCGTCTTCAGCGTAGTCAACAGATGTATGACGCCACATCCACACGAAGACGAGCGCAGGCCTAAACGCACCAATACTCCATCAAACACATTTATCGTCCACGGTCCGTGTACGTCGCAGCCATTCGTTTTCTTATTTTGAGATTTCAAAATAAAAGCGAAAAATAAACAGTTTCCCGTTTTTTTCAGTGATAATACAAAATGAAAAACAGAAAACGGGCCCTAATTCATTATCCATGATCCGTTATCCGATTTAATTAGATGTGTTTGTAAATGGAAATTAAAATTAAAATACACCCGTGGAAAACTTATGTCTCGACTTCCTGTTGGTTTTGGCTCCGTGATCCGTCTGACTTCTGATGAGGAAGGATCTGGTATCTAAAGCTCCAGTGTTAGCTCACTGTTAGCAGACCTTGCTGTGTGCCGTGGCCTGATGAAGACCCACTGTGGGGTCCAAACGTTGCTTGGCTCACATTGTTCACTATTTCACAGTGGACTTTTCACCAGCGTGGGGTTTATTTGTCCCTTTGGAGGGACCTTGTGGTGCCGCTAGCTCTGCCGCTAGCGCTAAATCGCTAGCGTTCGGCTGCTTTTCGGGACGTTTTTGGGGAGGTTTGGAGGTTTTCTGTTACTTTAGCTTTGCCAGAAAGCAAAGTAGCGAATTAGCGCTAGCAGCGGAGCTAGTGCTAAATCGCTAGCTCCTCATCAGAAGTCAGACGGGTCACGGAGCCAAAACCAACAGGAAGTAGAGAAATAAGTTTTCCACGGGTGTATTTTAATTTTAATTTCTATTTACAAACACATCCAATTAAATTGGATAACAGATAATGGATAATGAATTATGGACTGTTTTCTGTTTTTCATTTTGTATTATCACTGAAAAAAGGGAAACGGTTTATTTTTTGTTTTTATTTTGAAATCTCAAAATAAGAAAACGAATGGCCGCGACGTACACGGACGGTCCACACCAAGCCGGCGTTTTGGGGGTCTGAAAACGATCCTTTCTGAACCTAGATCCCAGAGTGCAAAGATCTGAAAACAACGTTAACGTGTCACCGTTGTTACGCCCTGTCTGCTACTTTTTCTGACACGCTTGCCTCATAGCTCCACCTCTCCATAGATGCTCCAAACTCAGAGAACGACGACAACAATGTCTCCGTATAGAGCTGCGTATGTCCTGCTGATAGTTCCACCTCATCGTCCGTCCAGACTAGAGTCCTACCAGCTCGTCCACTCCTATTTGCCGCCGCCATGTTCTGTGTTTACATCGTATACAGATTTCTTCATGCCTAAAGTCTCGCCGCCAGTTTCAGCTTGTTTCTGTTACGGCGTCATAGCGCCACCAACAGGCCTGGAGTGTGTTTTACATTGTTTTCAGGAGTATCAAGTGAATTTATGTGGACGGACACATTTACTGAAACTATAATTTGGCTTCGTGTGGACGGGGCCTAAATCTTTTAGCTAAAATAGCAAATATTCTCTGGTGACAGCTCCTCAGGTGTGAAGACTTCGACTTTGGCCTCCATGAAACAGAAAGGCAAACACCTGTCGCTTCCAGTGGACCACCATGGGAGCTTATCTCACACAGATAATGTTTCGATCCGACACTCAACCTATATAATACAGATGTTACCCTGATGGCCACTTTCCTCAAAGGGAGAAGCTTGGCTGGAGTCAAGTCAGGGATCTTTGAAGCATCGGCTTTCAGGAGGCAGCTCTAGTCGAGGTCGGGTTATATTTGAAAATATAAAAAGTGTTTAGTTTGTACAACATACTGTCCAACTACAAGGGGAATCGAAAGCGTTTAAAGCTCGAAAAAGAACAAACTTGAAAGCGTATTGAAAAGCAGACCTTCTCATTCTCTGCTGGAAGGTTGTTCAATGTCACAGCGTGCCACAAACACTTGTCTAAGAGAGAAAATAACACGGCTCGGGTGAAATTCTGATTGCTGATTCTGAAAAATTACAGAGAGGCTTTGGACGCAGACCAAAACACAGGGTTTCCAAAGCAGCTCTGATGAGGCACGGTGACATTTCCTACATTATAAAGTCATCTGTTTTTCAAGGAAGAATATAAACTCATCATTTCGGAAGGTGAGCCTTATTTGCTGTGAGAAATCATCAACAAAAGCTGATATGCCCAGCGGTGTATTGATATAATTATAATGGGTCTGCACTCTCTTTGTTGTCTCTCCAGTCTCACATTATCGTCTCATTACGATTTCAAGAGTCTCTCAACCGGAAAACAAAGGAAACAATCAGGCCGTGATGAAAAGCAGTCCAGGAATAAGATGATAAGTAAACCAGACAAAATGACCAGGATGACCCAAAGTACCAGACTGACTGTGCTGTGAGGGGAAAAAGAAACGAGTCAATAAAACAAGTTTCCGACAAAGAAACACCGAGAAGCCCAAAGTTCATCTTGAAGGAAATAAAGCACAATGTGAGAACGTCTCACACATTTTAATGCAGACCAGAGAGTCCCGTTTTCAACTCACAACAAAGGGACGAAAATCATTTCAGAGTAAAATATGAACATTTCTCAAAATCAGGGATGTTTTCCTCCCAGTTACTCAGAAATCTCAGAGGTTGTACTTGGAAATGTTCGGCGCTGTTACATTTATTGTGTAAAATCATTTAACAGTATCTTTGTTAGCTGTAGCTCCTGGTGCCCACAGATACCCCTTTTTCCACCGAGCTGGTTCCAGGTTTAGTCCTGAGCCAGAGCCTGACTTAGCACCACTTCTTTGTGTTTCCACCTCCTAAGCACCGACTCCAGGTGCTAAAAACTGGAGCTCAGCAAGCACCAACTCTTTGCTGGTCCAGAGCTAAGCACCGAGTACGTCAGGGGCTGGGGGCGGGGTTATGGTGACCAACCATCAACGGTGGAAAGGGACACACAAGCGCTAATTAGCGTCCTTGTTCTCCAGGACGTCCCTGGTCCCATCACACATGTATTGGAATGACTCCCGGGACACACGGAAGTTTACCACAACCTCGACCAAGGAGCTTCAGTCCACCCCCAACACAATCTCCCAATTCACATATTTTCTATGGAACGTTACAGATACAAATGTTCAAATGTCCTACCAACAATGCGGCCTTCACCCCATTCGACCTAATGAACAGGCGTAGCCTCTAGCGCGGCAGCTCCTAACAGCCTCCCAGCTTCTTAGACAGCCGGAGATAAGAATGCCGGCCCAACCGTGCGTATGTCGCTCAGGAAGGAAAGAGAACTCCGTCACTGTCGCTGTCTGTCGCGTGGAGACCCAAAATGTCATGTGGTCACAGGGGGTTACCCCAAAAACAAGAGTGCCCTCTGGTGGCTTTTAGAGTAAACCGAATTTAATTGTCTACCTGCTTACACTTACATTAAAAAAAATCCTGGATCCAGACGGTGATCCGGATCAGTCCCAAAATTTCATCATTTGTTCCTTGTCCCATTTTACACATTTATCCCACAGATACCCACTTTCCACTGAGCTGGTTCCTGGTCTAGTTCGGAGCCAGAGCCTGACTTAGCACCACTTCTTTGTGTTTCCTCCACCTAAGCACCGACTCCAGGTTCTATAAACTGGAGCTCAGCAAGCACCAACTCTTTGCTGGTCCAGAGCTAAGCACCGAGTACGTCAGGGGCTGGGGGCGGGGTTATGGTGACCAACCATCAACGGTGGAAAGGGACACACAAGCGCTAATTAGTGTCCTTGTTCTCCAGGACGTCCCTGGTCCCATCACACATGTATTGGAATGACTCCCGGGACACACGGAAGTTTACCACAAACTGTTGACCTGAAATCCGCTACAGTTGTGTCCCACCAGTAGCGTGATCACGGATGTGTCCAGGCAACAGGAGGACCTCCGCCTCACAATCAGCCTTAAGACCATCTATAGAGATAAACATAGATATTATCATCAACTTACTGCTTTTGTTTAACTGCTATGTAATGGATGCTAGCGTAGTGGTTTTACGGTGACCCAATGGCTCCAACTGGGCTCAAAGCAAACAGGTTCTTAGGAGGAACCAGATTAGAACCAACCAAGCACCAGAACTAACATCTGGTTCTTCTTGGTGGAAAAGGGGGTATTAGAGATGGTTTCGGGTTTCCTGAGCAGCCCTCAACTTTATCAGTAAGTAAAGTTTTAAGTCTAACCTTAAAAGAAGGTGTCTGCCTCCTGAACCCAAAAGGGGTATTAGAGAATGTTGTGAGGGTTTAGCTAGTCAAGGGGCACCATGACAAAGTCTTCTGTGACGCTTAATGACCTCTGACCAGCTCACATGTGTTAAATCAAGCCAAGATCAACAAGGACAGTGTTCTAATATATCAATGGCATATAGAACAGCTGCCTTTGCGTCTTGTTTCACGTGTCAGTGGCTTAAACTAGCAATATTAGCACAGGGCAAATGTCTAGCATGAATTATTAATCGATACAGCTGCATTTATTCGGAAAATTATTTGAATTTGCAACATCTGTGAGACAGCAGAAGTAAATAAGGGATCAGGCTTAAGTTTGCGGCAATATTAATCAATTAAAAATGTCTTGATCGGCCCCAATCCCGGTCTTAGGATCAGTACTGGGACATTCCTAATAAAGATGTGCTTGAACATCCACATCACCACCAGCAAAGAGGAGACTGATATAGAGCAGGTGCTGCTTTGAAATGCTTTTTTCAAGTTCAAACTAAAATTGTCGCAAATGACTTTTGGAAAATGAAGTGTTCTTACTTCTTGCCACTAGGGGTCACTATATCGCTCAGCTTTACATTTCAACTGCATACGTCGCACCAATTCTGACCGGCTTTTGAGAAAATTGAGGACAGAAAATGCAGATGAATGCTCGGTTCCATCCGCAGCCTTTATGCATACATTAGGAGTTGAGGTTGCTTCCAGAGACAAACAGCAGAAGAAGGTGCAGAAGAAGAAGAAGACGAGGCAAGGAGATGATGTCATTCAAAGAGCTCCAGTCGAAGCCCAAAAGGGAAAAAATGCAGATGAAACCATCACATTTATGTCCACACGGAGCTCATATTTACAACCATTTGTCGTCTCTCCGGTGTAGCAGAAGCGTCATGTATGTTATCATGTATAATTCATCATTTATCTGTTTCCACTGAATGCTTGATTCTTTTTTATCCCCCAGTTCTCAGCATTTCCCCTCGGGGTGTTTGGTGCGCAGATTAAAAATGCGCATAAAAGCAGGAAAATGGAAAAGCCCCTATTGTTGAACAATCCCAGATAAATACAGGTTTCCAACAGCAGAACCTCATGCATTACGCAGAGCCCATTTACGCCCGATTTCATCATGCAATCTTTATCTGCGTTCAGAATTCAGAGGCAACATCTGCTTTTACATCTCATACTTTAGTTAATTTAAACACCAGACACCTGTGCTCAATAGGAAAGGATCCATCCTCCATGAAGGACCTAGGATCCCTAATCTGTCTCTATACCTACCAGTGAGCAGTGATTCCTAACACGTCTCTGGGGGTCATCAGGTGGAAACCTCCCTTCAACGCTGTTTCTCCTACTTAGTCCCACGACACCTCCAGGAGGCTAGGAGGTGAACTCTGGCGTCCCAGAGTCACCCCCCCTAGTGCCAGTTCACACTGCTGCTACACAATCCAACCAGCACTGCCACGTTCAACTGACCCAGGCCTGTTTAGGAGATGCTCCAGGTAGTGACCAGTGCCGATGCTACCATTTAGCTAGCTACTAAATGCTAATGATAACTGCTAATTCAACCAGCACTGTCACGTTCAACTGACCCAGGCAACATTTAGGAGATGCTCCAGGTAGTGACCAGTGCCGATGCTACCATTTAGCTGGCTACTAAATGCTAATGTTAACTGCTAATTCAACCAGCACTGCCACGTTTAACTGACATAGGCCCATTTAGGAGATGCTCCAAGTTGTGACCAGTGCCGATGCTACCATTTAGCTAGCTACTAAATGCTAATGCTAACTGCTAATTCAACCAGCACTGCCACGTTCAACTAACCCAGGCCCGCTTAGGAGATGCTCCAGGTAGTGACCAGTGCCAATGGTACCTTTTAGCTAGCTACCAAATGCTAATGCTAACTGCTAATTCAACCAGGACTGCCACGTTCAACTGACCCAGGCCCATTTAGGAGATGCTCCAGGTAGTGACCAGTGCCGATGCTGCCATTTAGCTAGCTGCTAAATGCTAATGTTAATTGCTAATTCAACCAGCACTGCCACGTTCAACTGACCCAGGCCCACTTAGGCGATGCTCTAGGTAGTGACCGGTGCTGATACTACCATTTAGCTAACTGCTAAATGTTAACTGCTAATTCAATCAGCACTGCCATCTTCAACTGACCTAGGCCCGTTTAGGAGATGCTCCAGGTAGTGACTAGTGCCAATGGTACCATTTAGCTAGCTACTAAATGCTAATGATAACTGCTAATTCAACCAGCACTGTCACGTTCAACTGACCCAGGCCCATTTAGGAGATGCTCCAGGTAGTGACCAGTGCCGATGCTACCATTTAGCTAACTGCTAAATGCTAACTGCTAATTCAATCAGCACTGCCACCTTCAACTGACCCAGGCCCGTTTAAGAGATGCTTTAGGTTGTGACCAGTGCCGATGCTACCATTAAGCTAAATGCTAAGTGCTAACTGCTACTTCAACCAGCACTGCCACGTTCAACTGACCCAGGCCCGTTTAGCAGATGCTCCGAGATGCTCTGACCACCATGTCTCACCTGGTTGGATGATGTAAATCTGTACATTCATGGTTCTCAGAGGATGAAGCCCACTAACTTTGCCATTCGTCCTGACTTCCCCTCTGGTGACCTTTTTGGGTTTTGAGTGGACAGACTCCACAACTGGACATCCAGCCTCTGAAAATCTGTATTTTTGTACAAATATATAAAAACAATGAAAACCTGTCCAAATAAAATGTTGCTCTTTTTAAATTGGATGGGATTCAGACTGATAATAATAATGATTTGGATGGAACAGTTTTTCATTTGCGGCACGAAAACTGCTTTTTAACCCAATTCCTTAAAGGTTAATTCCAGTTTGTCGTGTTTCACATTAATGTCTCCATCGTGAAAGGGCCTTATTGCACCATATTATCCCAACAGACCCCGTTGCCCTCAGACTGCAGGTTTACTTGTGGTTCCCAGAGTCTCCAGAAGTAGAATGGGAGGCAGAACCTTTACTTAGACAGAACCTGTTAGAAGTCAAGTTGGAGCCATTGGGTCACTGTAAAACCACTACGCTTGCATCCATTACATAGCAGTTAAATAAAAGCAGTAAGTTGATGATAATATCTATGTTTATCTCTATAGATGGTCTTAAGGCTGATTGTGATGCGGAGGTCCTCCTGTTGTCTGGACACACATGCAGAGTTGGCGCCAGACAAAATTCAATTGGGGGGGCATTAGGAAAACTGCGGGGGCCACTGGGGGTGGGGGTGGGGCGCGTGTCCCCAGGACGATGAACAGGAATGAGGGAGCCTAAAACCTGTCCCACACTTGGAGTACCGTCTTGGAGGGGGGGCAATCTGACAGCAGGAGGCGTGGTCCACCAGTCTAGTTTGACAGGTGGACCACGCCTCAGTAACATCAGCTGATAAGGTAGTCATCCCCGAAATCTGGATGACATTCTGAAGAAGATGGAAGTGACCCGTCGAAACTGTCAGGTATTTAAAAACTTCAGTTCCTCTTTGCCAGATTATATGAATGAAACATAAGCTAGCTTTTCTTTCCTGTTTTTTTTTAAAGAAAGTTTATTAAAATGATCAATAATCATCGATATTCACTGAAATGAAACATTGTACCACAATTTATCAGTAATGTTACATGTTCAGATAGCTTTTGTCATTTACTAATAAGACCCAGTAGCTTCACTTATTGTGAATGGCGCCATATTGAATGACGTCAGGTCCGTGTACGTCGCAGCCATTCGTTCTCTTTTTTTGAGATTTCAAAATAAAAACGAAAAATAAACCGTTTCTCGTTTTTTTTCAGTGATAATACAAAATGAAAAACAGAAAACGGGCCCTAATTCATTATCCATGATCCGTTATCCGATTTAATTAGATGTGTTTGTAAATGGAAATTAAAATTAAAATACACCCGTGGAAAACTTATTTCTCTATTAGCTCGCGCTGGCAATTTAGCGCGAGCTCCGCCGCTAGCGCTAAATCGCTACTTTGCTACTTTGCTTTCTGGCAAAGCTAAAGTAACAGAAAACCTCCAAACCTCCCCAAAAACGTCCCGAAAAGCAGCCGAACGCTAGCGATTTAGCGCTAGCGGCAGAGCTAGCGGCACCACAAGGTCCCTCCAAAGGGACAAATAAACCCCACGCTGGTGAAAAGTCCACTGTGAAATAGTGAACAATGTGAGCCAAGCAACGTTTGGACCCCACAGTGGGTCTTCATCAGGCCACGGCACACAGCAAGGTCTGCTAACAGTGAGCTAACACTGGAGCTTTAGATACCAGATCCTTCCTCATCAGAAGTCAGACGGATCACGGAGCCAAAACCAACAGGAAGTCGAGACATAAGTTTTCCACGGGTGTATTTTAATTTTAATTTCCATTTACAAACACATCTAATTAAATCAGATAACGGATAATGGATAATGAATTAGGGCCTGTTTTCCATTTTTCATTTTGTATTATCACTGAAAAAAACGGGAAACGGTTTATTTTTCGTTTTTATTTTGAAATCTCAAAATAAGAAAATGAATGGCAGCGACGTACACGGACCGACGTTAGAGCATCGGCTTAATTGTGAAATCTGAGGGAATGAGTTTAACTCAAGCTGAATAGCGGTGACCATCACTGATTTAGAAACAGAGGTGCAACCTGACGTTAAAGTTTTCATGATTATGGTGTATTGACTGCAGTATTTTTTCATACAGATGGTTAAAGAGAGTCTTTGAGGAACTTTCACCAACATGTCGAGTTAATTAACTTTTAACAGAGCCACCCTGAATGCACCCATCTGCATTTACTCCCATGTCAACATGTGCTTTTCCTTGTAAAGATAAGCTCCAGGAGCAGACAGCTGTTCTAGAACATCTGAAAACAGTTCCCTCACCTCGTTGGCCAGAGAGAAGGGGATGACCAGCGTCGCCACCAGTATGTCGGCCGACGCCAGAGACACCAGGAAGAGGTTCTGGGGCGCCCTGAGGGCTCGGCTGGTGAACACCGCCACCACGACCAGAACGTTGCCCACCACGGTGCCCAGGATGATGACCGTGACCACCAGCACGATGAGCACCGACGCCACCTGGGAGTGAGGAGGTAGAGGAGGAGATCTGGACGAGGAAGGGGACGCCTGGCTGACATTCTCCAGAGAAGAGTTCGGCGGCAAAGTGGCCATCGCAGGCGTGAATACATCCGATAAGTCCATCTCTGGTTAAACGGCTGCGCTGCACATGTTTCAAAACTCCTGTGCAGCTGGCAGAGAGGCAGCCGGCGAGGAAGTAAAGTGCAGAAATGGGAACGAGAAAATCAAAAAAAGGGAGAAAGCCAGCAGCTTCCAAATGTTAGATTTTTAAAAACAAACATGCACATCTCCAGTCCTCACAGCTGCAGCCAATACTTCTTGATATCGCGCCTCCAAAACATGCTGCCTAATGTGCCGCGACGCATCTTGCCTCCGAAAGAGGGATTTGGACGATTTAGGAGAGGGTTTTTAAAAAAGTCATACCTCAAAATATCCACAGCCGAGCCCACAGGTTGACATGTTGCGTGAAAAGCTACGAGGCTGGCCTACTTACTTACTCCAACGAGATGCAAGAAATGAAATAAATAAATAAATAAAAGCACACGGCTGCAGGATCTAGTTGGAGCACATTTGGGATGCACTGAGAAAAAAAGATCAGTGTGGCAGGAGGAAAGAAAAAAAGAAAAAGTAGAGGAGGAAGAGATTTTTAAAAAAAAAAACAACGAGGGGAAGGTGACGCGAAAATAAAGACAAGAAAAAAAGATGCAGGAGAAAGAAAAGCAGAGCTCCTCACTTTCACGCGAGTTGCCGCCGAGCTGAGTGGCACTGCCGCCGTCCGCTGGTTCTCTACCGCTGGAAGAGGGAAGAGGAGGAGGAGGAGGAGGAGGAGGAGGAGGAGAGATGAAAGAGTAAGAGATGTGGGGAGAGGAGAGATCTTTGTGGGAGAGGAGGACGACAAGTGGGACTCGAGAGCATCGGGGAAAAAAGGTCAGGAAATGAGGGAAGAGAGGGAAAAGGAGGGTGAAGAGAGAGAGAAATGGGAGGAAGAGGGAGTGTAGGAGGAGGAGGAGGAGGAGGAGATGAAAACAGAGAGGAGAGGGGAAATAAAGGCAAGAAGATGAAAGAGGAGATGTGAAAGATGAGAGGAAGGAGTGGGGTGAGGAGGAGACGAAGGAAGAGGAGAGGATGAGGAGGAAAGGTGACAGGAGGAAAAGGAGACGAGGAGAGGAAAGAAAAGAGAAAGGAGGATAGAGGAAACAAGAAGAGATACAGGGGTGAGGAAAGACAAGAAGAAGAGAGAGATATGAGGAAGGTGAGAGACGAAGGAGACGAGGAAATTGAAGACGGGAGGTACAAGGAATGAAAGATAGGAGAGGAAAGGAAGAAGGAAGGACAGAGGAGAGATGAGAAAGGCAAAAGGAGGAGTAAGAGAAGGGGACGGACGTGGAAAAGAAAAAGGAGAGACGGGGTTGGAAGAAGGTAAAAGAAAAAGGACGCAGGGAAGGAATGAAGGAAAGTTAGACGAGGAGGAAGAAAAGGCGAGAGGAGAGGAAACAAGGATGGAGAGTGATGGGGGAAGAAAGAATAGTGAAGAAAGGAGATGAAGCGAGGGAAAGAAAGAGGAGACGAACATCGAGAAGGAAAGCATAGAGGAGGTCTGAAAAGGGGTGAGATAAGGAAAGGAAAGGAAAAAGATGGGAGGGAGAAGGAGAGGTAAAGGCAACGTAGGGAAGGAAGGAAGGAGGATGAGAGGAATGAAGAATAGGAGGTTACAAGGAGGAAACAAGGAGAGGAGAAGGAGAAGACTGAAAAGAGGAAGATGAGGAAAAGAAAAAGAGGAGATTTCCAGGGGTGAGATAAGAAGAGGAGAAGAAGAAGAAGAGACGATGATTGAGGAGGAGAAAAGTGGACATGAGAGGATAAATGAGAGGAAAGGAAAATGAAAAAGAGGGAACTAGAAAAGCCCTCATAGAGTGCAGACCTCCGCCAAGCAGCTTCAGTCCATCATTATCATTATGTAGTCTGGTGAAATCAACAGGACACAGAAATATATGTTGGTTCTTTATTCTGAACAGATTAACTGGAGGATGCTCAATGGATAAAATAAGTAGGATAAAACCAGAAATGTTCCTCTGGAGGATCTGGTTTGGTTTTGCTAAACAGGACTTCTGTTGCAGCTGCGTTTGAGGACAAACAGCTCTATGTGAAAAACAACTACTTAGTTTGAACAAGACGTCCCAATTTACAGCTTTGTGACAATAAATAAGCAGCAGGAGATGAAATAAGGCTGACCTTAAGGCCAAGTACGGTGTAGTTCCAAGTAGCCTAGAGTGGCTAAGTTAGCTAACCAACAGTATGGTAGCTTACCTGCTTTACAAACCGAATATATTAATATCTGAATATTGGTTGGTTGTGGTGGTATTCAGGTAATAATTTTGATATTGGAATAGTCCTGCGCACCGCTGTCGAGCACCGCCGAGGCTTTAGAACACCGCCGTGGTTCTAGTATGCGGACCTGCCAACTCCGGTGTCAAAAACTCAAAACGCTTTCCAATAGCACAGCGTTTCAACTTTGGGTAGATAAAAATAAAAGTAGAAAAGCCCTCAGAGAGCACAGACCTCCACCAAGCAGCTTCAGTCCACCCCAACACAATTTCCCAATGACAAAGTATCCTTAAATTTAAAAAAATCCTGGATCCAGACGGTGATTCATAACAATCACAGAGACAATACAACCATGCGAAAACAAGCAAAACTAGAAAAGCACTCAGAGAGCTCATACTTCCTCCAAGCAGCTTCAGTCCACCCCCAACACAATCTCCCAATTCACATATTTTGTATGGAACGTTACAGAATCAAATGTTCAAGTGTCCTACAATGCAGCCTTCACCCCATCCGACCTAATGAACAGGCGCGGCCTCTAGCGCGGCAGCTCCTAACAGCCTCCCAGCTTCTTAGACAACCGGAGATAAGAATGCCGGCCCAACCGTGCGTATGTCGCTCAGGAAGGAAAGAGAACTCCGTCGCTGTCGCTGTCTGTCGCGTGGAGACCCAAAATGTCATGTGGTCAGAGGGGGTTACCCCAAAAACAAGAGTGCCCTCTGGTGGCTTTTAGAGTAAACCGCATTTAATTGTCCACCCGGTTACACTTAGATTAAAAAAAATCCTGGATCCAGACGGCGATCCGGATCAGTCCCAAAATTTAATTTGTTCCTTTTCCCATTTCACACATTTCCTGAAAATTTCATCCAAATCCGACCATTACTTTTCGAGTTATTTTGAACACAGGAACAGGAAGGAAGAGAGGACAGGAATGAAAAATAAGAGTGGAGGATAAACAAATCAGAGGGGAGGAGAGAAAAAATACAGGAGGGTGAGAAAGTAAGGAGAGAAGACGAGGATAGATGATAAGGAAGGAAGGAAGGAAGGAGGAGAAGATCAAGGACAGAGGCGCGTTAGGAGGCGAGGAAGAGGAGAAATCAAAGAAAGACTAGAGCAGAGGAAGAGAGGACGAAAAAGAAGAAGGACGGGGAACGAATGGGAAGATCGAGGTCGGAGGAGAGGCGATGAAAAACACGAAAAGTAGAAAATGAAGTCAGATAGGAAGAGCAGAGAGACGGATGATGAACAGCGAGAAAATCAAGGATGGAGGAGAGATGATTAAACACAGAAATAGAGTTTTTAAAAGAGTGAGAAAAGAAGAAGAAAAATGAGCGAAGGAGGTGAGAAGAGAGGAAAAGAGAATAAATGAAAGATGGGAGGAGAGGAAGGCGATGTGAAAAGAGATGGAAGGGGGAAAGAAGAGAGAGCACCAATAAGGAGGAGATGAATTGAGTGAGAGGAAAATAAAGAATGACAGGATAAGAAAGGAGGGGGATCAGTGGATTAGGCCAAGAGGGAATAAAAGAAGAGAGGAAGGAGAAGAAAGAGAGGATAGATGAGGGTGAGGAAGGAAAGAAAGGCCAGTTAGCTCTACAGCGGCGTCGACTTCTGAGCATCCATCAGTCAATTCCCATTTATCAGAGATGAGCGAAAAGCGAGGAGCCTTTTATTTAATCACTCGCTGATGCTCTTAATTTAGCCGCCTGGCACCGAGCGCTGACATGTAGGCAGATCAACCGGCAGCCACCCGCAGCCTGGATTCATCCCTCGTCAAGTCTGAAAGCAGCCCACAAACGCTGACACTCGCTCGCCTTTCATGCCGACTCCAGAGGTGGACGACCTCCTCAGTCGGGCCTCGCGAAGCTCGGCGTGACGTGAATCCAGCGGGGAGGCAATCCGCAACACGGCTCGTCTTTTCACTGGATCAGCGTCAACCAGCTCCCGTTTATTCCGCCTAAAGAGCCTCCAGGGCATCAGGTCAGCGGGAAAAATGGCCCCTCGATGCTGCAAAATTCACACATCGCCACCGATAGTGTTACAGAGTACGTAAAGGGCCAAAGATGCAGGCACAATGAGATCCCCAGAGGCCTCTCCAGCTTGTTTCTGTCCACGCTGAGAGCTGAACAAGACCCCTGCTCAGAAACATTACAGCATTTATGCTAATAGTCTCGCCGCTGTACCCGTTTCTGATGTTATCAGCACATTAAATGGGGTTTATCATCGCAGATCATGCCCCTACATGCCAACCACCTTCTAGTGGTCTCTCTAGTCCATTATCGCCCGTCTAATGGAACCTCATTCTCTGACAGTGGAGCTGCAATTTTGCACTTGAAAGGCAGAACAAAACTTTACAGACATTTGGAGGTTGATGGTGGTTGAGTCAGTCGGTTTTCAGTGTTTGGGATTAAACACAAAAACCACTTTGTTGAGTTTAGACACCAAAAGTAAGTGCTAAGGTTAGGGCAACGCATCTGCATGGCTACGTTTAGATACTGAAACTACTCGCTTAAAGTTCAGGCAACAAAACTACTTGGTGAATTTTGAGTAACAAAACTTCTTGGTTGACTTTAGACACCAAAGCTACTTGGTTAATTTAAGACTACTTGGGCAAGTTTAGGTGCCAGAACTCCTTGGTTAACTTTAAGCAACAACACTCTTGGTCAAGTTTAGGCACCAAAGGTAGTTGGTCAGGTTTGAGTACCAGAGCAGACTTAGCTTAGCTTAACTTCTAAACTACTTGGTAAAGTTCAGGCATCAGAACTACTTGGTTGAGTTAAGACAACAAAACTGCACTGTTAAGTTTAAACACCAAACTGCTTAGCTAAGTTGAGGCAACAAAACTACTTGTTTAAGTTTAGTTACCAGAACTACTTGGTTAACGTTAGGCAACAAAACTATATAGTTAAGTTTAGGCAACAAAAGTAGTTGGTTAAGTTTAGCAACCAAACTACTTGGGTAATTTTCAGCAACGAAGCTACTTGCCTAAGTTTAGGCACCAGAGCTACTGGGTTAATGTAAGATTACTTCGCAAAGTTTAGGTGCCAGAACTCCTTGGTTAACTTTAGGCAACAACACTTCTTGGTCAAGTTTAGCCACCAAAGGGAGCTGGTCAGGTTTAGGCACCAAATCTACTTGGTAAGGTTTTGGCACCAGAGCAGACTTGGTAAAGTTTAGGTACCAAAACTACTTACTTAACTTTAGGCAACAAAACTACTTGGCAAAGTTTAGGCATCAGAACTACTTGGTTAAATTTATTGGTATCAAAATTTTGTGGTTAAGATAAGGCAACAAAACATCTTGGTTAAGTTGAAGAAACAAAACTACCTGTTTAAGTTTAGGCAAATAAAAAACTCCTTGGTTAAGTTCAGGCACCAGATCTTGGCTAACGTTAGGCAACAAAGGTAGTTTGTTAAGTTCAGCAACCAAACTATTTGGTAAATTTTGAGCAATAAAGCTACTTGGTTGAGTTTAGGCACTAAAACTACTTGCGTAAGTTTAGGCACCAAAGGTACTGGGTTAATTTCAGACTACTTTGCAAAGTTTAGGCACCAAAGGTAGTTGGTCAGGTTTGAGTACCAAATCTATTTGGTAAAGTTTTGGCACCAGAGCAGACTTAGCTTAACTTAACTTTAGGCAATTAAACTACTTGGTAAAGTTCCGGCATCAGAACTACTTGGTTGAGTTAAGACAACAAACTACTCTGTTAAGTTTAGACACCAAAACTGCTTAGCTAAGTTGAGGAGACAAAACTACTTATTCAAGTTTAGGCAAATAAAAAACTACTTGGTCACGTTCAGGCAGTGGAGCAAACTTCCAAGGTTCATGTACCAAAACAACATAGTCAAGTTTAAGCAACCAAACTACTTGATTAAGTTTAGTTACCAAAACTACTTGGTTAACGTTACGTAACAAAATTACATAGTTACATTTAGGCAACAAAGGTAGTTGGTTAAGTTTAGCAACCAAACTACTTGGTTGAGTTTAGCCACCAAAGCTACTTGGTTAATGGAAGTACAAAGACTACTTTGTCAAGTTTAGGTACCAGAACCTCTTGGTTAACTTTAGGCAACAACACTGCATGGAGAAGTTTAGTTACCAAAACTACTTGGTAAAGTTTAGCTACCAAAATTACTTGGCTAACGTTAGGCAACAAAACTACTTAGTGAAGTTTAAGCACCAAAGGTAGTTGGTTAGGTTTAGGTACCTAATCTAACTAGTAAAGTTTTGGCACCAGAGCAGACTTGGTAAAGTTTAGGTACCAGAACTACTTACTTAACTTTAGGCAACAAAACTACCTGGTTAAATGTATAGGCATTAAAATTGTGTGGGTAAATTCAGGCACCAAAACTGCTTAGTTAAGTTGAAGCATCAGAACTACTTGGTAAACTAGTTACTGAAATTACTTGGTTAACGTTAGGCAACAAAACTACTTAGTAAAGTTTAGACATCAGAACTACTTGGTTGAGTTTAGACAACAAAACTACTTGCTTAGGTTTAGGCGCTAAAACTGCTCAGCTAACTTGAGGCAACAAAACTACTTACTACTACTACTACTACTACTACCACTTCTACTACTACTACTACTACTACTACTACTAGGTTTAGGTACAAAAACTACTTGGTCAAGTTTAAGCAATGAAACTACTTAAATACGTTTAGTTACTAAAATACTTGGCTATCATTAGGCAACAAAACTACTTGGTTAGGTTCAGATATCGAAAGTACTTGGTTTGGTTAAGCTTCGGGAAAAGATCATAGTTTGTTAACATAATGAACGACATAATGCGGCTAAGTTTACTTCAAGTTACAAAGATCTATTTTGTCCACTTTCCTGGGTGAAGACTCAACTGCAGATTTTACATACAGTTATTGACAAGACCACAAGAGGTTGCTGATGCTATTGGAGTTATTTCTGTTTATTGTTAATCAGAATGGATGATAATGCACCGACTGAGCTGAGTAGAAACCGGAGGAGGTCCCTAATGGCCGATATACATATATGAGAAATGGCCTGGAATAATAACTGGCTATTAAACGGGCTGATGGCGTCCAAATCAAATCGCGTGGGCCCTAATAGCAGGATGCTCAGAGCCCAGGTGCAGCGTTACAGCCGGTACACCACGACAACCTGCTCCCGTCTCAGAAACTTATATATTTATCCAAACAACTTAGTTCTATTTGGAGACTGATTTGTAAATTGAAACCTTTGCTCCGTGGGTAAGAAACTAATACGAATGTCAACAAAGTTTGGAGCCGTCAAAAGGTCTTTTAAATTCAACTATTCCTTCCTACCTGTCGGAGTTTTGTAATAGTGGTGCAAGAGGAAAGGAAAATTATTAATGTCACGGCATCCAAGTTGTTTAAATGTTTTACTGTTGACCAAAGTGGAAAACTTTGTGACCGACAGGCCGAAATTAGAATCTGCAACAGCTCAAAGCCCTGCAGCTAAACAGAACTCTAATAAAGTCAGAGAATGAAGCTGTAATATTTAATATAATAGATCTACATTTACACATGCATATCAGGGTTTTTCCTACACAGTGCACCTTCAAATTGAGAGTAAAATATCTGGACATACTTTACAACCAGTTTTGTTAACTGGGTCTTTATTTACCTAGTCATAATAAACATTTTTGTTTATGAAATGATCAAACTTAACCACAAAATGCATAGATATCTGTCAGGTAATAACACACGTGACATCTGTTGCCCTTCATTCCCAGTCAAAACCCAGGACACCAGAAGCTACCAGACTGGGAGGTTTTCACCTACTTGGGATGTTTTTCCTTTAATTTGTACGGCTGAAAGAGATTTGGGCAGGTTGTTGTAATCCAGGTTTCTTTTTAAAGGGTTTTTTGGGGGGGATTTTTGGCTTCTATTGCGTAGTAGCACAGTAGACATATTCCCTTCTCCACTGAGCTGGTTCCAGGTCTAGTTTGGAGCCAGAGCCTGACTTAGCTCCACTTCTTTGTGTTTCCACCACCTAAGCACCGACTCCAGGTTCTATAAACTGGAGCTCAGCAAGCACCAACTCTTTGCTGGTCCAGAGCTAAGCACCGAGTACGTCAGGGGCTGGGGGCGGGGTTATGGTGACCAACCATCAACGGTGGAAAGGGACACACAAGCGCTAATTAGTGTCCTTGTTCTCCAGGACGTCCCTGGTCCCATCACACATGTATTGGAATGACTCCCGGGACACACGGAAGTTTAGCACAAACTGTTGACCTGAAATCCGCTACAGTTGTGTCCCACCAGTAGCGTGATCACGGATGTGTCCAGGCAACAGGAGGACCTCCGCCTCACAATCAGCCTTAAGACCATCTATAGAGATAAACATAGATATTATCATCAACTTACTGCTTTTGTTTAACTGCTATGTAATGGATGCTAGCGTAGTGGTTTTACGGTGACCCAATGGCTCCAACTGGACTCAAAGCAAACAGGTTCAACTAAGCACCAGAACTAGGACCTGGTTCTTCTTGGTGGAAAAGGGGTAATAGAGACAGTAAAGAAATGACAGGTCAGACTGGCTGGGAGTTCAACCAGGGGTTGTTTGGTTTTTAAAATGTCAGAACATAGTGTTTGTTTCTCAAAGCCCAAGATTACATCCTCACATGTCTTGTTTTGTCCAGAACACAGAGATATTCATTTTACTGTCACATAGGAGAAAAGAAACCAGAAAATATTCACATTTAAGAAGCTGGAATCAGAGGATTTAGACTTTTTAATGAAAAAAATACTTAAATCTACTGACTGGTTGTCAGAATGTATTCTTATGATTATGATAAACTTTACTGATCCCTGAAGGGACATTAATAAGCTACCGAGCAGATAAACCAGTGAAGTAGTGATACACAGTAACTGAATGTAAAAATGCATCAGTATTCTGCATAATCACTACTTTTATTTTTGGTACTTCAAGTATATATTGATGTCATCCTTTTGTACTTTTAGGTAAGTAAAAATTTAAATGCAAGACTTTTACTTGTAACAGTATTTCTACGCTGTGGTACTACTTCTACCTCTATCTGCTAGTCATGAAAGTCTACATCTGCACACGCACTCGTTAGTTTGAGTTATTTCCTAGGAGGCTCAGTAGAATGCAACCGGATCCAAGAGGCTTCGTCAGTGCTTCAGAACTGAAGAAGCCTCTTGGATAAGGGCTTAAAAGTCTTCAAGAACCTACAAGAGAAGTCCAGTTGCGTTCTACTGAAGCTCCTAGGATTACCACGACCTGGAAGACCTGAGAAACCAAGTCTTTAGAAGAGTTCTGTTGACCATTACCAGACTTTTCCTGTGTGCTGTCTATACCAGTGGTTCTCAACTGGTCCAGCCTCAGGACCCACTATGTTTCTATTAATAACAGTCGCGACCGAAATTGTTGAAGTTTGCTGTTCCTGTTAACAAATTAAGGTTTATTTGGGTGCAGTCTCAACGCATTTTGATACAACTTGGGAAAATTTTGGCTTATTTTTTGCTCATTTTGGTATTTTTGGATGCTTTTGCCAAGTTTTGAGGCATATTTTGGTCCATTTGGACAGATTCTGAGCACATTTTGGTTCATTTTTGACACATTTTAGCATAAATTTCTCCAATAAGCTGTCAGAACCAAATCTAGAGGTTAATATTGGGCAACTACTGGTGTCACCACCACTAAATATCCTGCTATTGAAAGCAAACTGTGTCATAAGAAACACGTCCTTTAAAATAAAAGACTTTATACCACTACTTTTTGCTTCTGCAACCTTCTAAAAATGGCTTCGCAACCCACTTTTGGGTCCCGACCCACCAGTTGAGAACCAGTGGTCTATACCGTGTTGCTTTCACAGCTCCTCATCGTCACAGTGCTCTTGTTGGTGATCAATAATTACCTTAATATGGTGCATGTGTTAGCGAACGACTGCCTGACAGCAGACAATAAGCTTCCTCTACTGTTTAATGCTGGACAGGTGGGTACATAAACAGTGGGTTTACAGCGATGATGGCCGCGATGGGATTATCAAAACAACTCAGAGTGATGTGATTCACTGTCAGTGTGAAATCTACTGATTGACGAAGCTTTCGGAGTTGTTTTTGGGGATTTAGTTTGATCAGCAGCGGTGCATCGGCTAACATTAGCTCATGTGTGGGTGCTGCTGGAGGCTGTGGTCGGACCAGGCAGCTCCCCGATGGTACCACCACACCTGTGTTGTGTTGTCAGGGGTTTCAATGAACGCCTAAACCATAGAACACTGTGGAGGTGTTGTACAGAAGAAAATGCTTCTCATTTGGATGATGATTCAATGCTAGAGTGTTTTTTTTAATAGGAAATGCAGTCGGAGGAGGAGCACTATTCTCAGTGAAGCAGATCAGTAAAAGGCCTTGCTCAAGGGCGCTTGTAAGTCTTAATTGTTGTGGAAAGTATAAAGTAGTGATCCTCTTTTAGCTCCAGACTCTGCAGCCCAGAGGACTGAGCTGCATTAAAGTCTTAGTGAAGCCTTGAGGTGATTTTTCTGGGATTATTTATGTGCTATAACAAAATACTACACACAGCTGCGGTGGGAAAAGTTGGTTTAGTCTTAACAGCCGAGGAATATTTAGTCTTAATGAATATTTAATTTTTTCTTGTCTTACATTGTGGTAATAAAATCACTAAAGAATAAAAGAAAGGAGACAGTTTCTGGTTTCTGGTGGAGACTTTCCACTTTTAAATACAATGAAATGACCTTTCATTGATTTTTTAGGGGGTTTATGAAGGCAGCTTGTTTGCTCTGGTGGATTACTGTATTCCTGCATCACCGGTGCGACTAGCAAGGAAAGACTTTACAGAAGGTATAACTGCAAACAAAGCCTGACATTTGCACAGTTAAAAAAGAAAGAAAGAAAAAACAGTAGTATTCTGGCAAGTGGGGCAAAAGAAATACAATAAAATAATGAAAAACTAATAACAGTCTTATAAGAACACAGTGGGTTTTTTTTATTTACATCAGATAATGGCTTCCTAGTGCTTAATAAAGGATATCAATACATGATTAGACAGACAGATTGATAAACTATAAGATATTGTAAAAAAATAAACAACAGTCTTTTTCCACATAGATTGTCCATTTGGCTTGGTAGCTATGACATTAGCATTAACTACTGAATTAAATGCTAGTGGTATAGCTAGCTTGCTACATACCAATACTTTCCCTATAAAGTTTGGCTGTCCTCTTAGCCAGCTAGCTAAATAACATTAGCAGTAACTTCCAAATAAATTATTATGTTGTAGCTAACTAGCTATACATCAACTACTTTTTCCCAGAAAGACTGGTTATCCTCTTAGCCAGCTAGCTGTACCATTAGCATCACCTTACTAATTAAATACTAATGTTATAGCTGGGTAGCTACATATCAACTCCCCTGCATAGACTGATTGTCCTTTTAGCTTGCTTACTACAGCATTAGTATTAACCTAGATATTAAATGCTAATGTTATAGTTAGGTAGGTACATATTAATAATTTCTCCACATAGTTTAACTGTCCTCTTAGCATGCTAGTTATAAAATTATTATTAACGCATTAATTAAATGCTATTTTTGTTGCTAGCTAGATATCGACTACTTGTTCCCCCGGCTGAAAGCTTAGCTTGCTAGCTGTACCATTAGCATTAACTACCAATTTACTGTTAATGTTATAGCTAGATAGCAACATATTATCCCACATAGTTTTGCAGTCATTTTAGCTCGGTAGCTGTAACATAGGCATTAATTTACTAATTAAATGCTAATTTTATGGTTAGTTAGCTATCAACTACCTTTTCCCCACAGACTGGCTGTCCTTTTAGCTTGCTAGCTTTACCCATAGCATTAACTTTCTAATTAGGTGCTAATGTTATAGCTAGGTAGCAATATTATCCTACATAGTTTGGCAGTCCTCTTAGCTTGATAGCTGTAACATAAGCTTTATTTTACTAATTAAATGCTAATGTTGTAGTTAGCTAGCAATCAATTACCTTTTCCCCATAGTTGGGCAGTCCTTTTGGCTTGCTAGCTACATTATTAGCACTAACTTTCTAATTAAGTGCTAATGTTATAGCTAGCTAGCCACATATTATCCCACTTAGTTTGGCAGTCCTCTTAGCTTAGTAGCTCTAACGTTAGCTTTAAATTACTAATTCAACAGTAACTTTACAGTTAGCTATCAACCTATTCCCCAAAGACTGGCTGACTTCTTAGCCTGCTAGCTATAACATTAGCATTAAGTTACTAATTAAGTGCTAATGTTATTGCTAGCGAGCTACATCAATACCACATAAAGCAACCTCTAAACATAAAAATGATTCATAAATAGAGCAATTAAATACCTGTCAAGCTCAGTCTTGAAAGCAGAAGTATGTAGAAGGTGTCCACTTACTTATGTCCATTTAGTTTTTATTTATAAGTAATAATAAGCGGACAAACAAACCTGTGGTATGGTGGCGACCAGGCACCCAGATCTTGGATCTCCAGGTTCCAGGATGCCGTCACCAAACAGGACAAAGCATCTGGTTTTATTTTCTGTTTATTTGTGTTCGAGCCGACTGACGCGCTGTCAATATCAGCTCCAGCTGTGAACTCCAAGTCTGCTCTAAAACTCATCTCAGAAAATCGTTTTAAGGGTCAACGAGGTCTAAGAGGCAAAAATAGCAACGCATATGTTGACAGTCTGGGGTCAGATATGGATAAAAACCGTATAAATACAGTGTTGTAAGACAGAATTTGAACTATTTAAATATGTGCAGCTCTAAGGCCTCTAGATCCTGTAAATGTGATGTAAATAATTTGCACAGGTGATGTTGGTTTGTTTTCTTACCTGTAGCCTCAGGAAGCAGCTGGAGACGCCCCAGAGGGTTCAGCTAGTTTCCCCTTTTACATATTTGTTATTCACCGTGGAGAGAAACACCCGATCCCACACCAGCGCAGCAACATACATATTTATCGCCTCCATGCTTGATTTTTTTCTCCAGTATGCGAGAGAGAAATGACATTATGATTACATGAATTATACAAAAGTCATGTGGGAATAAAGTGCAGCAAACTCCTGAGGAAGTACAAGACGGCGGCGGGTTGTTTCTGAGGCGGTGGAATATGAACAGTCACAGAAGCCGCTGAGGTGAATCAGCGCCGTGCACCTCTGCAGGTGGGTGTCGGGCTTCAGCCAGAGATGAGACCCTCGGTTTGTTTGGATGCGTTACAGCGGGAAGCCTGCAGCCCACCGCAGCGCGAAATCACTCTGAAGCTCCACTGCTGCAGCAAAACAGCCCGAATCCTGTATGACAGCGACTTAAAATGGAGCTCAGAACCTGCATTTAGAAGAAAAAAAAATCAACTGTCTATTTTCAGTTTTTCACCTAATAGCCTGGAGAGAGAAGCGAGGACCCTCTGGTGACTCATATCTCCGACTCTGATGGAAAGGAGAGGGGAGGGCGAGGCAGGGAGGGAGGTCAGCCCAGAGAGAGGGAGACAATATATGGAGGAGATTAACGCAAACACAAAGACTCGACAGACACATCCAGGCAGGGGAACCTTCTGACGGCGAGCCAATGCAATTTCTGCAAAGCTATCGGTTTATAGAACACCTCACAGAAAGAGTTTTAAATCCGCTTTTTAAAGCCGGAGACGGAAACTAATCCTGCTAAGGGAACAAAGCTAATTACAACATTTGAGGAGCTGTTGTTTTTTTAATGCAGGAGCTCAGCGGAGAGGAAGAAGTTCGGCTTCTTCAAACTTCTGGTTGCGTTTCGAGGCTCGGCAGTGAGTGGCACAACCTGAGGGCAGCTGGGCGTCCGGAGGGACTCTGAAGGTGTAAACAGCTTTAGATTTGTAACAGGGTTTGGTCCACTGAGGCCGCTTCATTTGTTGGCTGGGATCCCATTAAACCGAAGGATAGTGAAAATACACATCAGTGGACGACATCAACCGTGAACAGCAACCTGGGGAGCTTTGGACTCTCTATTATGAATAAAGGCATAAAAAGGCCATAAAAACAGGGAAAACATAACAAGGGGTGACATGTTTTTGCCACATTTTGAGTGTCTATCTCTTACTACCCAAACAGAAACAGCCAAACATCAGCATTTGATTGTCTGATTCGAAAAGTTAATGTAAACACCAGACATTTGTGTTCAAAAAGTAAGAAGCATCTATCCATTCAATCATCTATTCATCATCCATCCATCCATCCATCCATCCATCCATCCTTCCATCCATCCATCCATCATCCATCCATCCATCCATCATCCATTCATCCATCATCCATTCATCCATCATCCATCTATTCAATCATC